>LPNX010706658.1:0-15201 GCA_001517045.1 Pseudotsuga menziesii | reverse complement strand
TATCTAGACCAATACAACAAAGGCAATTTCAATTCCATGCAATGGTTGTATGGACAATACACGATGCCCCTAGGTTAACTTCATTTTGTGGTTTGTAATTTTAAGTTCTACTTTAATTGCATTTAATGATATGGAGTAGTTATAATATTTTATAAATGAACATATTTGACATAGATATTCCATATGTGAATATTGTAGGTCTTCAGACAAAGGGTAAATTTGCATGTCCAGTTTGTGGTCCTAAGATAAAATCTCGACGTTCAAAAAGCTTAAGAAAGGAGGTGTTTGATGAGTATAGGCATTTCCTCTCTAAGAATCACAGGTATAGAAAAATTGAAAGAAATATTTTCAATGGGAAGCAGGAGACTGCATTAAAACCACAGAGAATGACACCTCACCTTTGGAAGATGCAATACAATAGAAATCGTCATCATGGTACGTATGGATCATCGTATATGAATTTTTATGTATTTTAATTTTTATTGTGAGTTGTTTGTTGTAGTGGCCATATTTGATTTATGATGTAATTTATTAATTATAAACTAATATCCATGATGTCCATCATGATCATGAAGGCATTAATGGTCTTCCACAAGGAATGAAAACTTATCCTATTCAATTCAGCAGGTTTCCCTACTATGAGCACCTACAAATTCTCATTTATTTGATACAATGCATATTGGAAAGAATGTTACTGAAACCTTATGGTGACTACTAGATCTAAGGAGGGAAAAAGATAAAGTTGTGAAAGTGTGCAAAGACATTCAAGAAAGAAACCATGCAATGAAAGACGTCATCCAATTTCATACCAATGGAGAAAAATTTAATATAAACTCAATTTCATGGATGTTTATGGAGCAACAAAGCAATGTTATCAAAGAAGTAATGCGGAAAATTAAATTTCCCACAGGTTTTTGTGCAAACTTGAAGAATATCATAACTAAAAAAGGTGATTTTGTGGGGGTCAAAACACATGATTGGCATGTCTTCATCAAGGTAATTATTATTGTTATGTCCATATAAGTTTTTCTTGTTTGTATACTCTTTTTTTAATAAATGGCGTGGTTTGTATATTGATACAGTATGTTCTACCTCTCTCTCTCTCCCGAACAAATTCAACAACAATGTCAAACAAGTTATATATAATCTTGGTAAACACATGAGGTAACTAGCGATTACTTGCATGTGCTTAGTGTTTATTTACTTGCATATATTGTAATTTAATGTTTGTTTTTTTTAAATATCGTTATTGGTTTGCATCACTTGTATATGGTTGACATCTAAAGAAATCCATAAAGAAGATATAAAGTATTGGAGGAGATAAATTCCTTGTCTCATGTGTGAAATGCAGAAGCATCTACCATCAACATTTTTCAATGCACAGGAACACTACCTCATACACCAAGTTGAGGAGATTGAGTTGTGTGGACCTGTGCACTCAAGGTCCATGTGGATGGTTGAGAGGCACTTGAAATTTATGAAGGGTTTGGTGAGACAACTAGCACATCCGGAGGGTTCTATGATGGAAGGATATACGGTATACCAAAACATGTTGTATGTTAGTGAATATCTTCCTATTTTAGCGTCAAAGCTCAATTTACATCGCATTTATGATCTAGACTCCAATAAAAAATTTGAAGGGGAGCAACTGAAGGGGAAAGGTATATTGAGGAAGCTGAAAGGTAATTATTAGCTAGGATTTTTATTATATCCTTCATATTCTAATTGTATTTTCTAGTCATAATTGCTTCAATTAAGAGCATATATGTCTTTGTTTAGGATATTTACACATTTCTTCGATTTTAATGGTAATTGTCATTAAATAGTTGGTCGAGAATGGGATGCAATTCATTTATACATCGCAAACAATATTGACTAGATGAAGGTATGGATTGGACAATGCACACAATCAGGTCATGGAATATCATGGGAAGGCGTGGCTTCATTGGTAAAAGAAGCACAACGCAATGGAGATAACAATCTAATAGAAAGGGAAATCAATTTGGCATATGGTGTAAAAGATAAAATGGCAAGTATATAATTAATCAAATATCCCTCTAAATATTTTATTTTGCAAATTACATATTGACGTACATGTTCTTTTTTTCCATGTATTGTTGCATAAGGACTGATTGGTTGTGTAATTTTTTCATGTATTTCTTATTACAGGTAAAACACCATAAGGCTATGGTCTACAATGGATGTAGATATCGGATCAAAAAACTGGATGAAACAAAAAAAACATCATATTCTGGGGTTTCAGTTGTCTTTGAGGTTACCAATTTTTCATCTAGAACTGACAGACATCCAGAAGTCTCATAAAATTGATGCTATGGGTATTTCCAAGATATTATACAGTGTGACTTTAAATCCTTTAAGGTAGTTCTATTCATTGTCAAATGGTACAGGTTACGATTAAATCAACATGATCCCGATAGAACTATGTTCTTCCAAGCCAATGTGAACAAGTATTTTACCCAGAGGTTCTAGGTAAAGCAGGCTGGTCATTTGTTATGAGACACGATCCAAGGGGAAGGCCGGTAAAGTATAACCTAGATGATGGTAATGAAGAGGGTTCTCTGGAAGAAGAATATGATGATGAAGAGCATGATCAACTTGATTTAGCTGATGATGATGATCCAACAGAAGATGTCCAAGGAATAGTTGAATCATATGATGTAGCAGACAATGCCATTGAATATTATTTCGACAATGACACGATGAGCGTAACTGATGATGATGACAATGATGATATGTCCAATACTTACAATGTTGACACACATGATGATACAAATGGTGTATCATCTTCATCATCATCGTCATCATCATCATCATCATCCTCATCCTCATCATCGAGATCATCATGATCATCATAATCATGATCATCGTCATAATCATAATCATTGTCTTCATCAGCATCATAATCATCGTCATCATCATCATTTTCATCGTCGACATCATCATTGTCATCATCATCATCATTGTCATCGTAGGCATCAACATCATAATCATCACCATCATCATCAACATCATCATCATCAACTTCATCACCATCATTGTCATCATCATCATCATTGTCATCGTAGGCATCAACATCATAATCATCACCATCATCATCAACATCATCATCATCAACTTCATCACCATCATTGTCATCATCATCACCATCATGGTCACCATCATCATCACCATCATCATCATCAACTTCATCACCATCATCATCATCATCGTCATCGTCATCATCACCACCACCATCATATTCATCATCATTGTCATCATCATCATCGTTGTCACGATTTACATCATCATCATCTTCATCATCATCATCATCATCTTCATCATCATCATCATCATCATCATCATTGTCATGATCAACATCATCATCATCATCATCATCATCAAGATGATCATCATCAACAGAATCATGATCATCATCACAATCATGATCATCGTCATAATCATAATCATCGTCTTCATTAGCATCATAATAGTCATCATCATCATCATTTTCATCGTCTTCATCAGCATCATAATCATCACCATCATCATCATCATTGTCATCGTCGACATCAACATCATAATCTTCATCACCATTGTCATCGTCATCATCATTATCGTCCAAGGAATAGTTGAATTAGATGATGTAGCAGACAATGCGGTTGAAGATTATTCCAACGATGACACAATGAGCATAACTGATGATGATGATATGGCCAATCCTTACAGTGTTGACACAGATGATGAAACAGATGGCACATCATCTTCATCATCATTGTCATCATCATCATCATCATCTTCCTCATGATGATGATACTCATCATCAACATCATTATCATCATCATCTTCATGATGATCATCATCATCATCGAGATCATCATCACCATCATAATCATGATCATCGTCATAATCATAATCATCATCTTCATCAACATCATAATCATCGTCATCATCATCATCATCATCATCATTGTCATTGTCAACGTCATCATTGTCATCATCATCATCATTGTGATTGTCTTCATCATCATCATCATAATTGTGATTGTCTTCATCATCATCATCATCATCATTTTCATCGTCGACATCATCATTGTCATCATCGGCCTCAACATCATAATTATTACTCTTATTTATCAAAAATATTACTATATAATAACATCATTGTCATCATCGTCATCATCATCATCAACAACAACATCATCAACATCATCATCATCAACAACAACATTGTCATCATTGTCATCATCGACATGAACATCATAATCATAATCATCATAATAAAAATATAAAACATATAATATATAATAAAAATATAAAACATCATAATAAAAATAAACATATAATAAAAATAAAATAAAAATTATATAATAAAAATAATAAAACATATAACATATAATAATATATAATAACAAATCACAAGTGTATTTGGACATTGCCGCAACTCGTTTTGGACAGTTCAATTCAAATTGGAGGTTCTTGTGAATTTGGGAGTAGGTCCGTTGGAGCACAAGGTTCAACATCGGAGCTCACAATTGATAATTGGAGGTCAGGGTTGAGAATTGGAGCTCACCATTGATAATTGTAGCTCACGCTTGAGAATTGGAGCTGACAGTACAAATTTGGAACACACGGTTCACATTTTGGATTTGGAGCTCATGGCTCAATAGGTAAGCATCATGACCTCCTTTTTTTGGGCATGTTGTGACAATGGTTCTTGGGCATCCTGTGACAAGGGTTTTTTGTGCACACTGTGATGTTTTCTCCTTTGTGGAACAAGCTTGAATGCAAACAGACCCTTCCTCATTTAGTGGGTTATGAACTTGTTGTTCATAATAGACCTTCTTACCTTACAAATGAGAAACTCACTATTCGAGTCATGAACTTATAATAGGGCTTCATGCCACACCCCCTCTCATATCTATGAGTCACTATTATAGTGATCATTCATTTTGTAGCACATCTATAGCGCATAGGATAAAAGACAACTAAAACGCCCCGTTTTCCCGGGCGTATTTTTGATAAAACATGATCAGATTTCTGCTGGGGAAAGGTTATTTTCACAATTTTACAATTTCTACAATTGTATGTAATTGTCTCTGAGTAAATCCATGATTTTAAAACGACCCAAATCGCTGGAATTGTGATTTAACCACTTTAAATTTCGATTTAGACCAAAATTGATTTTCCGGATTTCGGCGGGTTGGTGGCATTTTGGTTAGCATTTATACTGCTCCCATCTATAGATGTAATTACACAATTTCTCTAGTTTTGCACAGACATGTTTGATCAAAGAATTACTTCGAAGAGACTAATTATCCGAACCTATCGAATGATTAAAATAGAACTAGGAAATTGGGGCCCCTGACTACAACTAGTAAAACCCCTCTTAAGGTAAGGAAGGTTAGACTATCTTATGGGAATAATAAGGGAATAAAGACTTCCACAATGAGGAGGTATTACTTCAGAAGGAGGTATTAATTGTCTGTACGAATCGAACGTCATGTCGGCTGGTTTCCTGTCGACAGTTGCCTTTTGAGTGTTCGGTCGTTGAGCACTTCATGTGCCAGATGTCCTGACCTTTGAGGTTTAATTCTTTTAGAGACTTCTGCACAATCTCAAGCTATTCTTCTAGTCTGTGATCGGTGGAGTATGTTGGTATGTCCTCATCCATTTCCACTTGGAGAGCTTTTGTAAGTGCATCTTCATAAGACTTGAATGTCTCCAGACTTATGTGTCGGCGAATTTTCTGAGATAAGCCTGCAAGAAACCACTGGATTAATAATTGTTCATCAATACAATAGTCCAGTTGGATAAGAAGGCCTTTCCAACGTTTATCATAATTGCGGATAGTTTCTCCTGGCTTCTGCGATGTTTTTTTTATTTTCCTTACAGCCAGATGTTTTGCATCTGGAGTTTTGAAAAATGATAGAAATTATGCTTTAATCTCGGCTTTAGTTGCTCGGGGTTGTCTTTCATAAAAGGTCATGTACCAATTTAATTCCCTTTTCCTCAAGGCACCAGCGAACTGCACAATCTGTCTATCTTCATCAGTAACTTGTTTATCCTCCCAAGTTAATTCACAGATGAACCAATGTCGTTTGGGGTCCTCATCACCCTCATATAGAGGAATGTGTGCTAACCCATGACCCATGTTGGAATCACTGTCACTGCTTTCAGGAGGTGGTGGTGGTGGAGGTGGGGGTGGGGGTGGTGGGGTTATTTATTTTTTCCTCTCTGCAGAACTATTGTTGACAGAACTCTCATTCCTGTCAATTGTTTTTTTCATTTCATCTTCGACCAGCAGTCGGTTGGTTTCGACCTCTTCTGTTGATGTCCAACTACAATTATTTGTCTACAGTTCTGAATGTTCTATTTCCTCCAAAGTTGTATTTTGCAGGGGGGGTGCTCCTTCATGTGCCGGTAAAAGTAAGTGGATACTTCGGTTGGAGGGTACTTCTTGAAAGGTAACCCAATTTCATTCTTCTGGCCAACGGATAATAAGATGTCTACTGGTGTATGTCTCGTTGTCTAGTCGACTCCATATACCAAAGTCACCAACTCCTAGTTGGAGGTCCTCTTTGACAATGGCTTATATCCAGGCACACGGATTCAACGGAGACAGATTTGTTCCTTCTTGGGGAGCTTCTAATTGGAGAGCTTCTTGCTTCTCTACCCACATATCTTCTTCTATACGGGACACCTCTTTTTCCACGCCTTCTTCTTGTCGATGATGACCCAACTCTAGCGGATTTATTTCCCGGTTGGTCGCCCTAGTACTCATTCCTCTATGCAACGCTAAGGCTCTTTCTCTTCTTTCTTCCCTTCTTTGTTGTCTCTCCTCCCTCTCTATTTTCTAGAGGTCCGACATACCTTTGTGTGACACTGTCTTCTTGATTTCCTTTTAGTCGAATTCTCATTACTGGTGATTGGTATCTGCTTTTAGTCGACTAGAATCCACTCCACTTTATCCCGACATATGACCAGCTACCCCCCCATAGCCTACTCGATGCTTTAGAAATCTCGGATAGTTCGGTCTACTTGCTTAGGAAGTATTCCCACTCCCTTTCTGCAATGAATTTTTCCCACCTCTTTTGTTTTTCTGCCCAGTTAGGCTTTAATGGCGGTCCGCGAAGTGATGGACGAGGTTCAACAATATGACCTACTCCCTTCTCGATTAGGAATTTAAAAAGCAAGGTCAGTAAGGAACACAAGAATTGCTCAGTGAGGTCTGTGTAGAATTTCTTCTTGATGGTTTCCACTGAAGTTCTTTCTTCAAATGCTTGTTCCTCGCAGAATTCATCGACAACTTTTTTCGAACCACTCCGATAAGTTTGTTCTTCCCCCACAAATTACTTTTTCTAGCAACCACTGATCTTTAGTCCCTTTCAGCTTTTTCATCCAAGAGTTTCTTTAGAAGTTGGGGCACTGATTCTACAAACTTCTCATGTGTCTATGTAAAGA
Source organism: Pseudotsuga menziesii (assembly GCA_001517045.1). Taxonomy (NCBI): domain Eukaryota; kingdom Viridiplantae; phylum Streptophyta; class Pinopsida; order Pinales; family Pinaceae; genus Pseudotsuga; species Pseudotsuga menziesii. The sequence goes on along the minus strand of LPNX010706658.1, from coordinate 7,740 downwards.
ATCTTGCTTTTGCTTGTGCGGTCATTAATCTATTTATTCGTGCGTAATTCTACAAATAATTTGCAACTTTACATTCCCACCAATCCTTAATCTCCTATTTTGATATCATCTATTTGCATACATTTCAGACATGTACTACCGGTAACGGAACCAATGTTGTAATCTCACAGATCACTTAAGGTTACCAATAATACATACCAAAACATACATACATAACAGAGACAAGAGATAAGAACAAGTAGAGGAAATAACAGATTATATTAACATGAATGGATCCATACAATACAGAGAACTGAACCAAATTCTCATCTCGTTCAACATCCTAATATATATGATTTACAAACAGTTACAAAATAACTACATGTCGGTTCAGTGAACCGACGCGACCTTAGGTGGCCAACCTAATCTCTAGTTTAGTCGGCCGACCGACTTAGTCAACTGATTGACTAAGTCGGCTATCATTCAAGTCAGCATACTGACTTGCTCCTCTAATAGACATGCATATTCTTAGCTAGGGTCATAGAATACTTATCCATTTGCAGATGTATTATTTCATCATTAATGAGGAATGGGGGCTCCCTTCTCTAAGTTTACAGTCCCTTGGTTTTCCATGCAACTCATTTTTACATTCCATATCCCATGTATGTCTTACTAACATAATATTTACCATCTCACTCATATTTTTTACCAATCATGTAGTGCAGATTGGACATTACCAAAATATCCAATGGAGTTTCACCTGAAACCCATTTCCAAGGTATGGGATCATTCCCATGAAGTTTGGCTCCTGCAGGCCATCACACATGGTTTGCCTGCAATGTGTATTCCTGGAACACTTATCAAGTAGCCAAAAAGTCAACATTATTTAAAAATACAATTCAAATCTAATTGTTCCATAACCAATCAATGGTACTAACAATTAAATTCAATATGAATTTGCAACTCTGTCTACTACAGAAATGGATTTGCTTAGAAATGAGGATATCCTCATATTGTTTGTCTCATGTAAGTGGAACTACTCTTCCCATTATAATTTTATACTTACTAGCATAGCATGAACATCCACTTACAATACGTCCTCCTAACACAATTCTATGCAAGCCAATGGTGATTAGTAATTATCAGCAAATTCTCAAATCTGAAATCTATAAGTCCAAATTGACAATCCGTTCTGCACATAAACTAGTTTTACAACCATGAGAATCTTCTCATGAGGTTTGGTTCTTTCACATGGTAGATTCCATCCTTCATCATGGACTTACCCACATTGCCATGCCCAAAACAATCTACCTGCAATCTGAACTTCAATCAGCCAAACACTTTGTAAGTCTCTATGCATATAATATTTCATTGTTGCAACAATCACTGAATCATTTTCAGAATTATAACACTCCAGAATTCAAACACTTCTAGCTATTAACATATCAATATCACCAAACTCATTTACTTCACGTGAATCATAATCATACTAAAATTGCAAGGTGCAGTCACATCATTAATGCAATTTAAATGAAACTTTTAGATACTCATTATTTCATAGTCATATCATTTATACCTCTTTGGACTTCCATGGAGCATTCTAGTAGCCCATCGATCATGACTACCTTCTTCATGCACTTACTACTCTGCATTCATAACATCCCATGAAATGATCCTAGAATTATCACCAATTCATCATTTCATTCATTAGTTAGTCATAATAACACACGCACCATCCCTATGTATTCATGCAATGCATCACAACATGTGCACCCATACTTATGTATGCATCTTTACAACATCTACTCAAACTTTTCATATGCATCCACTCAATGCATAATCACAAGATTTATAAAATATCTTAATGCATATTCACTCAATTCTACCTTGTATTGATTCATGAATACTATGCATTCAAACATATTATGGCCTAACCACGACTACCTCATATGGGATGCATTACTATAATCAAGACCACCAGTATTCACTTGGTTTGGTTATTAAATTCATAGCAACATTCACAAGGCATGATATATTTCTATATGAATGTAGTCTAAATTTTTAAACAGCCACATGGTATAAGATCTCTTGCCTTCACCACTCCATGCCCCACCACACTATGGCAATATGCCGTTCATATGAATGCATTCATTCCTAAATACATACCATTCCATGACTACTAAATATGGTTCAATGGATTCTTACCCAATCCCCTTCCAACACTTATGCAATTATCATAATTAAACCATTACCTGCATGGCTCTTACTTATGCCCTTGATATTACTAGTTTAGTTGGTCTCTTACAGAAGATTGCAGAATTCTCTCACCAATTTCTTGATCATCGATTTGTTGCCTTATATCCTTTTCTTCATAAGGTGATTAGGATTCTGCAAAATATTTAATAACATAGTTGTTAGCTGCATAACATTCACATGAATCATACATTACTTACCTTCACTTGGAAAAAAAATCATACATTGACAACTTTTCCCAAAACATATAATTTTCTTTCACAAAGAACGACTGTCTCACGGGGACGACAGGGGTTAAGAGGGCTTGCCCCCTTGTTGCTTCCGCCACTGCAGGGCGTGTTGATGGCAATGCCCTCTTTTTTTTTTTGTAAATATTTCGATTTCATGAAATCTGGTGCATAACCACGCTTCCATTTGTTCATTTTTCTAACCCTGCATATCTCACTGAAAAATGTGCTAAAAATATCTGCTCTGGAGAAAATTTCATTTTCCTTCCGACTTATCCTTCCGCTACATCGAATAAATTTTTGAATTTCACCCACCGTAGTGACTCCATCTTCATCTTCCATCCGCCGCTTCTCATCGTCTCCATCTTCATCTTTCTGTCGTCGCACATTGACTTGGTTTTCAACACTCTGTTGTTGCACATCGGTTTGATCTTCAAATTTATCCCACCGCACATCAACTCGATATTAAAATTTCTTCCTCTACACATCAAATCGATCTTCAAATTTATTCCACCGCACATTAGCTCAATTTTCAAATTTCTTTCGCCACACATCGGCTTGATCTTCAAGTTTCCTCCACCGTCGTCAGCTCGATCTTTAAGTTTCTTCCACCGTCGTCGGCTCCTTCTTCTTTTTCCGCCCACCACTAAGCCAACACTTAGATGAATTTTCTTTCTTCCTTCGTCTTTTATATTCAATAGAAAAAATATCGGCATACACCTACCGTTGCAGATCGGGGCCCAGCTTCCACCCGATGTTGCATCTCGAAGCCCAAATTTCGCCTGCCATTACGGCTTGAAGCCCGACTTTATGTCGTTGTTGCGACTCAAAGCTTGACTTATGCCTGCCATTGCGACTCGGTTCTCAGCTTCCACCCATCGTGCATTGGCTCTTCTCAGCTAACATGGAAGAATTTTTACACTTACAAATTTTTTTCCTTCTTGTCGGCTCCATCTTTCCCACGCGGCCGTCATTTCAGCTCACTTTTATCTAATCCAGCCGACATATTGACTCATCTTCAATCATCACAACCGACAAGGGAGATTCCTCTTCTAACACTTAGAAAAATTTCTGCTGTGGATTTTGTTAGCTGGATAGATAAGTTGGTTCTTCATGGTCCATTGAGGGGATCTACCTTCCGATGATGATCTTTCCAAATCTGCCGCTAGGTTGGAGAAAATCCAAACTTTCTCTTGACGAAAACCTTGTCGAGCTGCTCGTCATTGCGGAATCATTGATGTCATTGGATCATCTCTTGGGAATTCAACCGTCGTCGCGGCTCCCTTTAGGAAACACAAACACCACTGCGGCTCGCTTCTTGGAACCCAACAACTATTGCGGTGATCTCAACCGCCGCATGAGAATATTCAACACTTCGAAAAAATTTAGAAATTTTTATGTATGTCGTATTTTTCCTTATGCTGAGCATAGAGGTTGATCTTTCCTCTTTCATTTGTTCATCTTGGCCCATTGAGGCCCAATACATCAACCTTAGGCTCTGATACCATACTATCATGTCCCCACCCCTCTACTCGATGGAGAGGACACATCTAACATTATCAACCCAAGAAGTCTAAGCCCCATGAACATAATATATAAAAAAAATTGCCTTGAAATAAAAAACTCATATGTATAAACAGATGCATAATGCAATATACAACGGAAGCAAATACATTAATCCAATACATTATATTCAAGCATTTAATGTGTTCATATAATTTCATAACAATATATAGTCAAGGAAATAAAATATAAGGGATTACTTATCTTTGAAAGAAGTTTGTCCTGCAACCATCTATGTCGCTGCAATGTTCCTCCCAACAATAGGCCAAGGTGCTCTTTAATCTCTCAGCAACAATTCCACCCCCAAGCTGGGCATGATTTCCCCAAGGAATAAGGAGCACTAGCATATTTTCCCCATATACAAGGATACATTAAGACTCAGTGAAGCCAACAAAGTTGGGTTTACCAGACTCACACAGGGAGTGGGTTACACTTTATCCAAAACACATGAGACACGGCCAAGCCAACATATGGGTTTATCAGGCTACTAGCCAAGCCATCCTTCCATTTGGGTTTATCAATTTAGATTCCACATGAGGATGCATACACAACGATCTCAGTCTGGGATGAACAAAACATGACAATGGCCAAGGATTACACATGCACACAGTAATTTACGAATTTTTGAGCAATGCCAGTGACAGACTGACTACTGCAAAATACCAAAACGAAAAACGTTGTTGGTCAATTCATTAAAAACACCAAATCGTATTCAGGGCATTCATGTTCAGGAAAACGATTGGAAGACTAGAGAAAAACATGAAAGAGAGCAATTCTGAATAGAAAAACTAAAATCATGAAAGAAAATAGATTCGCATAACTGGAGAGAATCATCCAGAGTTCAGACACATAGTGGTTTTGCCTTTTGCATGAATGAAGATTAGGATCCCCAAAATGTTACCCCCAGTCAAAATCGTGAGGGGAAGATGAAACGCCCATGCATGAGGGAAAGGCAGGCGTTTTTTGTTTTCTTACTCAAGAAAATTAAAAAAAAAAACGTTTTTCCAAAAATGGTGCTCTTCCCATTTCGAATTTATTCCCCACTCTTCCAATCCCCCACTCCTTTATCCTTAGGAAAATCATGCCTCCATCTCATTTAGTTGCGTTCACATAGCTAGATGTAGGTTTTTAATTAATATTTCAATTTTAACATACTGCCCAACTTTTAATGTTCAGCTGGAATTAAATATCATCGTCCCAACCTTAATTGCCGAAGCATAACACTAAATCAATGGTGGGGATTTTTCCTAGCTCCACACCATGATTATTTACATCATTTTATTAAATGCAAATGGGTTCAAAACCAAGGTGTTACAATATGTTTATACTTGTCATTAAAATATTCATATTCTACATGGTATCTACAACAGCATGTGTTCCTCGAATGTACCATGGTTTACATTTCTCAAAGGACCTTTGGCTCAGGTTCAATTGTGTGTTCTCGTTCCTGAATCTTTCATAGAGTTTAGTCTGTGTCATTTAAAGGAAGTGTTTGAAGTGGGGTTCACGTTCAGTAGAACCTTTTCTCAGCTTTAGCACATCTCTTTAGTTAGATGAAGGTCTGGTATCATCATGCCAGAAATTTTGTACTAATTCCTTAACAACATCAATTAGCTTCATATCTCTAAGAGGAAACCTGCTGACAAAATAAAAACAATCTTATCCACCTGGAGTCTCAATATTTTCTCTTATAACATAGTAATTCTTAATAGTTTTTATATTTAATTTAAGTATGTGAGAAGTGTGTCACAAGAGGCGACGTTGCCTTGTGGACTTTCTTACAACTAATTTTGATAACACACGATGAGCCGCACAAAGATATTTAGTACAAGACGCCTTCCCAATCACATTAAAACCATATTGGATATTTATAACAATATGATAGTTAGCCTTTGAACTTCTAACCATATTTATTCCCAGAATTATACTAACAACAACTAAACAATTTGACTTTAACAAACATAGTAATAATTGACATTTACCTACATCGGCTTTGGATTCAAAATATTCCTTCATTAATTTGCTACATTTCCAATCAATAGTGCATTTGGGAAACTTACCTTCAAATCCTAATAGACAAATTTCATCGACATGGATACGTCTAGGGTTCCTTTTTCTTGCACTAGAAAATTGAGGTGGGGAAGGTGGACATGACCTACGAATCATAGAGCTTCTTTTTTACGGTGCTTCATTTACATGTTGGTGCATATTGGGAGTATGCTCTACATGGTTGTGGTCTTCGTGGAGATATTGCAAATTAATCATTTCTCCTACATCCAACGCTTGAAACTCAGTTTCTCTCAATATACCTATCTCTTCAAGAGCTTCAGCATGGCTTGTTGATGGATTGTTAGTTGTATATTGTGTTGATGTTGGAATTTCAGTTGGGTCAGTTGGACGCAACAGCTTCACCCATGGTTCTAAACTAGACATTGTTCTGTCATCGATTTTGTTAGGATCAGTCACAGTATCAGTGGAAATGTATGGACCATGTCTCACTCTGTCTATTGCAAACATGTCCTTTTCTCTTACCTAACTTTCCTTTTCAATGGGAATATTCCTTCTAGTTTTTCTTACTTTTTTACGTGAGTTTCCCATATCCAAAAGTTTCTTTATAAAAAATATGAGGTCTACCCCTACATAAGAAGCAACAAATAACGTATTAGTTCCATTATACAAGAAACATGATTCGTTTCAACATAATTAACTAAATTACAGATATGCTAATATGGTAATTATTGGCATTGATACATAAACGCTAATTAAAGGTTTCTCTTTATGTTCAAACTAAAGTTTCATTTCTATACTATGTTTGAGTCAAGTAAAGAGAGTCAATTTTGTAGGTATTACAGCGATAGGATTATGAATTCCTTTGTGTTGAAAAAGTAGTGGAAGTCACAAGAAGATGAGTGAAATATTCTTCATTTCCAACACCTTCGGACGTGATGACATTACACGTAATATGCCACATTAGTTGTGAGAGAAGACACAAGTTGGTGTTTGGATGTCTTAGGAATAAATTGAATAAATTACACTCCTTAATTTACACTAACTAAAGAGAAAAAATTGACTAATTACACAATGAGGAGGTTGCAAATCCCCTGAAGGAAGGAGAAATCATTGAGGTAGAGGCATCTCTGTCAAGATCAAATGCATGTGATGATAAATGTAGCATGAAGAGGAGAGAATGGACAAGTTGGTGGACTATTCATGGACCATCTCCCATGATTGCTTCCAAGGTTTTTATACAACTTGAAGAGTCTCAAGAGAGAACCTCATCTATGCCATCCTTATGGGAAATCAAATTCATGTGCAAATTATTATTGGTCTACATTGCATACTTCATCTTATATAGAGAATATGGACAACTTGGTGAACTATTCAATATATCCCATGATTGCTTCAAAGTTTTTTTTTTCAAATTGAAGAGTCTCAAGAGATAACTTCATCTATGCCATCATTGTGTGAAATCAAAAAATATTCATGTGCAAATCATTATTAGTTAACATTGCATACTTCATCTTGTATGGAGAATATGAGACTTGTTTTGATGTGAAGTTGGGAATTCTTCTTGTGAAATTAATTGTTGTCTATGAGAGAGATATTATTGTAGGCATATGATAAAACATAAATCAATGAAATGATCTCAAATCTTGTGAATGAAAACAATTATTTACAATTGATGATACCTATTCAAAATGATCTCTTCTTGTAATGA
>LPNX010706622.1:124161-171383 GCA_001517045.1 Pseudotsuga menziesii | reverse complement strand
TTTTTCCTATAAAATAGGAATTTTTGGCTGGCAGTCTGTAAGCCCAGTTATATCCGCATAATTGTTCAGAAATAGAAAATATCAGTATTTGGGATATTTCACAGCGCATAGCTAAGTTTCACTTCTCCTAGCTCTTAATTTTAATCTCATTTGCGGTATGGGCTCCGCCACCGGATTATCAACCTATGGATATCCCCATAGAGCTCCTCGGCAAGCCTTACCAAAACCTCTGGGACCATAAGGACAACAAGTGCAAGACTGATGCCAAAATTACATTTTTCCTACATGGAGAAAGGCTCCAGCAAATTGTGCGCACGCAGTACCAACTGAATCCTGCAACGGTGGCGAAGTATCCGTTCATTCAATTCCTCGCAGCGCCGCACAACATCATCTTGCAGCCGCGTGGGAACCTCAAGAAGCAAGCACTTCCGACATTCTTCATCCTCAGGGATGCGGATATCGACCAAGAAATCAAAGATTGGCCTGAGGAATGGCTCACCCATCATGAGGAGGTGCCTACAGGACAGCAAGTGCCGCAGGGGAATCCATAAGAGAACCTAAACAAATATGGCGCCAATACCAGTACGTAGCAGCACCAAGATGGCTCCCAAGAAGACGAAGCGGAAGACGAGCGAGACCTACCCAATGCCGACCTCGACGACCCCGCTGCGAATGAGTAGTTGAGCACCGAGCAAGCAAGAAAAAAATGGGGCAAGAAGCCCATGCAAGAGGAGGAAGACGAAGACACATTGAGCTTCCCGCATAGCAAGAAGCAGAAGGTTAATCGGCCCCATGTCAGGGACATAGCAGACGAGGACTTAACCCTTCTTCGCGACGCAGTTGCCCAAGTAAACGAGAAAACTTTGGGAAAGCTCATGACCAGGCAAACCAATTGGACGGCAGCCATCACCACAAAGGTTAACCAACTCGCACAGACTGTCACAGAAGTACGAGACACCATGCCGAATGAAACCTATGGTGTAAGCCAAGCAGACGCCTTAGCGACGCCAATAATGCTCCCGCCCCTAGGAATAGAAATGCCTGCAGAGGCATTGTCTAAAAAAGGCGAAGAAAACAAGGCAAGTCTCCATAACTTGGACACATTAATTTTAAATTTTTCAAAGTTAACCTTACCACAGATATACTCTATTCAGCAGGTTGTTGCCACAGAAATTAGAATCTGAGAAAATGCAGTTGCATATCAAGCAACTAAGGCAACCAGGAAAGCAAGGGAGCGAAAGCAAGTTATCAACCGCCAGCTGGCAGACCTGGCAGCCCAAGCACAGAGGCAGGCTTCACTGGAACAAGCAATAAAGGACGCAGCTGCGCAGCTCTTAAACAAGTAGGCAGACACTGAGGTAGAAACTGTGCATCAATTGAGACGTCTATCCAAACTAGCCGTAGACCTCCAAAAGTAGATCCAAGAGATGAAAACCAACCCGCAGCCCGACACGCCCCCTGAAGTGCTGCAGCAAAGGCAACATGTGGCAACTCAAGCTGTTGCCCGGCTTAGGAAAGCCGAGAACATCTGTGCAGAAGCAATGGAAGCAATTGTTGCAACATGGGAACAACTCATCGATTATGACACTGCAGAACAACTTGCCGAGCAAGCGCGGCAAGTAGACTTAAAAAATCTTGGCACTGAAGGCCGAGATTAAGAAGCTGGCAACAAAGGAGAAAATTGCCAGGGGCACTGAGCTTAAGGAGCTCCTCGATAAGGCAAGAACCCTGCGCAACAAGGAAACGCCTGAACAACAAGCCGAAGCTAAAAGGATAACAGAGTTAATTCAGCCGGTCCAGCAACGAATCCACGAGTTCATTCACGCACTGGCCAGTACCTCATTAGAACACCCTAGCAGCAGCAGAGTGCAAGAACTCGAGCAGCAGGCAGATGAAGCTTGCCGAGAGATAGAACGGGTTACTCCTATTATGGTCCAGTTCCAACAAAATGTCAGCAGTACAGAACAGCTTGTGGAGAAAGATATAACCGCAGCGGTGAGCGCAGAAGAACTAAGAGAAGAAGCAAGAGGAGAAGAGCAAAACGCAAATAAAGGCGCGCAGGAAGATGAAGCAGAACATGAGGAGCGCCATCAAGAAGGCCCGAACAAGACACAGGACAAACTTGTGGGCATAGACTTATCAGAACAGGCTGAAAAGGAAGTTGTGTAAGCCCAAGTCTAAGCTAAAAGAAAACTTAAAAAAAAAAGCACGCAAAGAACAAGATGCGTACGCCAAGAAACAGGGTAAAAAAAAACAGATATATATAGGAAAAAAGTTTTGGAAAAGATGCACCGTAGGTGGCACCCGTCAGATGTCACTTGCTCAGTGGCTGTTATCACATATATAGTAGCCAAGCTACCATATTCTATTTTTCAGACACAGTACATTTTTCAGCCAAATCTCTTACATATGAGATGCTGAGATGAGCATTTCTGATGGATCATTTTTTTATTAGTGGACTATTGTACTCTCCCATGCTAGGACTGAGTCTCAAGACACTCAAATTTGAGGACCGATATAGCCATTTATGTTATTTCAGAGCAGTAGTGGATGCCTAGTGATATATCAGTACTTTCTCATTGGATATATGGTGTTTCAGATAGATTATATTGCATGGATATGACTCAGTATTTTATATGGTGTTGTGGTTATTATTGCTCTTATATTGATTCTTCTGACATATATTGACTTGTGGTATCATGATCTGGCGGTCATATTTATATGGACTTGGTTGTATATTATACTATGTATTGATGTCCTTACTCTGGCTTTGAAGTTCTTGATCTATACTCATTGGTTTTACCCTCCTTAGGGAGAATAGAGGTAGTCATTCCCACCATTGTTTTGGCTTGCTAATGTTGGTTCCATCATTTCATTGTGTTCATCCATCCATTACCTTCCAGTTTAATTTTCAACCCGACTGACTTCTTGACTTGTGGCATGGAGGACCTTTTTCCCCGCTAGAACCTTTGTTGGACAAGCCTCCCTGTTTACATTGTGTCTCGGCTCTGACTTGGTGACAAAACTTGCCTTTGGTAAGTTGGATAGTATGCCTAAATCATTCTGGTCGGTTGTCCCGATGTTTGGCACTGTGCAGAATTCCCCCTAGTCACTTGAGATGTTGTTGGCTAAAACTAAAAGGTCATGTACTACTTTTATTGAAATATTAAATATGCGCCCATGGAAAATGAAAATTGTAAAACTGTGTTTCTTAACATATGTAAAAAGGGCAAGAGCAATGAAATGCTAAAATACTCCTTGAAGAGTATAAGAAAAGGTCCAAAAAGCAATGGTTAAAAAATGTTATATCAAAGAATTGCTGACCTTGTTAAAAATAAATATGGCCCGGATGAAAGCTGCGATTAGCTGTGCTTTTGAGCACTGGTGAAGTCCCAAAGGGTTCATATAGGCCAAAAGGCCACAGAATGAAATGTGATCCTAATGAACTTGGATCAAAATTGATGTAGACATGATGCCTAAGTTGAATAAGCACTCTCTAAACAACTCATCCCTCTGTGAGGCACTGCCATTCCTTGTGTTGATGTTTGTCCAGTATTGGTTGTAGTGAGTTTGCCCTTTTCCTTGTCCAAAGTGTCATAATGTTGAGTAGGAGGTCATCCTTTGCCTTAGCCTTGTCATTTCCACCTTTCACCCTTCACTAGCAAAATGACTATAGCTATGAAGTGAGTATAGTCGTGAAAGTCTAAGTCTAAGTAATAATAAATAAAGCCTGATATTTATAAGTATTCGTTGATGTACCGCCAGTGAAACGAATGCTACTTGTTGATTTTGTTATGTGAATGAATTGTAGAGCATGGTTTAAACGCTTAACACTTGCAGCAGATTGATCTATTTTGAGTTATTATTGGTGTCTGATTATTCACAGATGGTTATATTGTTTATTGGTTATGATTGATGATCAGACAGAGACCTATGAGGGGTATGAGTATACACCTTTGATGGATTGGGACTCTCTGAGTCCAATGAGACAATTTATTTCTAGTTCTGGGCACTTACAGATGTGATCATGCTTATTCTACTTTTCTGATGCACTTTTTCTTCACAGATTGATTTGTTTGAGCAGGGAGATGTTTCAGTTGGATCTCCTAGGGCGTTGTATAGGCATAGGGGGGTGCAGCCACTTGTTTGTATCATTGTACCCCCATCCCAAAGAGCTTAGAGGGCTCAATTTGACAACGCAGGCACCCTAGGAGGCTGTTTTAGCAGTATCATGTTTCTCGAGGCAGATTAAAAAATGATCAAATGGCTATTGAAGAAATCGATTTGGGCTACTGAGGCAAAGAAACGGCATGGGGTGAGTCACAATGATGAGAGTGATGTCTTTCACACCTCCAGCAGTTTCAGCATTTTATGGGGCCCGCACCTATTTTTGGGCAAATTTTATATATTTTCTGGAGCTTTTTGGGAGACCCACGATTTCCTCGAGGCAGCACAAAAGTCAAAATTTTAAATTGTTATATTATTTATTGTACCATGGGGACACCCAAAGGGAGTTAGTCAAACACTCCTTGGACCCACCATGTGCTTTCATTTATTTCTTGTTGAGTGGGTTACCTTTATTTGGGTGGTTTAAGTCCACTTTGGTGAATTATAATTATATTGTAACATGTATTGTATGTTGAGCTCATCTCAACCATTGATTAGAACATTGTATCTTTTAATCTTAGCCACTCGTTTTGAAAGTGGTTAGGATTTGGTTATGATTGAGGTTCTCTCATTTTTATTTAAAGGAGAGAGCTTCTCATTTGTAAGGGGCCTTTGGCTCTTGGATCTGAATAATAAAAGACTTTTTCTGTGGAAATTTTATGGATTTGCTTTGCATCTGATGTGCTCAAATGGTGATTAGCTTGTCTTCAGCTTACTAGCATCGTGGAAATTCTTGTGAGATCCATTTTTTTTCATGGCTATCATTGTTTTGTCTCAGGAGGGCGTTTTGGCTAGAGCATTTTTGTAGGGGAACCTCAACTCGCTCAGTTTTCTTCGTCTTGGATCAGGGGGTTTTCATTAGTTTCATTACGATCTATGATTACTTCATTTTACTGTCTTGTAACATTCAGTTTCTTCTTTTCTGATAGCTAGGATCGTCACTGTTACAGACTACTACAAGCTTATCTAGGTAAGATCCACAGGTAGTTTCTTCTTTTCTAATCTTATTCCATTGTACCTTACTGAAATTTAACTATTTTTCTGAAAACTCCTAAACCATAAAAACCTAAAAAATCAAATAATCAGGGAACCGTCCGATCTTTTGCCAAACCATTTTTGGGTTTCATAGATCGAGCCTCCCCCTAACTAAATCAACTGGAACGCTGGTCAAATTCCCCATAGATTGACCTAGATCTGATTTTTTAGCAGAAAACTGCATAACCCCCCACTGAAAAAATTGACCTGCTAGGGTTTTGAGTTTTTCTGATTTCCGACTTCACAAACGGATAGATTAGGTCTTGGGAAATCCAAATCAACCCCAACGCTATTAAGAGGCTCAACAGTTTGACCGAGATCTAAAAAATAGACTGAAACTGCCCTAGCGCTCTCACTGAAAACTGGCCTTTTCCAGAAGTAGGTTTTTCTAAAATCTAACATGATAGGCTAATAGATCGGGTCCCAAGCATCCCAGAACACCCTCAACGCTGTGCTAATTCATCCTGGTTTGCCCTAGATCTAAAAAAATCAGTTTTCAGCCTCCTAGCCCCATCATCAAATTTTGACTTTTCTAGATCTGATTTTCCTGCTGTTTTCCTGATTTGGGCTTGTAGATCAGGTCTCCCTGATCTCTTCTCATCCTCAACGCTGAGCCATCAGCCTTTTGGTACCCCCTAAAGCTTCAAATTTGTCTTCCTAGGCCCTAGCGCTAGCTATCTACTGGGCTGGGTTTCATGTACCTTAGCTTTTCCGGACCAACTACTTTCTGGTTCATAGATCAAGGTGTCTTCCAGGTGGGTTTTCTGAAACGTTGGTTTACTGCTGACTCCATTGCCCAATGCAGACAAAGCACTGATCTCCTAGCTAGTGCTGCCCTTAGGCTCTTAGCCTTTGCCCTTTACCAACATTTGCTGATAACTCAAATACCTTTCATTGAGTCTGATTTCTAGGTACTAGATAGTCCCAACTCTGTCCTTGTTTACCCTGTCATAGTTACGTTTCCCAAGACAATGGTCACCTCCACCAATTGCTAGTACCTGTTTACCCTTAGGCTCTTAGCCTTTGCCCTTAGGCTAAGAGCCTTTGCCCTTTACCAACATTTGCTGATAACTCAAATACCTTTCATTGAGTCTGATTTCTAGGTACTAGATAGTCCCAACTCTGTCCTTGTTTACCCTGTCATAGTTACGTTTCCCAAGACAATGGTCACCTCCACCAATTGCTAGTACCTAAACCCTAGCGCTAGGGTTTCCATTCACCTTGCACCTTAAGTACCCTAAAGCCCCATCTGATCTTTTTCTGGTGTCTAGGTCCGATCTCTCCTATCGGGAGCAAATCCGGGTCTCCCCCATTTGTTGTCCTGGACTAGGATAACCTAAAGTGAAGGCTGCCTTGATTAGCGTGACAACCATCCATTTGGGAGTCTAGGCAGTCGTGGTTCCACCCCTTAGTTGCATGCCCCTCTACCATCCATCCTGGATCCACCTCAAGCAAGCAATTATAAGGCGGGTGATAACAGTGGCTCAGGACGAGCCACAGGAGAGTGTTGGGGGCATGTTGGACCGAGAAAGGAGCGTAGGGAAGAAACTCATGCACGCAAGCGAAGAAGATATGTCGCGCGTGCGATGGAGACAAGGGAAGATCGCGAAGGAACCAAAGGACTCCCGCAGGAAGATCAGAGAGGTGCACAGCATAGGAAAGGCAAGCGCAGAAAGCGCGCAAATGATAAACGGCTGAAAAGCGACAAGGCGGTCATGGGTGCGGACGTCGGCTTAAGTCGACGGATGCCACACGAGTGGAAGCATGCTGTAAGTAAGGCTGTTAGTGCCTCGTGTCAAGTCATGATCACCACATTTGTAGCCTGGGGGGCGGCTGATGGTGACAATTAACAGACTGCCTGTAAGCAGTCCACCCGATGCGGTCATGTAAAATAATATAAATAGGAGAGATTTAATAGTGAGAAGGTTTCTTTTTGTTAGTTGTAATTACAGAATAGGTTTGATAGATGAGATTTGTATACAGTTGCAGTGAACAGATCTAAGAGGAGGGTAATCATGAATCTGGAGGAGACAGTCCAAGTTAGTGCAATGGGAGAGCTCTGCTAGAGCGGCACAGATGCTAGGGAAATCGATCCAGGCTGTGTGCGGATCTGTAGGTAGTAGCAGTAGATTAGGAGAAATAAGACAAAGAGCATGAGAACCATAAGTCTGAACTTAAAGACAGATCTCAAGATCAGTCTGCATCCCGCAGACTACAAGGTGCTATATCCTTTCTCATGCCAGATGCAGAGCACCTTGGTGGTTTTTCCCAGATGGGTTTCCACGTTATCTATTGTGTTTGAATGAATGGTTAATATGGTGAATATGTATGTGATTGATTACTATTTGCTTTTCGTATAATGTTGAATGTTGATTGAATCCCTGTTATGATCCTACAATTGGTAAATGAATGATCAAAATGCATTGTGGAAATGAATCTATATATATATCAGTCTGTATGATTACTGTTTTGAATCCTGACTTAAGTCATAGAGCCGATTGATGTGAATCAGCTGCGCCGCACAAGTTGCGCTAGCTGCGAGGTGGAAAGGAAGGTCAGGTCGCACGCGATGACATAGGTTTGTGCTTGGTCGCGCAGAACTGACTCCTCTGTCCAGCCATCCTGCTGCCTTCGTTGAGCTCCTTGGCTACGAGCCAAGGGACTATACTCCCTCGGCAATCGCGGAAACATGGTTCCGGCAGTTACCCATCTATGAGATATCTCAGGTGAGATTGCGCCTACTTCGCAGGTGTTTTCGATGGGGCTTGCTCTATCGGGCCGGTACCTCGGGTAGTTGTTGGATCGACGGGTTACGCAGAACCTGGGTCACGCGAGTGGGGAAAAGTGGCCAAGAAGTATCCCCTTTCCATATCCAAAGTGTCACAGTGTCAAGTTGGTAGTTACCCTTTAGCCTAGCCTTTTGATTTTTAGCCTTCACCCTTCATCTAGTAGATTGATTACAACTATGAAGTGAGTATGGTCTTGAAAGTCTGGTCTGAGTTATAATTAATTAACGAAACTCTATGTATTTGGTTGGTAGATCACCAGTGAAATGATTACTACTTGTTATAATTGTTATTTGAATGATTTGTAGAGCATGCCTTAGCCCCTAAACACTTGCAATAGATTGATGACAGCCTGGTCATATTATTTGGTCATTTACAGATTATTATTTTATCTATCTAGGTATATTAGATATTGTAGATGATCATCCAGAGACCTATAGGGTGTATGAGTATTCACCTTAGACGGATTTGGGCTCCCTGAGTCCAATGAGACAGCTTATTTTCAGTTTCGGGCAGTTACAGTGATGATTTGTCTCGATATACCATTCTGATGCAATTTTGCCATGTTGGGTTGCATGTCAGAGCAGAAAGGTGATTTGATTGGTTCACCTAGGGCGTTGTATGAGGAAGGGGTGGTCCAGCCACTTGTTTTTACCATTTTATGACCATCCCAGAGAGCCTAGTGGGCTCAGTTTGACAACGTAGGCACTCGAGGAGGAAGTTTGGGCAGTGTCACATTTCCCGATGCAGATTAAAAATGACAAAAATGGCTACCTAAGAATTCGATTTGGGCTATTGAGGCAAGGAAATGGTATGGGATGAGTTTTGATGATGAGTGTGATGTCTTCCACTCCTTCATCAGCAGTTTCAGCACTTGCATGGACCAACATCCATCTATCCGACATATTTTATGATTTTCTAGAGCTTTTGGAGGCTCACGATTTCCTCAAAGAGGCACTATTTTGCATTTAAAATTTTATTTTATTTATATTGTGCCATGGGGACACACTAGGGGTGTTAATTAATACCCCCTGGACCCACCATGAGCTTTATTCATTTTTATTGAGTTGGATCCCCTCTCTAAGGGTGATTTGGTCCATTGATATATTATAATATTGTATTGATCCATGTACTTGATGTTGAGCTCATCTCAACCGTTGATTAGATCGTTTTGATCTCTTAATCTTAGCCATCCATTTGAAAAGTGGTTAGCATTTTGTTATCTCTCATTCCTATCTAAAGGAGATAGTTTCTCATTGTAAAGGGCGGCTCTGGCTCTTGGAATCTTGATAATAGAAAACTATTTTGTGAAAATTGTTGGGTCTCCTTTGCATCTGGTGTTCTTCGATGGTGTTGGAAAGTCTATTGCTTCCTAGCATTTGGGTATTTGTGGTGAGATCTATAATTTTCATGGAAACTTTGTCTTATCTACAGGAAGGCAGCTTCACTTGGGAGTTTTTGTAGGGGTTCCTCAACTCGCTTGCTTGGCTTCACTTATATCAAGGGGCTATCATTAGTATCATTCGAATCTTTGATTTTAACTTGTTATTTTTCTATAGCATTTGTCCATTTCTCTTGATGAATCAAATCTAATATGGTTGACGTTTGTTGTGGAGGAGAAATTGGCTTCCTTGAGCAACTTGATTTTCCTAGAGGCTTCATCCAAATCTTCTCAAATTGATCCGGACGACATAGATCATCATCATCAAGGAATCTACAAGGTTATCGAGGTAAGATCCACAGGTTAGTTCTTCTCTTCTTGATCTCAATCCATTGGCACCTTTTATTTTATTGTCAAAATGCTAAATATAAAAAATCAAAAAATAATACAGATCAAACCGCTTGATCTTTTGGAAAACCATTTATGGGTTTTGTAGATCGGGTCAAACCCTAAGTGGGTCTTCCTAGACGTTTTTCTTAAGTGACCCCATTGGGCCCAAATCCCAAGCACTGCTCTCTAAACCCTAGGGCTACCCTCCAATTGGCCAATTTCTCTTGCGTTTTGACCTTATCCCTAAGGCTTCAGTACTTTGACACTGTCATACCTTTCATCAAGTCTATCCTGTGGTACTAGATAGCCCCAATCTTGTTCTAAACCTCCTTGCATTGGACACAGTTTCCAAGGCAGTGAATATTACTATCATTTGCTATGATTTTGGATCTAGTAAAAGACTCATAAGTCACTTGCATTTCAACCTTGGATCACATTTCAAGTTACATAAACCTCCTGATTTAAACCATAACTCACCTTGTGACTTTATCCATAGATCTAGGGTTTACTTCACCTTACACCTTACGTACTTCAACTCCCATTGATTTGATCTAGTGTTTTGGTCTGATCTCTCCTGTCGGGAGTAGATCTGGGTCTCCCCCATTGTTGTCTTGGGCTAAGATAACATCAACTGAAGATTGCCTCGATTTGCGTGACAACCATCCATTTGGGAGTCGATGCTGTCTTGGTTCCACCTCTTTAGTTGTCCATCCCTCTACCATCCATCTCGGATCCACCTTATAGGGGAAACTACAAGTCTGGTGCAACAGGTTGGTTCCATGTCACTTGTCCCCATCCATCCAGTTCATCCACCTTCGATTTTATTCCATGATTTACACTGATTGAGACTTGTGAGATTGAAGATCCTTTCTCCATTGTGACCCCTATGTATGATAGACTCCATGTTGTTATGTTTCTCTGGCTATGAAGTATGTGGCTTGGCCAGTGTGCCTGGTTTCACATGGTAGTTCTCCTTTAGTGCTCAAAACAAGTGATCCACCATAACAGTGTTGCTAAACACTAAAGTATCAAAACGCATAAAAGTTATATCTAAGGGATGCAAAAGTTATAAATGTTTAAACGATAGTCAGTGGTTAAGGGTTTGAGCACTCATTCATTGTATAATGTAAGGCTCAATATGCCCTCCACAGGGGTTGCAGGGAGAGACAAACCCGTCGGGGCTATGGACTGCTCACTGGCAGCATGTCTAGGCCTTAGTCTTTTACTGGAGCCCAGAAGGCTTTCCAGGGCACCTGCCCTTGTAGGCTAGTAACTATCTTGTGAAATGTAAAGTTTATTGAAAAGGTTAATGGTCAAAGGATGAGCACTCACTCCTTGTATAGTACTCGGCTCATTTTCCCCACCAGGGTGAGACTAACCTGCAAATGCTGGGTCTTTGTCAGTATTGGAACCCAGAAGGCTGCTGGGGCACTTGCCTTTGAAGGTTGACCTATATTGCAAATAAAGTGCAAAGGAAAACTTGTTAGAGTCTAAGGGAAGCATATCCAAGTACTTTATCCATTTGTGAGACACCTCCATCCCCTATTGCTATCTATAATACATATATACCTTGGTAGAGTGTATTGTTTATCATTCGGAAAAACCACTGAGTCGAAGTCAGTTAAAAGTCATTCCCTTTTGCCCTAACCTTATTCCTCCATCCTCACCCATCTGTAGCACATTGTTTACCCTGTGTAAGTATGGCATGAACAAGCATACTTCCATAAAGTTCTGAGATTCTTTAGAAGCACAGGTACATATTACTATTATTATTATTATTTGTCACCATGATTATGAATAACTAATTCAAGTTTGGTTTTGATATACATTATTGGAGCATTTCATACCCTGGAAGTTTACAGGATCATATTGATACAATTTCTCACCTTCAGTTTGCGTACTTTGACATGTCAACCCAGTTGACCAAGTCAATCACAATTCCCAAGGCAGTTACTCAAAAAACATGATTTATATTTGTTCCAGATATGCCCAGGACCAATACTACGGTTTCAGTTTTGAGAGTTTTTCCTCGGTTCTCCTGATAAGTGATTATTATCACTTAATTATTGGCTAAATGATCAAATTTTATTCCAGATGGCAGTAAGATTGGCTCTCCTAGAGAAGAGCAGTGTTCCAGGGGGTATGAGTAGCCACTTATACGATTCTTCTATGTCTCCGGATCATCCAAAGTAGTCAGTTTGCCACAGTTTGCATCCTGTACAGAGTTACAGTGGATTTATCATTTACCAAAGATTGTACCAGCAAAAAAGAACTAGAAAATTCACTAAAAAGGTCGATTTGGCCTCCTAGGTCAAGGAAATGGCTTGGAATTTTGACAGATGATGTGTTTCAGCATCCCAAACAGTTGTCCAGCAATTTTCAGGTTGGAGATGTCCGAATTATTTTATATTGGCTCAGCTAGTCAGCAGAGCCCCCCATGGGGCGCCCCCTCAACTTGGCCATTGATGTATTTCATTGTTATATCTTATATTATAAAGTTGTAAAGGGGGTTAGGGTGAATTAAGCCCCTAGTGACCCCCTCCTATGTAGTATCATGTCATATCTTATGTTATATTGTGACTTTCACCTAGGATAGGCGTCCTTGAGTAAAGTGTGCCCCCTCTTTGACTTAGTCACTTGATCCATGTTGTGATCTATGTATTGTTGATCTCCACCGTTGATAATGTTTTAATCTCAACTGTTGGATGTAAAAGTGAGTTAGGGTTTACATCTCTCTCAAACTATTTAAGAGAGGTGACCCCCCCATTGTAATTCATGAGCTTTGGCACCGGAATTTGAATAAAGAGATTTTTGTCTTGGATTACTCTTCTGTGTATCTTGTAAATGATTTGATGATCTGATGACCGGCATTGCTACTCTTCTACACTGAGTTTTCGTTCGGGATCCATCTTGTATTTTTTCCTTTGCCCATTTCATCTACAGGTTGAAAGAGGCGTGCTAAGGAGAGAGAGAGGGTGTTTTCGTGGGGAAACTCACCATCGTCTCGACTCTAGGGTGTCTAGATCAGGGAGTACTTCTATCTTGATGATTTCTTACTTCCTATCTTTTCTTTATTCCGCATATCTCATTCATTTGCCTTATCATTTGGTTTTCATTGATCTGGCAGGTTGAAGGAGGCGCTAGGGTGACTGGTTCTGGCTCAACTACATCAAGATATTCTCTGAAAAGGCCCATTTGAATGGGAAAGCGGCATTCTTCATCATTTCTGAAGTCATATACAAGATCCAGGTACGTCTCGCAGGTAATTTCTCGTTCTTTTATTTTCTACATGCATTGCCCATCACTTCCATGATTATAAAATCCTCTCTTCTTAGATCTGCAAGTTTTGGTTTGCAATGAGCTATGAAACTTAAAACCCACTTTGGAATAAACATAAAACCCCTAAGTTTCAATTTTCACCATAATCGGACTCCATTTGCCCATCCTAAGCACTGGCCTGCTACTTAGGGAAAAACGCCCTCCTTGGAAGTGGGTATTTCCAAAGCCGTAAACTATGTATTGTTGGTTTTGCTTTCATTTGCCTAATCCTACATCCAACAATCATTTTGAGTGTCCAATTTCATTAAATTTCACCGTTTTTCCCTAGATCCCATTTTTCTACATAAAACCTTGGGGTAAAATTGGGGCTTTTCACCTGGATACTCGAAATATCTTGGTAATTAAACTAAACTCAACTTGGCTTAGCCAGTGAAGACGTCCCCCAAGGGGCGCCCCTCAACTTGGCTAATTGATGTATTATATTGTTATATCCTATGATTTGAGGTAGTAATGGGGCATAGGGTGAATTAAACCCCTAGTGACCCCCTTTGATGTACTATCATGTCATATCTTATGTTATGTTGTGTTTTCCACCTTAGGAAGGTGTCCTTGAGCAAAGTGCGCCCCCCTTTGATGTGGTCACCATGATCCATGTATTTGTGATCTCCACCGTTGACGATGTCTTAATCTCAATCGTCGGATGATTGTTAGGTTAAAAGCGGACACACTCTCAAGTTGTTTAAGAGAGGTGATCCCCCCATTGTAAACCATGAGCTCTGCCATTGGAAATTTTAATAAAGAGATTCTTTCGGGATTCAACACTTGTCTCTTGATAGATAGATGGATGTGATGATGATTGGCATTGTATTTCTTCTGCATTGAGATGAATCTAGCATAGTTTTTGTACCTTTTTCTTGTACCCATTAATCTGCAAGTTGAAGAAGGCGATTCTGAGGGAGGCACATTGGTGGGGAGACTCACTCTGTTGCCAAGACTTGGTTTGGTTTATCAAGGAGTAGTTACCTCTTTATGATTTCTTATTTGTGTGATTTCTTTATCTCGTAGGTCTCATTTTATTTGTCGTGCTAATTGTTTTCTTTGACGTGGTAGTTAAAGGGGTCACTGAGCAAAACTTCAAATCATCAAATTCTTGCCTAGAACTCTCATTTGATAAAAAAGAAGACATTCTTCATCATCCAAGAGCTTACCTATCAAATTCAGATACGTCTCTCAGGTTAGTTCTCCGCATTTTAATTTTTCATGCATTGCCCATCAAAAACCACTCTTAGGAAGTAGGAAAAATCATAGGACCAATTTGCACTAGGAATATGCAAATTTGCCGATCTGGGTTTTGCTAGCCATAACGAAAAACTCTCTCTTCCTCCTCGGCGTCAGCATTGGGCTCCATTTTCCCATCTCTAGGCACTGATACTTAGCAGAGAAAGCGTCCCTCTTAGTCTGGAAACCAGTTCCCTGTGTGTCTTTTTTCTGGTTTTAGTTGGATTTTGTCATCTTGTTGAACCTTTCATCCAAATAAGTGTGTTGAAAGCCTTAATTCTTCAATTCAACCTCACCTTGGGAAATTTCAACATTTTTGTTTAAACCCCCCCAAGGTCCCAAGTTTGATCATTTGAACAAACACACTGATCTTAGATCAGGTCATCAATTCCATAAGTCACCATGTTATCTTGCTTGAGTAGTATTACCAACATCCTTAACCACCTCTACTCAAACATTCCTTAATTTGTGGCTTATCCCTTAAATCTAGGATTTCAAGCATTCACCTTACGTATTCTCCATTAGGGTTTGATCTGGTGACTTGCTTTAGGTTTGTCCTTTCAGGATAAGTCTGGGTCTCCCCCTTTGTCACTTGGGCTTCAATGGCACAAAGCGAAGGATATCCTAACCGGCATGACAACCATCCATTTTTTGGGGGTTAAGGTATTCATAGGTCGCGTCTTTGGTTGCCTGTCCCCTCTGCCATCCTGTATAGGATTACTCTACGAGGAAACTACAAGATCTGTGATAACACCTCTTAAAGATTCAAAATTCTTAGCATTCTTCATTGAGTTTCTTGCAAATTTCAGTGTAGCACATTGTTATCCACTAAGTTGCACTTAGAGGATTTCTAGTGAGCCGCCAAAGTCTTGAACAAGCCAGTGTTCAACTTCAGTGCTCAAAAGTTTCGTGGTTACATTAGGACCAGTTGTGGTCCCATTTTTAATAAATTACATGTTACTCCATGGGGATTTTGTAATAAATGCACTAGCAAGGCAAACTTTTTGTAAAGGACTTGGCTTCCTACGACTTAGACGTCAATCCGATCATCCGAAGGTGTTTTTTCCCATGTCAATTATGCAATGTTGAATTAGCGATGTATAATTTTCGAGTTTTTCACCGCTCCTCCAAAGCTGGAATGGTTGTCTCTATACTACGTGGGAGCGCCCCCCACCCCCTCGCTCCTACTCCTGAAGCTCGCTTCCTTTGGAAGATCTCTCCCAAAACACTCCCAATTTTGAGAGCATGCTCCTACGGTGCTCTCGAGGTGCTTCTTTCCTTTCCTATACTAAAAGCTCCTATAATAGGTTGATCATCTGATGACAATGCTATGGTACCTCGCTTCTTTTCCAAGCTCCTTTTTATGGTTGATCATTTGATGATAATGTTAAGTTATAACTACTATATGATTGATGTTATATGGTTTACTCCATGTATTTGTAATGTCCCTTTTTTGAAATTTTATTAAAATGCCCAATTTTCCAATTTTTTCACAGTTTTGGCTCTTGACTAGTTTTGATGTCTAGACCTCCAAATTGACCCAAATGCTTCCAAATTTTCTCTGAAGGTACATGGCTGATATTATAACTTAAATATCATGCTCATGTATGTTTTGTGACCTCCCAATTGCTTCTGAAAACTTGTTTAATGTTTTGTTCAAAGTAGGAGAGTTTACTAGTAAATTGGGGCTCCAATTCCCCCTGGGTAATTGCCAGAAATGGCTTCACAAATGATCCCAAAGTCGCTTGAATTTATGAACAGAGGCTGGGTATGTGTAAGGGACCCTTTCAAAGTCTCATATCATCATGGTTCAGTTTACATAGGTTGTTATGAGTCTTTCCAAAACAACTCTCAAGTCACAATTTCAACCCTTGGGGAAAATGCACCAAATCTTCTCCCAATGCAATAAAAATGAGTAAAATGGCTTCCAATGCTTAAGTACTGAATAGACTTGAAATACACATTAATTACAGTCCATCCATCAACATTTATCAGAGATACATTCCTCCATTCGAAATAATAAGCATTACCATGGCATATATCAAAATGGAGTGGAAATGGTCATTGTTTGCTCATTAAAAGTCATTTTGACATACAACTCTTGGGAATTTCGACTTGAAACTTTCTGAGAATGAAGAACAGATCATATTGAAGTGATTACAATCAGAAATGGACAATGAAAGGCTCTCCCAATTCGAAATCATCAGCATTACAATGGTTCACAACAAGATAGTGCAGAAATGACACTATTTCTTCATTGTTCAACATTTTTACATGAATTCTTTTGGGTATTTCTACCCGAGAGTCTTCTGAACATGAAATACAGAGCATTTACATCAACAGATAATATAATTGGCATTATAATCTTCCCCAAAGAGATCAATAGCTCACCCAAAGCGCAATCCCTCCATTGGCATGAATATGGTGTGAAAACTGGAAATAGTTGAGAGAGAGTGCTGCCATAAAAGAATCCACATGCTTTCCTATAGCTTACACCTGCAAATAAGACTCCATTAAAGCTCCATGAAAGACCTGAGTGGCC
Organism: Pseudotsuga menziesii; assembly: GCA_001517045.1. Lineage (NCBI taxonomy): Eukaryota > Viridiplantae > Streptophyta > Pinopsida > Pinales > Pinaceae > Pseudotsuga > Pseudotsuga menziesii. Next base: position 154,525 of record LPNX010706622.1, on the reverse strand, counting down.
TTTCCAAACACCAACTAAGATGGGAATCTTTCACCCTCGAAATTGGCTTAAACAAGAAAACTAGTCATCCACTAGCTCTCACAATTCACAAATGATAATTTCACAAATGAGCAAAAGCCTCTTCTCATGGCTAATCCCTATATTTTATAAACATTATTAGTCTTCTAAGGTTCCAAATCCATCCATAAATCAAATCCAAGTCGAATTGGTGTGGCTGCTCATGATATGCCATGTGGCCTCTCTCTTTACCTTCCCTCTTCTCCCAAATTTGAGTAGGAGCCTCTTGGCCTTCTCCAACTCCCAAATTCGACCTCTAAGATGCTATATTCAGTCCTGACATGTCATTATGTCAGTCTGTCAGCCTTCAGATCTGACGTGTGTCATAACTGTCATAGAATCTCCATCATTGGTGTCATAGATGTCATAAATGTAAGGGGAATCTAGCCAAGTGTCCATGAAACTCCCATTTGGCTCTTCCTCTCCCATGTAAGTTACAATTCATCCCAAATTCAACCTATGAAGTATATGGACAATTATATTAACATTATAATCCATACAAAAACATTAGACCTCCCATATATTCAAATTTGCAAAAGAAAGATACCATTTAAAAATAGGAATTCTAGCTAGTGTGGGCCCCATAGTCTCCATGTGTCTTCATGCTCCATTGTCACTTCCATTTTCTCTTGTATTTATTTAATAAACTACATTATTAAATATTTATCCCCTTCTAATGTCTAAACATCATTTATTATCCCCCTTATTCCAAATCTCAAAGCTTCCACCCCCAAGCTCACCCCCAAGCTAGGAAACTAGTGATTTTCCACCTTGGCAATTATTTGACTTTTAGCATCCCTTTGACAAATTTCATGAATATGGAAAATGTGATTTGGCCATTGTGACGCAATGTAAAATTTGGGACATTACAGTATTCTATAGCTACTTCAACATCCTACATGTTGTTTTAGATATAAATCTATCAAAATATATTAAAATATATACTATACAAAATACGCTCCCGAAACACTTCCTAAACGGGAGCTTTTGAAATTTTCGCTTATCGCTCTGCTCTCGCTTCCCACTCCCAATAGCAGTCTTGGTGGGTAAACCCTGGGAGGTTATTAAAGTTCATGTGTCAATGTATATAAGCATGCTAGACATTGTTTTGAGTCATTATGAACATGTACTGGGTCCCCTTAGGATTTTTTTTTAATACCGAAAAAAATTAAATCTTCCCGCAAAATCGAGCCATTTTTTAATGGTTTAAATAGAAATTTTCAAATCTCAAATTGTAATTGTAATACAAGTGTGGTCCAGAGTCCGATTTTGGCGTGAGGATGCTCGTTTTTACACTCAGAGCATCTTCTTAATCCCAGGACCCACTTTTCCAATGTTTCCAGTGATTAAATTGTCACTTGAAGCCGTTTTTCTTAACGACGCGGCAAAATGCCCAAAAAATATTAAAAACGACAAAATAACACCAAAGACAAAAGCCATAAGTCATTGACAACTTAGCCAAATGACATGAAAGGGGTGTCGTTTGTGTTTGTTAGTGGAGGGCGAATTAAACTATGGCATAAAGCGTCACATTGGAGATAGGCTCAGAAGCTAGTGAATCAAGTTTGAAACTAAGTCACCGCAATCGGCGAATTTTCGCCTAGAAATTCGAAATTCGCCGTTTTTCTGTGGTTGGCGATTTGGATCGTTGGAAATCGACGAATTTAATGTGGTTTTGGCGGCCCAAGGGTTTATCCTACCAAACGTTGTAGAGGTCGGGGAGATCGACAGAGATTGAAGCCATCGTCCTGGAGATCGCCGTGAAGTGGGGAGGCAGCAGTCGATAGTGGTGAATCCGCCTGCACTTTTCTACATCGAACCTGCTCTCGTCGTTTACGGGCTGTAGGCTCTCGCCGTTTGCGGGCTGGACGCTCTTGCCATGTAGTCAAATGTTTTAAAAAAATGTTTTTAAAATATATATTTAATATTTTAATGTTTTATGGTTTTTAACATGTTTTAATGTTTTATGTTTTTTTAATGTTTAATGTTTTTATGTTTTATGTTTTTTAAATATATATTTTAATCTTTAATGTTTTTTAAATATATATTTTAATGTTTAATGTTTTTTAAATATATGTTTAATGTGTGTAAAAATTAATGTTAATACACTTTAGGACATGAATTTTATTAAAAATATCATTATTTTTTATTTTATTTTTAAAATTTATATATATTTTTAAATTTTATAAGCTCTCGAATTTAATGCCGAATTTTATCACCAAAATTTTTATCTCGATTTTTTGATGAACTTCAAGGTGGTCGAATTCAAACACGAATTCGAACCAGGTGACTTAGGTTTGAAGGATGAGTGCGCCCCCTCATGTGCCCTCACGTCATGGTTGATGTGGCAATGAAAGAGTGGGTTGGTTGGAATTTGGTGGGGGCACTGTATTGTTTGATTGTTCCTACATTTATGGCCTGGGGTCCAGTCATCATCGCATCGACGACATATGTTTTTCTTCTTTTTCTTTTTATTTTCAGAGTAACCGTTAGATGACTTTGATCTATTTTCCATTTCATAAGCATATGATTGAGGTTTGTGGCATTGATGGCCGGGAGACCAAGTATCTGCACAGTACCTACATTGTGTCTCTTTTTCTTGTTGATAATGGCTATCGCCTTTTGTTTTTATTCCTTCCAATTTGCGTTCTGCGGCTTTTGCTTTATGTCTTGCTACTTCTATGTTAGATATGTCATGTAACTTTAACTCTTTTTGGAGGTATGGTTTAAGACCCCCTAAATAGGTTTCGAGTCTTTGCTTGTCAGACAACCCAACTACTTGTGTTGATAAGGATTCCCATTGATGAGTGAATTCCTCAACGTTTCCGACTTGTTGTAGTCTAATAAGTTTACTGAAAAAATCATCTTCTTTGATTCCTTGAAACCTATTAAAAAAATCATTTTTGAACAAGTTCCAGGTGTAGGTAAAATTCTCTCTCTTCCACCATAAGTACCAATTATAGGCGTACCCTTCCATATGCATTGACGCATATTTCACCTTCTCTTCGTCAGATTGAATGTTGTAAATGTCGAAGTATTCTTCTGCTTTGTTTAGCCAAGCAACACATTGGTCTTCACTCCCATTGTATTTTGACAACTCTATTTTTGCTTTAGGTGGGTGCACTTTGTAAGGACGACGTCGATTTCCTTTTGCCTTATGGTTTGATGGTGGCTCAGAACTACTAGATGATGAAAGTGACATATCTGAATTGCTTCGTTGTTGGCGATGCTTTTTAGCTTTTTTATTCTCTACTATTTTACTTATAGTGTCTATTTTGTTGTTTAATCGTGCCTCCATATCTGGCAGTACTTGTGTTTCTATCTCTTGCTTAAGTGTCGCATTGTTAATCTTTATTTCTTTTTTCAACTCTTCTTGATTCTTTGCGAGTGTTTCCTGGGCGGCAACATGAAATGAGGCATCTAGCATATCTGGACTACTGACTTGGCACGGACTAGGTATGAGCTTTTGTAACATCTCGATTAATGTATTATGGTTCTATGTCATGGTGCTCATGTTCTGTGTCAAGGTGTTTATGTTTTGAGTCATGGTACTCATTTTGTCATCCAGGTCTTTTTGTTTTTCGCTCAATATGTCAAATTTTTCATCTAGCCTTCTTTCTAGTACCAGAACAAGCTTGTCTTTGAGTACTGTAATGTTATTTTGCATCTCTTCCTTCGAGCCTTCTTGGTTAGTGACAAGGGACTTGATGTCCTTCTCCATTTTTTCGATCTTCTCTTTCAATTCCTCCATGGTCTTGAACCCTGTATGCGGAGGTGTGTATTTCGACACTATTTTGGCTTTTGAGGTGAAATTTGAATAATAATATATTAATTAATTAATTAATTAATATTATTATTATTATTTTTCATAAACTATATAATATTTTGTATATAGTTTAAAAAAAAAAAACTAAATATTATTATCATTTAATAATAATAGTTTTTGGTTTTAATTAAATATTATAATATAATAATAATGTATTATTGGTATATATAATATTTGAAAAATATGTTTTTTTGTGTTTTTTTTTCAAGTTTTAGGGTTTCGTAGTGTTTTTTGCACTAACCGCGTAGAGGATGAGAAGTCAGGGGTAGTGAGGTAGTGGATGCGTAGAGGAAGGCCTAGCGCGTGGGTTGGAGTGTAGGAATGAAACTTTGAGGAGGCTGCAGGTGGGAGCGTGGGGTAGCAACGGAGAGTCACGAGAGGAGGAGCGCTGAAGAAGATGCTGTGAGAAGGTCGCGTGGAGGAGGCGCGGAGTGTTAGATTTTTATCATTTAAGCTAGCATTATGATCTTAGGATCTTTAACTAAGAGAATAACATGCACAGCAATAAAACACAAGAGACAAGAGACACAAAGAATTTTCCTCGAGGAAACCATAAAGGAGAAAACCCCGCAACTTCCTCAGAGATAGAATTAGCACCAAAAGTAAAACCTGAAAACATAAAGATGATCTCCCGACAGTAGTAGTCTCTCTCTCTGATCCCAGCAACTTCGCTCTAGCTCATGCGCCCCAATGAGTGAGTGTGTGTGAGATAAATAGAGAGACTCACTCTCTATTTATATTCTTTCGTTCACTTGAAGCCCACTCCAACATGTTGGCCTCACTTAACAATTACTTACTAGAGCAGACATCTCTAGGAGTGTCTAATAACCCTAGTGCCCCACAACTTATGGGGACTTTGCCTCCTCCGACAAACAAGGAGGGTTATCCTTAACACAATGGTGGGGACTATTGCCCCGACTTACAATAACTCACCTAGGGTCGACTTCTCTAGGATAATCTAATAACCCTAGGGCCCCACAACTGCGGGGACTTTAACCCTGACCAATAGGAGGGTTACCCACAATGACTTGACATGACTTGTTTACATTATAGAACCTCTCGATAGGAACATCAGGGCATGACATGACTCAAATACATTACAGACACATCTCGGAATAAACATAGGGGTACAATACATAAGATATACGGATGAATACATTCCGAAGTTACAAATACATCAACACTCCCTCTTAACTAGGAAGGTATTCTCTCAACACAAATTATCAACACAGGTCTTCTTCTCTGTATCATCTAGATCATCATTGAGTTCTCGTCATTTTCATCTGGATCTGGATCATTACTCGATCTGGATCATCATCACTAGATCTAGATCATCACTCAATCTGGATCATCATCACTGGATCTGGATCATCATCACTGGATCTAGATCATCACTCGATCTGGATCATCATCACTGGATCATCATCACGGGTGCTATCTCATGATTCTTCTCGTCATAGGAAGTTCTACAAAGCCAGTCCTTTTTCATGCTGGTTATAGGCCTAGCCTCCATGTAGGTCTTCTTCAGCGCTTATATCTTACCCTAAGTCAGAATGGCCCGCCTAGCACTTACATCTGACCATGCGAGGAACACATCCAACACCATGTCAAAAAGGCATGCCCAACACTCACATCTAACCATGCGGGAACACATCCCACAACCCTGTTAGAAAGGCCCAGCACTTACATTCATCAGCATGATAGGACACACCTACTATCATCTGTGAAAAGGCACAGCACTCACATCCACCAGCATGATAGGACACACCTACTATCATTTGTGGAAAGGCTCAGCACTTACATCCACCAGCATGGTAGGACACACCTACTACCATCTGTGGAAAGGCACAGCAATTACAATCACTAGCATGGTAGGACACACCTACTACCATCTGTGAAAAGGCACAGCACTTACATATGACCATGGAAGGAACTTAATCCTCTCACCATGTCAGAAGGGCACTAAGTCCCAGACTAAGGGTTCCTGGTAACTGACCAGGTGCCTCCATTCTCCCAGAGAATGGCAACAGCCCTTATATCTAATCAAGTGGGAACGCATCCCTCAATCACATCAGAATGGCCATGCACTCATATCTGGTCAAGTCAGAACACATCCCATAGTCATATCAAAATGGCCCTCAATCCCAGACTAAGCTTTCCTGGTAACTGAGCAAGTACCTCCATTCAAAGAATGGCAACAACCCTTATATCTGATCAAGTGGGAACACATCCCTCAATCACATCAGAATGGCCATGCACTCACATCTGATCATGTAAGACTACATATCACAGTCATATCAGAATGGCCCTCAGTCCTAGACCGAGTATTCCTAGTAACTGACCAAGCACCTCCATTCAGAGAATGGCAATAGCCCTTATATCTGATCATGTAGGAACCAATCCTATAGTCATATCAGAATGGCTCAGCACTCATATCTGACATGGAAGGAAACAATCCTCTCACCATGACAGAATGGCTCAGCCCTTACATCTGACCATGGAAGGAACCAATCCTCTCACCATGTCAGAATGGCTCATGGACTCATCACTTCCCCTTGGAAGGAACCTCAATCTAGAGAACACCAAGCTTCTCCCTGAAGTACTCAAACTTCACTCTGGCTAATGGCTTCGTCAACACGTCAGCTATCTGTTCGTCCGTCGCAACATACTGGAGCTTCACTACTCCTCTCTGCACCATATCCCTGATATAGTGATACTTGATCTCGATATGCTTCGACTTGTCATGGAACACCAGGTTCTCCAACAACTTCACACAACTCTGGTTGTCGCAATGTATACAAGTAGCATCCAACTGGAGATCAAATAAATCGGACAGCAGCTTCCTCAGCCATACTGCCTCACAACTAGCTGAACAAGCTGCGACATACTCTGCTTCAATTGTACTCAGTGCCACACAGGATTGCTTCCTGCTAAACCAAGAGATCACACCTGATCCCATACTAAAGCAACACCCTAAAGTGCTCTTCCTATCGATGGCACTGCCTGCCCAATTTGAATCAACATAACCCTCCAGGTTAATCTTCTGATTCGCCTCATACTTGAGACCATAATCAACTGTACCCCTCAGGTACCTCAGAATATGCTTTGCAGCAATCAAGTGAACATGTCTCAGATCTGTCAGGAACTGGCTCAAGGTGTTCACAGCAAAGTAAATATCTGGTCTCATGTTCGTCAGGTACATCAAGGACCCAATCATCTGACGATACATCGTAGCATCAACCGCTTCTGATGAAGCATCACTCAATAGCTTCAGGTTCGATGCCATAGGTGTGGTCATGGCCTTGCAGTCCATCATCCTAAACCTCTTCAGGATCTCTACTGCATACGTCCCTTGTCCCAGGGAGATTCTGCCACACCTCCATGCCTAGAAAATAGTGCATCGACACATAACAGGAGCATCACTGGTCTTCCGCCTTCAACCTTGAAGCAAAGGTTGGAATCCGCTTTACTCTCAGTAAAGCCTAGAATCATCAATAATCTATCCATCCTGTCGTACCATGTCGAACCTTAGGATCTTCTATAGTCACTCCCTCTGAAGCGGAGCATCATACTCCCTCTGTCTTCCGTACTCTATGCACTGAAACATTCTGTACCAGAGTGACAAGTAGCTTCCTATGCTACTAATATTCTATGTATCCATCTACTGTATAGACTTTCATCTTCAACCTTGTAGCAAAGGTTAAGATTTTCATCAAGCTCATCATGTATGTGTTTCAACTCCCACTAGCTGAAATTGTCTCTTCATAGTCTATGCCTTCTTTTCATGGAAAGCCTCATGCTACGAATCTTGCCTTGTATCCCATGATGATGGAACTACAAACTTCCCTTCATGTATCGATACTATATCCTAGACATCATTCTTCTTAAACTGGTCTTCCCTTTCTTCTTGGTTACTTCTTCATAGTTGGAAGGTTCTGCATTAATGATGTTGCTGCATTCGTCATATTATTCTTCATCTTGAACTGTCGTCACTTGTTCTTCGGAACAAGTCTCATCCTTCTTTTCTTGTAGGCGATTATGTATGCGAACTTTCCTACAAGTCAAATGCATTAGTTGTATGGTTAGAAACATTTCATAAGGTATATTCATAATGAAAAATTCTTTTGCATAAATATATGATCATGCAACTATTTTAGCCAGTACAACATTTATCCATATCTCACAGAAACTTTTCTAGATGCCTTCCATCTCTACCAAGACAACATTGAGATTGTGCACTAATCCAATATGTCAGCAAAGAGGTTTCATTCTAGATAAGTAGCAATGGAGATTTGTATAGCACCATGAGCTACTTACCCATCAAATGCATATTAGTAGTATACTGTCATTAATGCAAACATTCTATCATGCATAATACATCAACTGAATATAAACAAATGCATAACAAAATCATATCATGAAATGACAATTAAATACTTATTTTTATTTGTTTCGTGGGTAGACTCCTTGAGCCTTCGGCTTCATCATCTTCTTTATTCATAATAGAAACTAAGTATGGTAGAAACTAATAAGTAAAAAAATTCTACACCTATCACCTTTGACTGGACTGGCATCAGTTACCCAAAGCAATGGGAGGTAAGATACAGAGAGTTGAGAGACTTTGAAAAAACTAAAAACCAACAACTCTCTATTCCCAAAACCCTTGTCTTTGACAGATGTTCAAACTCTTTTAAATTGCTTGAAGGGTTTCCTTCTCCCCAATTTGCTCCACCTCTTGTAAGATCTTCCTCTGTGAATAATACTTCTGAAAGATCAGCCTTGTTTGAACCTTGTTCTTCTTCCCATCTTTCTTTTTCAGGTGTTCATAACAATGAGCACAAAGGTCAACATGTAGACTGCCCTGCCTGCAGAAAAGCACTCGAGAGACTAAAAATCAGAAACAAAGGAGTAAGCTTGTACATGATGTCTCTCCCTAGAAGTAGCCCTGGTTTTACCTCCACAAACCCACAGGGTGATACCTCGTTCCATCCAAGAAGAAATCTTCCCGATACTCCATTTCGACAGTTTGCTTATGATGGTCTTTCTAAAAGAGAGTTCATGCCACATAGATCATCAAATCCACACGAAAGTGTCTCTGTTGAAATAAAGTTGCTTAATTACAGCAATTATCAGCAACAACTGACTGGCCAAAACATCGATGAAATAGCCTCTGATATTTTAATTCTCAGACAAAAAGCTCAAACAGAAAAAGAGCACATTTCCTTGCTCGAAGCTAAAATTGATCACTTGCGTGCAAGACAAGAAGAAGTAAAAACTGCTATTATCTTAGCAAGTGAAAAATTAGAAAAAAGGCTAGATGTCCTAGGAAAAATGATGGCCAGAACACAAAATGTAAATAGGAAAAAGAGCCCTGTAAGCCAAACTGCTTTAGAGCTTGCAGCTGAAGGCCATAAAGTCAAACATGAAAGAAGATACTCTTTTGGAATGATGAGTATCCACGAAGATGACCAAAGACCCGAATTCCTTTTTGGTCAAGAAATAAAAGAGCTTCAAGAGTTAAGAAATATGGTCTCCCAGTTCAAACAAATGCCAAATGCCCTCCCAGATAAATATTTATCGGCATTCAGAATCCCAAAAAGAGAAAATATTGGATCCTCAAATCCATACGACCAAGGTCATACTAATCCTCAGATACCAGGTCCTCCCCCTCCTTTTGATACTGAAATGTCATATCTCTCTAACACTTCTCCTTTGTCAGTACCTCGTTCCCTTAGTTTCGGGATAAATGGGATGAATAATTTAATCTCCCAGATGCCTGATCAACCTGTGTTGAACATACAATGTCAATCTCGCGCCCAGATTAGATCTGCCATCCAGCTTCTATCAAATTGGGTCTTGTACAAAAGAACACAGGACAATACAATAACTAGCCAACAACTAGCACTCTAGCTGGTTGTTGGATTTTCAGGGCTAGCCTCATAATGGTGGCGCTGGATTCCCCAAGAATCCAGAGAAGAAATGTTGAATGCAGAAGATGCGGACCAACAAATTCTTACTGCCCTTGGTAAAGAATTCTATGGTCCCGATGAAAATGAAGATTATGAACATCTTGCATCTTTATTTATGTCTGCCAGAATCTGTGACCTAAATAAGAGTGAAGAATATTTTTGCTATATGCAAAAATTGTTGATTTCTTTTGGCAATGCTAATAAGCCCACATATCTGAAACATTACTTGAGAAGCTGTCGCTGTCATAGATTCTCAACTAGCTGGTCACTTGACAATATCAGCCTCGGATACTGGGCGGGCCCAACATGTCTTAAACGGAGGAAACTTAGAAGAGTCCCCTGACTTTGACAAACCTTCGTTGACACCCTAATCAAGAGCATTCTTTAAAATTCTTAAAATCTACCAAGAGCACTTGCAAAACCTAATATTCACTAGCTTAATTCCTAGACTTTATTTCACGCATTTATTTGACTCCATAAGGCACTGGTCCTTCGTTATAATTGAGTAATCTTCTATCTTGATCAACTGTCTATGGTTTATTTTTGCTAATTATATCTGAATGCTTAAGTAAAGTCTGGAATCTTTTGCTTATCTGTATGATCTCTTGCTAGCAACATGGATTGCTTTGATTTACGTGTCACAATCATAAACTTAATCATTTCTAATCACAAGTAACTCCTAAACAACACCCATCCGCATCTAAAACATCTTAAAACTTAACTTCAACATTGAGCCATAGAAAACTCTTTGTTAGGGACTACCCCCCTTGGCTTCGTTAGGAGTTAGCCTAAACAGAGGAGCTAGGGGTAGGTGATAGTACCTAGCTCTGTGCTTGCCCCCAAGGTCACACCTCTCCCACTTTCTCAAGTGAGGAGACAGCTTTCGGAAGTTTTCTACTACTGGTGTGCAATCGGCGGACAACACAAAGCAGCAAAGATGGTACACAGTTCATAGATGGGCATATCAGTTAGAGACATGTATATGGTGAGATCAGGCATATTACTCCTTGGTAGGATTTTGCTCTCTGATGTATACTAACACCTTTGACTTGTTATGTTATGATGATTATGGTGACCTATGCTTCTATTATATGTTCCACTGATGATTAACTTGTGTTAAGAATGATCAGAGAATCTGATGTTGAAGACCATTGCTTATGCCATGCTTTACACAACTTTTAAACTTTAATGCTATGCCAGTTCCATGTATCACTTGTCTTGATCCATCTAGTATCATCCATGATTGATTTTTCCCATGACTTATGATTGAATGAGACCTATGAAATTGAATATCATCTCCCCCACTTTGACCCCTATGCATGATGGATCCCATGTTGTTTTGTGTATCGGCTCTGAGTTGTGTAACAAAACTTGCCAACGCCTTGATCCTTCTAGGCCCGGAGAGCACGGTGGTGTTGGTTCCTAAGCTTAGGTGAGTTGGGTTTTGAATCCTTGACCTCTCTGGTCGATTGCCCCTGATGTTTGGTCCTGGCTGTGGATATTCCCCCCTCGTTGCCCGAAGAGTGTCAGCTAAACTTGAAGCAATATGCCTACCATCATTATATGCATTATGTATTATATGCTATATACTGAGAAATGCAAGCCCTCAAATATAGTTGCAAACTGTGTCTTTAGGCACAACTCAAAAAAGTCTATGAAATGAAATTGTGAAAGGCCCAGATAAAGCAGTGGATAGATAAATGCAAAATCTAAAGATTGTTGGCCATCTTATTGAAATATAATGATTAATTCCTGACAGGGCCTGCGGGTTTTGATGTGAGATGGAGTAAGGGACAGCTAATTATAAGTGTCCCCCAGGATCTTTTCACTACGGTTTCTTGTTTACTCAATGCAAGGGTCCTAGAAAAGATCCTCGCGAAGCTTGATTGTTAGCTTGGATGTGAGTTGTAGACATGTTAAAGTTGAATGGACACTTTTCAGATCAACTCATCCACTTGTGAGACACCACCGTTCCCTATTGTTTATATGTCATGCATATGTCACTGTGGTTGTGTACTTGTCATCATTCGGAGAGATCATATGGTCAAAGTCAACCAAAGTCATTTCTCTTAGCCTTAGCCTTGTTTTCCATCTTCACTCAACAATAGCAAATTGATTAAACTTTGCAAGTATGGCATATACAAGGGTCTTTCATAAGATTCACAAATTTTTCAAAGGCACGGGTATATCTTACTGATTATTATTATTATTATTATTATTGTCACCGTGATTCTGATTAACATGATTTAAGTTGGGTTTTAACATACATCTTGACGCAATTCTTACCTTGAGTGCATGCATGTATAGCTTGGTTCAAAGCCTCATCTTCAGTTTGGGTATTTTGACCTGGTCAACCTAGTTTACCAAGTCAAACATGGTTCCCAAGGTAGTGACTAAAAAATTGACAGTGCTTATATTTGCTCCATACATGCCCAAGACCGATACTACAGTTTCAGTTTTCATAGTTTGGACCCAGTTTTCACGATTAGTGATTATTATCACTTTATTATTGTCAGATCACATTTTTTATTACAGATTGCAGATTAGTATGGCTCTCCTAGGGCACCATAGCGTCCCATGGGTTTGAGTAGTCACTTGTACCATTCTACTATGTCTCCAGACACTTTTGTGCAGTCAGTTTTCCCGATTTCTCAGTATGAAAGAAATTATGATGATTTTTGTTATTTTCAAAGGATGTGCCACTACAAAGTGAACTAGGAAAATCACTAAGAAAATCGAATTGGCTTGTGTGATCAAGGAAATAGCAAAAGAATTATTCCATATGATTTATTATGACTATACAGACATTTCTATACTAGTTTTAGTCAGCTTCATGTTCCAGATTTTTATTTGGCTCTCCTTGGGAGGACGTCCCCCATGGGGCGCCACTCACCTTGGTTATTTGATGTATTTCCCTTATATATCTTATGTTATATTGTTGTATTTGACGCCTAGGGAAAATTGAGCCCCTAAGGTGACCCCCATCATGTATTACCATGTTATATCCTTACATTATGATGCATTTCGCCTTAATGAGGCGTTATTGGGCAAAGTGTGCCCCCATTTGACTTAGTCATTATGATCCATGTATTGATCCGTGTAAAAGTAATCTCCACTGTTGATGATGTTATAATCTCAACCGTCGGATGATAGTTAGTTGAAAAGTGGACACTCTCTCGATCTATTTAAGAGATGTGATCCCCCCATTGTATCCCATCGGGAAATTTGGCACCATTGGTTCTTGAAGAATAATAGAGAATTTTTTCTAGGATCTCGTCTTATGTAGATGAATGAAGAATGTTCTTTGTGATCTATTGATGTTATTTTCGCTTGCATTGGAATATCGTGGTGAATATCTCTTGCATATTTTGGATCCGTTATTTTTACTTGCAGCCTATGATTCTATGTGGATTGAATGGTGGTTTTATGTTGCATTTTCTCTGAATTAGTGCTTTTTACCAATATTCTATCAACTTTGTATAAAGGAAACGTCTTGCATAAGGGTTTCCTATTGCTTTTGGGGCCTTGGACTTCTCCATTTGCCTTAGTTAGGCTCACCTACCAAACTCTAAAGGTTGCTATGTAATTCCCTAGCTTGCAAGTGCTCGAAGGACATTTCAAGAGCGGGACACTAGTCATGATCTCTCAATTCCCTAAGGATTGATAAAATAATCATGTCCCCTTTCTTGTCATTTTTACTCTATTTTTTATCATTTTATTGTACTATATTTATTGCTGCAATTTTATGCATAGAAAGACCTGAAAATCTGGAAAAAAATCCAAAAACCCTAAAAATTAGAAAATTTGTAACTCCAAAAATAACCATGAGTTTGTAATTCGAGTCCTCCCTATAAAATTTCCCTAGTGGATTTATCCACGGATCTTGAAGGGTGTCCTCGTTTCATGTATAGAAAATCCTAAAAATCATATATTATCAAAAAAACCCTAAAAATTTACCTAAATTCGAAAATCTACAAATATTTGGAATTTGCTAATCTGGTCCAACCATCAATTTCTCCCTAGTGGATTTATCTACAAATCTTGAAGGGCATCCTGATTTGAGCACTTGCATTGGGAAATGTGAAATCGTCATATCTTCAAAACCCTAGCTTGTGTTTTGCATCTGAGGCCATCTGTGACCTCGCCTTGACCTCCTTATCCTTCTCCCAATGAGGGCGCACTTTTCTCAGGGGTCCTTGGGCTTATATTAAATTCATTACGAAACATGACATTGTGTTACAAATCTTTGTTATCTATTGTGTTGGATAAGTAGTTGGTCCTAAGTAGATCTAGTAGTCTTCTTATCTCATTATTTGACTCCATATAAAGCACTGATCTCTGTCATAAAGGTTGTAAAAAGGTATATGTTTGTGGGTGATTGCAGGTATCTTTATAGGGCTCTCCCCTAGGTTTAGGAGTTACCCGAAGTAATTGAGAGACTAAGCTTAGGTGACATTAGGTTTAGATCTCTCCCCTGCTTATATTCACTAGATTATTGCATCACATTGCGGTACAAACCCTAGACTGCTAGTTTGAACGGTAACATTTTTTGCGTTGTTGATGGGGACATCTTCAAGAAGATTGAAGTGGTTTATTCTGGATCATTCATACCCTTGGTAACAACGACACATGGTAAGAACTCAAGGTAAGTCCTTCATTTTATGTTTTGAAGTATATTGTATTTAAGGACTAACCCTACAGGGCTTATGTGACGACTCCATTGGCAAGTTCTTTCTTCAAGACATTTCAGGTATGTTCTTGTTTTGTACTTTGGTGAGATTTATTTGACAAGCCTCTCCTGGCGACTCCCACTCAATAAATTGAAAGAGGTACTCTACAAGAACGAGATCAAGGCGTAAGCATTATTTTGTTCTTTGATAAGATTTTCGTTAAGGGCTAACCTCCCAGGTCAAATCAATCAACTCCACTAGAGAAAGCAAACTAAAGAAATGCAATTCAAAACAAGCAATCTCAACTATTAATAAGAAGAAGATATGGGGATGCTCGATCTGATGGATTTTTTGAACATTCCAAGATATCTGAATAAGCTAGATAAACCTGCTTGTCTTGAGTCTATCCCGATATTTAGTGAATGTGAAGATAAAGTTGCAGAGCACGTTACAAAATTTAAAAAACTTCTTGTGGCATGGGGTATCACAGACAAGGATATTAGAGTGAGATTATTTGTAATGTCCCCTGGTTTGGGAGGTAATCAAGAAGCCAACGATTGGTATGATAGACTTCCCCCTAAGGGGATATCTTCCCTCTTACAACTGGTTGAGGCATTTCGCAATAAGTGGGATCCCAATGTTGACAAAGAAATCCGGGAAATCATCACTTCCCTTCTTGAGAAGGAAGAACATGTGGATATTGTTGATCATGAAGTAGTCCTTGGCAAAGAAGTCCTTAATGAAGGTCAAGCATCGAAAGGTTTGCTTGAAAAAAAAATTGTTCAGGGTCTGGTTGATGACACCCTAAACCTTATGGCTAAAGACGAAGGCTCCTTTGAAAATGAATGTGATCATGACGCAAGAGATGAAGACCAAGAAGCCCTAGTTGAAAAAATTGAAGAATGCATGGAAATGGTAAGTTCTACTACCATCATGTCTCGGTGTCTTATGATATTTTGGGCCCCTTGGAGGAAAATAAAAGGATTCTTGAAGACAGTGACTATTGGAAGTTCATTTGTCCTCCAATATATGATCCTTCAATGTTGTTTTCGAGCTTTTCCTGCCATTTATTGAAGGAAAAGAAGTTAGTATGGACCAGTCCGAGATAGACTATTATACATATTTGAAGCAAGATAAATAAGTCTTATAAACCTCATGGAAGGACATTGAAGACATAATCAATGAAAGCTTGGTCGACCAAAATATGGTTGTCCCTTTTCCTCGTAGTATCAATGATGAAAATTGGATCAATCCTTTTGCGCTTACAATTGATGATGAAGTACCTCAATATGTGAGTCCTCTTGCTACTACAGACAATCACAATATACAACTACTTCATGAAGTATTTGAAGATTTTGGAAGCTCCATCTCCGACGAGAGTTCTTTTGATTCGGTTCAGTTGTGCCTAACCGGCATCAGGGAAGGAAGTATTGCAGAAGTTTATCATCCCTTTTTATCTACTACTGGTAAGTTTTCAATAAAGCATTTCAACATAACAGAGACAAGTATGTGGGCAAGTGTAGTATCTACTTCTCCTTACCATGGTATTTCCTATTTATATTTTTGCTTAAAATTTGAAGGAATGAATTATGTGGCTGACAATTTCAAAATTTTAAGATTTATTGGGGATACTAATCTGATTATTACAAAGATGAACAATATGCTTGTATGTCCAAAAGAATGGTTGAACAGGTACAGGAGCTTATTACAATTACCTCTCAAATACTTTATAGAAATTTTCCAGGGTTCATCTGAGCAAGTACTCCCCCAAGCTCAGAATCAACCATCCAATTCCATACACAAAAAAAAATCTCAAAGCAAATATATGATGGTGACAATGTATACCTGGGCCCAATACAAATATGGATAGAAAGATCTTGAGAAAGTAATCCTTCTCCATGGCTGAAATTTCAAGGCTTCCAGGTTCCCACATTCATCCAACATTCCTTCTCCATCCCAACGAAGATACTGGTATGTACATAGCTTATCCTTAATGTGATCTTGTCATGGATTATCTGCAAAGACAAAGGAAGAATAACTGGTATGAATCAAATACTCAGATGGTTACACTAGTTGTATGATTTCACTTGACCCCTCTCTACTATCATAATTAATGTAGGTAGGCTCGTTCATTTTAGTTCAACATTTGAGTTACCTATGCATTGCATTTGTTGTTCTTTCATTTTGAGTTATTCATTTTCAATTGTGAACAAGCCAAGACGGAAGTCTTTGCCTCTAATGCATTTGATGCCTTTGTAATTAGATGTGTGTGCAAGTCTACAGGTACCCAAGAGATTCAAGAGGTTCCCATGCACTCCCAAGAAGAGCACATTTCTCCTAGTTGGAGCCAATGCTACGCACCAGAGCTACTTTAGTGTTCTAGTAAAGCTAACGCTGGAGCAAGGGGTCAAACTTTTTTATTGTACAGGCCAAAGTGGCATTTATTGAAAGGACATTTGATTTGGGGGTTGTTTACCCCCTGATTTGGGGGTTTCACTCTTAGAAGTACTTGGATTAGTGGCTTTGCTAATAGCCCCTTTGTTGTGATGATGCCTCCACCATGCAAGGCTTTATGCCCATGGGTTGTTGTCCAGCTCTTTTGGGGGTGACCCATTGGGGCACATGCCCATCCTAGTTATTTGATTTGCAAAGGTGACTGCACTTTGTAAAGGGTTGTTATCTCTTATTAGCACACCTTTTGCACCCACTTGGACCTTTTTGTAGCATCGAGAAACCCCTGCTTCAACCTTCCTAGCCCAGTGCACCACCTTTCCAGTTAATGTGCACCAGCTCGGCCTACAATGTCTTGGAGGGGGGGCGTTTAGGAACTTTCAGCATTTTCGGGTTAGATGGGGTATGGCATCCCCCCTTGGCTCACTATTTCATCTAGTGAAGCCATCTCTTAGATTATTTTAGCTTATTTTTTCCATTTTTGTCTATTTTGGGGTAAAATTCCTTGATTATGTAGAATTTACCTTATTCTATTTTAGGACATGTAGGCTCAAATTAAATATTTGAGGATGGATTAGTATAAATAGAAATCCTCCTCTCATTGTAAAATCATAAGACAAGGGGTCTAATATGGAATTATTTATTTTTCTCCCACCCTTTGAGTCTTTTTGGTAATGTGCACTTCTCTTCGTATGATTCTCTTTACTTGATGGTGGATGGATGAAAGATCCAAGGCTTCTTTCTTGCACATGCTATGGTTGATGCTAAACTTGTTGGAATAACACATGCACATGTGTGACCTAAAGGTTTCCTCTTTGCTCATATCTTATTGAATGTTGGTAAGTTATGTTTCTATGTGGATTGGATGGTGGTTTTATGCTGCATTTTTTTCTGAATTAGGGCATTTTACCAATATTCCATCAACTTTGTATGAAGGAAACATCTTGTATAAGGGTTTCCTATTGTTTTTGGGGCCTTAGAATTCTCCATTTTCCTTAATTAGACTCACCTACTAAACCCTAGAGGTTGTCACGTGATGTCCTAGCATGCAAGTACTAGAGGAACATTTCAAGATATGGGCACTAGCCATGATCTCTCAATGCCCTAGGGATTGATACAATAATCATATCCCCTTTCTTGTCATTTTTACTCTATTTTTAATCATTTTATTGTACTATTTAATTGATGCAATTTTATGCATAAAAAGACATAAAAATCTGAAAATTTTCCAAAAACCCTAAAAATTAGAAAATTCATAACTCCAAAAATAGCCTTGAGTTTGTAATTCTAGTCCTCCTTATAAATTCTCCCCAGTGGATTTATCCACAGATATTGAAGGGCATCCTCATTTTATGTATAACCAGCATAGATTCATCTTAAACTCAGATCTACAAAACACCGAGAGGGATCCAATTTCTTGAGGTGTATATTTTTGTTATCTTAAATTTTTACACGTTAAAAAAATTACACCTCAAAAATTTTGATCCCTTTGGTGTTTGGTAAATCTGGGTTTAACATGGATTTTTTAATTACTTTTCATTTGGTTTTAATATTGGGTTTTTATTATTATTTGATAAATTAGGCCGACATGTTTCTCTATATTCTTTTTTTTCATTTTTAGTTGACATGTTGGTGTAGCGTTACATTACGTTTGTGAAAAAATCTCCCCCATACTAAGTTGTAGAGCACCTCGCTACTCTCGGTGCAAAAAACCCTAAAAACATATATTATCAAAAAAGCCCTAAAAATTTACATAAAATAAAAATCTACAAATATTTGGAATTTGCTAAATCTATTCCACCTATCAATTTCCCCTTACTGGATTTATCCACAAATATTAAAGGGTGTCCCGATTTGAGCACTTGCATTGGGAAACGTGAAATCATCATATCTTCAAAACCCTAGCTAGTGTTTTGCATCTGAGGCCATATGTGACCTCACCTTGACTTCCTTATCCTTCTCCCACTGAAGGTGCACTTTTCTAAGGTGTCCTTGGGCTTATAGTAAATTCATTGGGAAACGTGAGATTGTGTTGCAAATCTTTGTTATCTATTGTGTTGGATAAGTAGTAAGTCGAATTAACTCCTCAGTAGCAAGGATAATTTTAGGGGCGATATTTAGCCCATGGGCTATTTTTAGGGGGTTTTCTCAAAAAAAAGATTCACCATTTTGCAATTTTTGAAGCCCTGTTTCACCCAATTTTGATGGGATAAACTTTTTTCACCCTAAAAATCGCCAAATTATTATATAAACGATATAAAATCCTTGGTAATTAAAATATTTTTTGAAAAATATCGCCAAACATTTTATAGTTGGTGTTTTAAGAATTGGTAAGATTCACCAACATTTATACACTTTTAAATAAGTATGATTCCTTAAAATCATCCCTGCTCAGTAGATCTAGTAGTCTTCTTATTTCATTATTTGACTCTATATAAAGGCATTGATCTATGTCATAAATGTTGTAGAAAGGTATCTATTTGTTGGTGATTGCAGATATCTTGATAGGGCTTTCCCGTGAGTTTAGGAGTTACCTGAAGTAGTTGAGAGACTAATCTGAGGTGACATTGGATTTAGATCTTTCCCATGCTTACCATTCATTAGCTTATTGCATCACATTACGGTACAAACCCTAGACTGCTGGTTTGAACGATAACAGGGCCCTCCAAGTTTATTTCTACATCATCTAATAACAAGTTAAGGCTATCTTGCCATCTGTAACAACATTACTTGTCTTAACCATTCATATAATTTGCTCTCTTTAGTTTGATCTTTTGACTCTGTTATGCCCAATATTGGATAGGTACTAATCTCGGTCCTCCATCACCTCATTATTTTCACTATACTACAAAAGCAACATTTTGCTAAGCTATCTCTTCATATCACCTTGAGCCTCCTTGTCATAGTCTTAGCAACCATATCTTTAGGAATACCCCCCTTTTGTTGGAGAAGAGGCAACCTTAAGTTGGACAGGGAGTTACTGAAGTGACATTGGGTAGGCCCTCTGAGTTTCCTCGAGGTTGCAATGGTGTTTTAGGGCATCGCCACTTGAAGCGCAAGTTCAGCAGGTACACCTAATATTCTTAAATTTCCTAAACCTTACGAGGCATGATCACTTGTTTAATGTGCTCACATTCTATGATCTGCTGGATGGAACGTTTTCCTTCTATGAGATAGAGGATTCAATAAATCACAGCGATCCTCCAACAGAATGAATTAGCATATAAGAATTCCATGATCTTGATTTAACCAAATAATATTTTGCACCTAGTCAAATGTCAAAAGTAAAAATCACATAGATACTCTTTATAACCAAGGTTATAGGTGTATTGGTGGAAATTATATTATGTCAAATAAACATGGTGACATGCATAAAAGTAGTGACCCATTAAAAAGTGTACTTGTGTATAATATATCAACTCCCAAAAAAAACCATTTTGTAAAAGAAAAACTTTCACTAAGTTAACAAATAAACTTACCTTACAATCAGCTTGGAGACACTTTATTATGCATTTAGCTCCATGAAGAAACGCATCACTATCAACTGTAATACAAGCATCCACCCAGCCTTCTCTATTCATCTGTGCACAAAGTGCTTCAGCCTCGCCCTTTGCTCTTAAAACTGGCATTCCCATAAGTTCTAACAGCTCCTGGGAAAAAACCAATAGAAGATGTTAGAGCCCCTTGATTTGCTCAATAGCTAGACAACCTCTTGCCTCAATACCCACAATTGCAGTTCAAGAATCTGACAAGTGCAATATGTCTTGCCAACTACTACAATTTGAATACAAAGCAAAGTTTGAAGTCAAAGGAAAGAAGAAATATTATTTCGCCACACAAATAAATAGAACAACAAAACAAACAATTGCTGATCACACTAGAAATTTAGATCGTACTAGAAGCATAGAATAAATAACCAAATACACTTTAGATAGGAGTGTAATGATACTCTTGAAAACAACATGAAAGAAAAAGTCAAGACTACATCCTCAGATCTCAAACATTTTATTTCTTTTGCACTTCTATTGTGAATGCCTTGCAAGTTTCAAGGATAATCATAGGGACCATTGCCAACAACATAAAAATTAAAACAAAAAAAGTCAAGACCATATTTTCAAACTATAGTGAACATAAATATCAAAAATAATGATAATAATAAATAACATTCACATGGGAGCAAGGAATAGCTTCAAATAATCAAGCAGAGCTCTATGCTTTGTACCTTGGATCTGAGCTTGTACAGGCTTATCAAATTAAGGAAGCTATAAATCTAGGAGACTGTCTCTTTGTCATTAATCAAACACGCAAGAAGGAGCAAAAGCAGGAAACCCTGCTCCACAGAACCTTTCAAGGAATTCACAAGAATCTGGAAGGGCTAAATGAAATCACATTTTTCATGTTCAAGAGGCCATAATAAAATGGCCGATAGAAAGGCTAATGAGGTAAGTTTACTTGGATAAAGGGGTCCTTGTTAGAAATGGGGACCCCCAGAGAGGTTCCGGATCCCCTCGGAATATAATGAAATGCAACATTAACTGTCAAAGTCCCACCACCTATATCAAATTGAACTAGCATTTCAAGAACCCACTTGACATAAAAAAAGTCAAGGCCACATCTTCAAATATAATGAACATAAATATATATCATAAATATCAATAATAATTATAATAATAATAAATAACCTTCGCATGGGGGCTAGGAATAGCTTCAAATAATCAAGCAGAACTCTATGCTTTGTACCTTGGATCTGAGCTTCTACAGGATTATCAAGCAGAACTCTATGCTTTGTACCTTGGATCTGAGCTTCTACAGGATTATCAAATTAAGAAAGATATAAACCTAGGAGACTCTCTCTTTGTCATTAATCAAACACGCAAGAAGGAGCAAAAGGAGGAAACCCTGCTCCACAGAACCTTTCAAAGAATTCACAAGAATCTAGAAGGGCTAAATGACATAACATTTTTCATGTTCTAAGATGCCATAATGAAATGGCTGATAGCAAGGCTAATGAGGTAAGTTTACTTGGATAAAGGGGTCCTTGTTAAAAATGGGGACCCCTAGAGAGGTTCTGGATCCCCTCAGAATATAATGAAATGCAACATTAAAGGTCAAATTCCTACCACCTATATCAAATTGAACTAGCATTTCAAGAACCCACTTGGCATAAAAAAAGTCAGGACCACATCTTCAAACTATAATGAACATAAATATATATCATAAATATCAATAATAATGATAATAATAATAAATAACCTTCACATGGGGGCTAAGAATAGCTTCAAATAATCAAGCAGAACTCTATGCTTTGTACCTTGGATCTGAGCTTCTACTGACTTATCAAATTAAGGAAGCTATAAACCTAGGAGACTCTCTCTTTGTCATTAATCAAACACGCAGGAAGGAGCAAAAGGAGGAAATCCTGGTCCACAGAACCTTTCAAAGAATTCACAAGAATCTGGAAGGGCTTAATGACATCACATTTTTCATGTTCTAAGAGGCCATAATGAAATGGCTGATAGCAAGGCTAATGAGGTAAGTTTTCTTGGACAAAGGGGTCCTGTTTAAAAATGGGAACTCCCAGAGAGGTTCTGGATTCCCTCAGAATATAATGAAATGCAACATTAAGTGTCAAAGTCCCACCACCTATATCAAATTGAACTAGCATTTCAAGAACCCACTTGGCATAAAAAAAGTCAAGACCACATCTTCAAACTATAATGAACATAAATATATATCATAAATATCAATAATAATGATAATAATAATAAATAACCTTCACATGGGGGCTAGGAATAGCTTCAAATAATCAAGCAGAACTCTATGCTTTGTACCTTGGATCTGAGCTTCTACAGGCTTATCAAATTAAGGAAGCTATAAACCTAGGAAACTCTCTCTTTGTCATTAATCAAACACGCAAGAAGGAGCAAAAGGAGGAAACCCTGCTCCACAGAACCTTTCAAAGCATTCACAAGAATCTGGAAGGGCTAAATGACATCACATTTTTCATGCTCTAAGAGGCCATAATGAAATGGCTGATAGCAAGGCTAATGAGGTAAGTTTACTTGGATAAAGGGGTCCTTGTTAAAAATGGGGACTCCCAGAGAGGTTCTGTATCCCCTCAGAATATAATGAAATGCAACATTAAGTGTCAAAGTCCCACCACCTATATCAAAATGAACTAGCATTTCAAGAACCCACTTGGCATAACATCACACATAAGCATGAAAGTTGCCTCATTAAAGACTCACGCGAGGGAGATCTAATGCTCCCTCGTGCCTACTTCTCCTTTCTTATGCATTACATTTGTAGCATAAATGATTATAAACCACCTGTGCAAAGGCTCACCTATAGAGGTGCGATTAATTGCTGGATTTTGCTGGTGTGTGGAGACAGTTCAAGGGGTGACTGTGGTTTGGAAGTAGTCAATCCATAGAGCGACTAGTCAAGCCGATGAATTGGGTTTAGGAATCGACTTGCACTCTTGTTGGTACAGCCTGCTTCACCAACGTCATTTCCAGACATTCGTTTCAATAGAGGCGTTGAAATTTCCGTTCTCTACAGTGACTTTCCATCAATTATGTTGCTTGGCTTGTAGTTTGAAAAGGGATCCACAAAGCATTGTAGGGAGTTCAGGCCTAGGTCTACATTTGCTGGAGGGTATGGTTAATGGGGTTTGGATTCTCCTTAGACACAATCTTTTGTTTTATAGTGAGGGTTCGAGTAAGGTTACCTACTATGTCTGGTATAATGGCACAACCTTCCAATGCTGGGTGAAGTGGAAGTGATGGTGTCTCTGAGGTGAAGAAAATTTTGAGAAGAATGTACAATCAACTTGAAAGGATGAAACAAGCAATCAAATACCTAAGTATACATATGGAGAAACAAAAACACAAGCTAGAGTAAATGAGATCAATTGTTGACATATGAACACCTCACTAATGACTCAAAAATGCACTATAACATCATATTGGGATTCGCCAGAAGATCTCAATCCATTGTAGGCCATCCAATATTGTCCACAGGTTCAGTGAAAGAGAAGGCTGGAGAAGAAGAAACCATGCAGCAAATTGCAGTGGCTTGCATTCGAGCTTGAAAAACTCACTAATGGCTCAGAAATGCACTATAACATTATATTGGGATTCGCCAATGGATCTCAATCCATTGTAGGCCATCAAATATTGTCCACAAGTTCAGTGAAGGAGAAGGTTGGAGAAGAAGAAACCATAAAGAAAACTGCAGTGGCTTTAACAAACCAACCAAATTATCAAGACAAAGATGGTATGGAGCATCAAGATGCATCAATGGATGAGGCCCATTCAGGGCATAACTTTGGTTGATATGTTACCTCATATTATTTTTCTGTTTATGTTTACTTGGTCAGTTTGTTAGGCAGTACAGTTTTATATATGCTAGAAAGGCCACAATGCCGTAGTCTTATGTTTACTAATGTGATGTATCATATATGCTACTCCAGCTCAGAAGAACAAATTTTGGACAAATTTTATGCCTTTTTGTAATCTTAAGTTGTTTGGGTTTCCATCAACTCTTTATAATATAAATCCTACCCATTACAGTTTAAAAATATGATAATAATAATAAAACAATAATTAATGTAGTGGCATGACCATTCAACCAAGGTGACCAATTAATGTGTATATATAACGTCATGAAGGTCATTGTAAATCTATTCTATCAACAATCTTATTCAATATTATATATTTGTCCTTTATGGATTTCTGTTGTTTGTCCTCCTTATGTTGGAAATTTGTTAGTAAATGAACTTTGTTCATTTCACAAACCTCCACTATTTTAGTTTTGTTGACCTTTCGCTCTTCCACAGATAGATTGTGTAAGACAATGCAAAAAAAGGGACTCAACAAAACAAGTCCTAATAAATTAATTGGCCTTAAATGAATACATTTGAAATAATCTAGCTTCAATCCTATTAACAAAGATATCTCCCAATGAACTAGGGCAGCAGGTGTGGGGGTATCCTGCTTAATCCCATTGGAAACACAATGGTAATTTATGAATGGGTTAACAGATGGGCTACCAATAATCAGGCAGAACGATATGCCCTTCTCATGGGATTAGACTTCATTGTATCTCTTGGCATTCATAATGTTCTAATCATGGCGGACTCCCTTCTTGTAATTTAGCAAGCAAGGGAAAGGAAATGTAAAGAAGATATGATCATCGGCAGACTGCAATATCATATTATGGACCTCTTACGACAGATCAGAGAACCAAAGGTCATGCATATTCAATGGCACAACAATTCTATGATTGATCGGCTCGCAAATCAAGCAACTATCTTGGAAAGGGGAGTATTATTTCAAAATAGGGGCCACCAACACCACAGGTGGCTCCCCTACGTCATTTTGTATGATAATTTGATCAAGGGATATTCTGAGTACAAAGTGCATGGATGCCACCCGTGACCCACCAGTGTTTCACAAATGAAGGCATTGGAGTTACTCTGCATTTAATCACACACATGAGAGAAGCCTTGAGATCCTTCTCTTTGGCAAGTATTGCTCCGCATTTAAGTTATATGATGCTCTCAGGTTTTCTATCGGATAACTATGGGATTTCTCTGGATGGTATTCTAACCCAACGATCAAGGAGGCCTCTATGTGATTGCTTTACGAGGGATGCTCTGTGAAGCTCCAGGTCTCTGCTTGGCTGGGTGTTGGCACCCTGAACCTAGGAGATGGGCAAGTGATTTGTTCAGCGCTGGATCTCTTCCCATTCACATCCTCTTGAAGAGTCTTGATTGTGGTTTAGGCTGGGAGTTGTTTTGGAACACCAGCCCTGTTTTGACGATGAAAAATTTTGAGTATTCAAATACGGAGGAGTCGGCCTGGGCCGCAAGCTGGGGGGAGGTCAAAGCTGATATCCGGGAGCTAAAGGTGATTCTGCATCATGTGAACACGCAGTTTGAAGGGGTAGTGGCTACCGTTGAGAATGTCACCTCCCATGTTTCTCATCTGGACAATCATTTTGATGATTTAGAGGGGCAAGTGAAAGTGCAGGGTGCTCCGCTCGAAAGGTTGTCCACTACTATTGATCTTCATCATAAACTGTTGATTGGCGGTCAGTCAAGGCACTTTCAGCATGCAACCTCCAGGCCTATGGATGAAGACTTGGTTCAGAAACTTGCCAATGTTGTCATGGACATCTCCAGCTCTCTTGGACAAGCAGAAGATAACAAAGACACCCAGGAAATTCAATGTAGTCATGCGTTCCCCTAATTTCTCTGGTTTATAGTTTACTTTTGTGTTTTCTTGTTGGGTCAATTTGTAAAAGTTTATAGCTGCCAGGTTATAGTCATACTTGTTGTCATAGCGTTGAGGCTATAGGCAGATAGTAGACTGCAGGGAAACACACTGATGGATAATGAGTTGCTTTGTTTTTTGGAAGAACATGTAACTCTTTCGCTGATTTTATCAGTCCTTTTAACATTAAATCTCTACCCATTTCAGTTTAAGAAAAAGGATATCTCCCAATGAAATATTGTGGTGATTCTACCACATCATCAAAATATGGAGTCATGTGGCATAGTACATGAAATTCAAGGACTGCGGGCACAGATACTTGATTAAATTCAAGGGCAAGGGGAAAAATAATGCATAAATCCAAGGTGGCAAGTGCAAAAAACACAAGAAATCCTAAAACCTACAGCAACAATGCCATACCTAGAGGACCCTTAATCAGGCCCAAAAACTCACGGGTTTGGATAAATTTGTGTTAAGAGGGCCTATATCACATGATCCCTGACAGTGTCTTTTTAAAAAGCAATTATGTGAGCTACATCCATGTTGGAGAGATTGGGGATGGAGAAATGGAGTCATGTGGCAGAGTACATGAAATTCAAGGATCACAGGCACAGAGGGTTGATTAAATTTAATCCCTGAGATCACAGGCACGGACAGTTGGATAGTTGATTTAAAAAGTAGTTAGTGGCCTGTTGCCCACCTATTTCGACTAGGTGGCAACTCCATGTACATGAAGATGTACATAGTTGTACAAGTGATACCTTGGAAAAATCTGAGGATTTTTTTTCACTTCTACAGGGCAATTGCCCCTTTGTAAAACGAAATGTCCACTCCCCTGCGTGGGAAAATTAATGTAATTATATGTACTAGTATGGGTCATATGATATGGATGCCACACCATGGAACTGGTTGTTAGGGAAGTCCCCTCATCGAGTGTTTTTTCCCTTTCCAATTGATCTTGTTGAATAAACGAGTTTAATCGGTTTGGTTTTTCACTTAAAATCCTCCAAAGTGGTGACGGGCGTTCTACCAGTCAAGTCCATGAGGTGGCTAAGGCTTCAAAATATGATTCATGACCATGCTAGACATTTGTATAGAGTCTTGCGGAGTTTCGTTGTGTTGTTGTATTTTATTTATTTTTCTAGTTAATTAACTTCACCCCTTGGTGGTTAATTAACTCATTTTGATGTAATAATGTAATTGCTCAAGCATGGCATTTTGTAATAGGGGCTATGAATGCAAAGTAAAATTGCTATGAAACCCCCTAAGCCACTACTTCGAGTCCCATGTCATTCAGATAAGTGGTTGAAGAGATAGACCAATTTTGGTCAGGAGGGGTCTATCTCCCCTAGGGAAATTTTAATTTTTTCCAAAGTCAAAAATTCATATTATTTGATTTTGAAGGAAAAAATCAAATAATGCCATGGTAATTTTGTTTGGGGGTTGTTAAGCCTAGGAAAAATTTATTCCAAATTTTTCCACCCCCCCATGGCCAAGATATAATTTTTTCAAGTTATTTTTAATTTTTCATAAGTCAACATTGGGAAAATTTAAAAAATTAAATTGAAAATTTTAATCTAAGGTGAAGTTTAATTTTAGCCTAAGTCTAAGGTTAAAAAAATTTTGGGAGCAAAAGGCTAAGATCATGGCCAAGTTTAGAGTCATTATTAAGTGGTTAAAACCCTCACTTAGAGAGGGCGCTAATGTAAAACCCACTCTAAAAGATAGTGCCAAAGTAAAAAGTCCTCCAAATATGGTGAGGCGTCAACTTTAAAAGGGAAGACATCATGCTATAGTAGGGCGCTACCATATGATGGAGAGGGCGGCCAAATTTGGAGGCGCCATCAAATGTGGAGGGCGTCACCATATTTAGTGGGGCGCTAGTGCATTTAAGAGGGCGCTACCATCATTTGGAAGGGCGCCACATGAAGGTCAAAGCTAAATTTGGATGAACGTCCAGCCATATTTGGAGGAGGACCCACATCAAAACTCATCAAAGTGATCTAAGGGTGAAATTTTAGTCAAAACCCTAGATCTAAGGGTGGAAATGCCTAAGACATGAATCAAGCTTCTAAGCCATTGATTGAAAATTAATCTAAGGGTGGAGATTGATTGAGAGGAATAAAAGTCAAAAACCTAGATCTAGTGGTGGAGATTTAACCTACATCTAGATCTAATCTCAGCCATTGATCTTCAAGGGGTTGGGGTCTTCCTCAACTATATAATGAGGGTCTCACTCCCTCATTTGACATGATCTCTCATGCTATTGTTATGCTGCCGGAATATTTCTCCACTATTCTCTCAAGCTCTTGTGCTATTGTAATCTTCTTGCCCTAGTTGGGCCATTTAATCAAGTAAATCTTAGGAGGAAGTCTTGGTGTCTACATTTCATGCTTCTTGTGTAAGGTATCTTGCTTCATTTTTATTTGGTTTTGCATATTGTATTAGCTTAGATAGCTCTCCACAAAGTATTTTGTGGAGAGACTTGTAGGTAGAAGTATTTTTACCTGCATTTGTGAGTAGATTAGTAAGATCCTACAAAGTATTTTGTAGGATTTATTTATATGCTCACCTCTTGGCTTACATTGTGCAGATCTCATAAGTTTGTTTGCAGGGAACTAAAGCAAAGGAGCATTTTCCATTGGTTTTAAAAACTCTGATTTTATTTTCGCACTTTTGGAAAAAAGGGTTTTAAAACTCAGTTTTTATCACTGTATAGTGATAAAAACCTTGGTTTTAAGGCCCTAACCCTTAGTATATTAGTATAGGCTTTTATTTCTGCTGTTCTAACATCATTTAGGTGGTTGAAAACTCAGTGTTCAGCCCCCTAAACTTCATATTTCTGTCATATTTTCACTCAGATTTTTTACTGTAATATAGTGATTTTTTTGGTACTAACTTTTCTAACAAATTCTTTGAGTTTTCTGTGATTTCCAGCAAGTAAAGCTTGCTGGTTTGTGACAGGTTTTGCACAGGTGAAGGGGAGGTGCTGCCCGAATAGGCCCAGAATTACCTCAACTTTCAACCGGTTCAAAAAAGGGGTTCAAACCCTCACCTCTCTCTCTCATTTTCTGATTATTGTAAACCCCAACAAGAGTTTCTCTTGGGGTATTCTGCAAAGTTTTATAAGCACTTGTAACACATATGTAAATAGATTAGGAAGTAAGGTAGATCACTAGTTCTATTCCTTTACCCACCTATCTTTGTGACAGACTACCATCTCTGTCACAAAGATTGAAGTGAGGTTAGTTTACTGTTTTATTCAGTTGTATTTAGTTTACTGTTTTATTTAGTTTACTGTTTTATTCATTCACCCACCTATCTCTGTTACAGACCACCATCTCTGTAACAGAGATTGTTGTGAGGTTAGCTTAAACATTCAGTTTTCTATTCACCCACCTATCTTTGTGACAGACCACCATCTCTGTCACAAAGATTGCTGTGAGGTTAGTATAATCAGTTTCCTTTCTACCCATCTATCTCTGTGACAGACCACCATCTCTGTCACAGAGATTGCTATGCGGTTAAGCATTACTCTAGCTAGTTACAGTTTCTTTCAAGTTCAGTATTTTTTATTTTTCTGTTAAAAGAAGTAATCATACTACTCACCCATCCTGTGTATCCTCTATCCACTTGTCATCTCCCTTTAGGGACTTCAAGTTGGATATGAAAAGCAGGAGAAGTGGGGGCTTAGGTAATTAAAGCAACATTTTTTTATTTTCCTGCTACAATCTTCACATTTAAATTTTCAGTCCAAGATCGAATACCAGCACCTCCCATAAGGGATATCGCTTGGTGATCTTGTTGATAACTTAAAATTTACATTGCATCTTAATCACCCAAGACTTAAAATTAACCCCTAAAATTTACCAACAAAAACTTCTCTATTTCTTGCTCCTCTACTCGGTTATCACCCTTCGGGGTACTCGCGAGATACGACAGGGGATAGAGAAGTCCTAGTTTAATAGGCATCCATCTTGTTATTTTTTAAGTTAATTAAAAACAGTGACCTCGGAGGCGACTTGGGGTAGTAGACCGTGGGGGGTCTCCAGGCGCTTTGACGTCCTCCTTGTTGAGCACCAGGCCATTGGGGTTTGATCTGTGAGCTACGGG
>LPNX010706622.1:55279-122860 GCA_001517045.1 Pseudotsuga menziesii | reverse complement strand
TTTCTTTGGAAAGAAACAGAGGA
Organism: Pseudotsuga menziesii; assembly: GCA_001517045.1. Taxonomy (NCBI): domain Eukaryota; kingdom Viridiplantae; phylum Streptophyta; class Pinopsida; order Pinales; family Pinaceae; genus Pseudotsuga; species Pseudotsuga menziesii. Next base: position 122,837 of record LPNX010706622.1, on the reverse strand, counting down.
AATAATTTCTATCCTAACAAGCCAAATGATAGGTGGCAAAACCAAAGACGGCCCCCACCTCAAGATCAAAGGCCCCCTAATCATTTAGAGTCTACCAATGCGGTTGACCATCAAGCTATTCCGTATTGTAGGCCTTGTGGGGATTTTCATGAAGAGAACACTTGTCAAGTCTTTTTGCAAATAATAAATGATAAAATGAATGAAAGAACAGAGAATGAACAAGTGAATATGTGTGGGCAGAAGTATAATATTGGCATGCATGAATGGATGGATATAGCTGAGAATAGTCAAAGGGTTGAGTCAATAAATGAAGTAGCAGAAGCAGCTTTTGGCCCTAAGCCTAGTGAGCAGCAAGTGTCAGATTTTTCTAAGCATAGAGGAATAACTTACCAAAGAAATGGTAAGAAGAATCAAAGTCAAGAAAGAACTCCAACCAGTGTTTCTAAGGTACCTCCTCCCCCTCCTATTCAAATTGCTCCTAATACACAATTAAACATTGATCTAGGAGGTTGGTTAAATAATGCTAAGATGTTGGTTCCTGTAGCAGAACTCATGAAGATCCCTTCTCAAAAGGGAAAATTACTCAAAGCTATAGAAGAACCTTGTCAGAATAATGTTGATAAAGCCATAGCCTACCATGATGCACCTGTCATTCTTCAGAGTATGGACAAAGGAAATGAAAAGAACCAGCCTTTCTTTCTCTCGTTATTAGTAAACAATCATCTTCTACACAACTGCATGTTAGATTCAGGGGCCAGCTCAAATGTGATGACTAAAAAAGGTTATGGAACAATTAAATCTAAGGATCTCAAGACCTTATCATAACATTTGTGCAATGGACAGTAAGATGATTGAAGTATGTGGTTTAATTAAAGGCTTACAAGTGCACTTAGCAGCTTTTCCAGACATTCAAATAGAAATGGACATAGTAGTGATAGATGTCCCAGATGCTTGGGGTATGTCACTCTCAAGAAAAACTGGAGCAGACTTAGGAGGAAATATTCAAATGGACTTGACTTATGCCACCATTCCAACTCCTGAAGGGAGTTTTGTTAGATTAAATCGAGAGTTGGAAATGAGACACCATGTAGAAGACCCAAGAAATCCAAGCAATGAATTAAAGTATAAAACTTATGACTTGGGAAATTATGCAATTTTGGCTAACTCTTTAGGACCTGTTGAAGAATCAAATGAAGATGAAAGAGTTAATCAAACTTGGCATATGCACTTTGATGGTGCCTTCTCGAGAACTGGTAAAGGTGCAAGCATAGTTATTGAATCCCCTTCTCATAAGGAATTCAATTTTTCTTATAGACTAGAGTTTAATGCCACCAACAATGTGGCTGAGTATGAGGCCTTGCTCCTTGGTTTAGAGGTGTGTAAAGATAAGGGTATCAAGAAGTTAGAGGTTAAAGGTGATTCAGATTTGATTATTTCACAGGTTAATAAACAATTTGCTTGCAAGTCAGAAAGGTTAAGAAGATATAGGGATGCAATTTTGGATCTTGTTCAATGCTTTGATCACATAGAATTTATTGCAATTCCTAGAGAATTAAATGTTAAGGCAGATAGGCTTGCAGTTGCTGCTTCCACCCTTCAAAGACCACCAGAGTTAGTAGATGAAGAAGTTAAGATGGAAGTTATCTTCAGGCCTTCAGTTCCAGATAATGTAGATAATTGGCAGGTCTTTGATGATGATAAACAAGTGATTAAGTTTTTGAGTAATATAGGAGAATTTGTTGACTTTCATATTAGTGAAGAGGAAGAAGGTTATTATTATGCAGAAGAAAGTCAAAAGCTTAATCCGGCCCCTACGAAAGTTGCGTCTTTAAAAAGAGCATTTGATAGAGAAGATGGCCATAAACCTAAGGAAGAATCAGGTACAAAGCCAAGTGATTACATAGAGGTAAACATAGGAACTAATGAAGAACCTAGAATGGTTAAGATTGGCAAAAAGACACCTAAAGAAGAAAGAGAGCAGATTATTAATTTGCTAAGGGAATATAGGGATGTTTTGGCCTTCACATATGATGAACTTAAAGTCTATAAGGAAGATGTGATTCAACACACTATTCCACTAAAAGAAGAAGCCAAACCATTTAGACAGAAACTTAGGCAAATAAATCCTAAGTTGGCTCCCTTAGTACAACAAGAACTTCAAAAGATGTTGAAAGCTGGAATAATAGCCCACTCTAGGCATTCTTCTTGGTGCTCAAATTTGGTAGTGGTTAAAAAGAAGAATGGTCAAATCAGGTTATGTGTGGACTTCAGAAATCTAAATATTGTGTGCAAGAAAGATAATTATCCCCTCCCTAAAATGGAAACCTTATTGCAAAGAGTAACAGGATCTGGTATGATTTCAATGCTTGATGGTTTTTCTGGTTATAACCAAGTCAGAGTTAAAGAAGAAGATAGGCATAAAACAACATTTACTACTCCATGGGGAACATTTGAATATATCAAGATTCCTTTTGGTTTATCTAATGCTGGAGCTACATTTCAAAGAGCTATGGATTATGCTTTCAGAGGTTTAATTGGAAAAATTATTGAAATTTATCAGGATGATCTAACGGTTTTTTCTAAGGATGGGAAAAGTCACATAGGGCACTTAAAACAGGTTTTTGAAAGATGCAGAGAATTTGGGATCTCGTTAAATCCAGCTAAGGCAGTTTTTGGGGTTACTGAAGGGAAATTACTGGGTCACATAATTTGCAAAGAAGGTGTCAAAATAGATCCAGAAAGAGTTGCAGCCATTGCTAAAATTCCCTTGCCTAATACAAAGAAAGGTGTCCTTGAGCAAAGTGCGCCCCCCTTTGATGTCGTCACCTTGATCCATGTATTGGTCCTTGTATTGATGATCTCCACCGTTGATGATGTCTTAATCTCAATCGTCGGATTATAGTTAGGTAAAATGCGGACACACTCTCGAGTTATTTAAGAGAGGTGATCCCCCCATTGTAAACCATGAGCTTTGACACTAGAATATTGAATAAAGAGATTTTCCTGGAATTCAACATTTGTCTCTTGTTTGATAAATGAATGAGATGATGATTGGCACTGTGTTTCTTCTGCATTTAGAACAATCCAACATAGCTTTTGTACATTTTTCTTGTACCCGTTTATCTGCAGGTTGAAGGAGCCGATTATGAGGGAGGCGCATTGGTGGGGAGACTCACTCTATTGCCAAAACTTGGTTTGAGTTATCAGGGAGTAGTTACTTCTTCATGATTTACTTTCCTTGTATTTTCTTTAGCTTGCAGATCCCGTTTATTTGTCGTACTGATTGAATTCTTTGGTGTGACAGGTACAAAGGGGGCGCTAGGGTCACTGAACGAAGCTTCAATTCATCAAAATCTTGCCCGAAACTCTCACTTGATCGGAAAGAAGGCATTCTTCATTATCCAGGAGCTTATCTACATGATTCAGGTACGTCTCTCAAGTTAATTCTCCGCATTTTGATTTTTCATGCATTGCCCATCACTAATATTTACTGAAAAAACCTCATTAGGAAGTAGGAAAAATCACCAAATCAATTTGCACTGGGAATCTGCAAATTCGGCAATCTGGGTTTTGTCGGCCATCCCAAAAACACCCCTCCCTCTTAGGCGTCAACTTTGGACACTATTTTCCCACTTTCAGGCACTAATCCTTAGTGTAATATCCCAAATACTGATATTTTCTAATTCTAAGCAAAATTACTGAAATAGCCAGGCATGCAAACTGCCATGCAAAATTGCCTTGTATTATAGCCGGCTTTAGGGTTAGGGTTTGCAAGATAGAATGTAACACTTACCACTGATAAGCCGATTGAAATGCTCCTGAGAGAATATGCATGCATCAAGAGCCGATCTGGTGATGAACTGATGCTTTCTGCCTCCGGTGATACCCCAGCAGCATGAACCCAAAATCAGCTAAGGGTGACATTTTCAGTGAAGGAGGTGTCTGTTGAAGCTAATTTGTAGGAGTGGTAGTCTTCCCATGCCGAAGAGGATGCTTGACACATGCGGAAGTTCTGAAACCTCTAAGCAGGCTAGAGAATTGATGTGGAGGTTTAGCTGCTCACGCCCCCCTGATCCCCAAATTGCTGAGAACTGCTCCGGATGAGCAAGACAGGATCTGATAATTCACCAAGTGCCGAAGGATGATACTGATGATGAGATTGGTGCCAGTATTCTGAACATAAACTGAGATCGAAGGACCCAGCAAATCATTTGGGGTTTTCCAGCTAAAAACCCCGCTACGGCTGCACACAGTCCCTGCAAACAATCGCTAATGGATATTGGATAACTGCAACTGGATGAATAAGTTGAAGAGCAGATGGTGAACCTGGATGGTTTACCTTGGATGAGACTAGGGTAGATATTTCATTGCTGAAACCTCGTTAGTTGAAGACGTCGTCTTCTACCCCAACTGTTGTGGCCACACGCTGTGCTGCTACTCAAGAGCTCCAAAATCAATAATAATCATAAAGTATCTCTTTAGGCTCCCTCATCCTTCTTAAATAGATCCTTATGCGCTTTTAGGGTTCACATGTCACTTTTAGGGTTTGTGCTTTTACTTTTGCATGCATGCGATTCTAATTTTGATGTTGACTTTTAAGCCTAAGGAGAAAAAGCTTCTTTTAGCCTACTGCTGACTTTAATACTAAATGTGTGTCCCGAGTTGTTCTGAGTACCAAATGTCCCCAGTCAATCCCCTCTTATGCAATACTCGCTCGAACCTATGGGGATTAAGTAGGTTAGCGGGTGTTTTGTTACCTAATCGGACGAGGACATTACAATCCTCCCCACTTGAGATTGCTTGTCCTCAAGCAACTGCAAACTGGGATGTTGCAATACTTGTTCTCCTTCCCATGTGGCATCCTCCGGAGGTAATTCTTTCCATTGGACCAAGTATTCTCTAATCACTCGGTTCCGAAGTCTTCTTTCTCGAGTCTGTACAATTCGTTCTGGAATCAGTACCAATAGTCCCTCATCATCTAAGGGAGGTAACTCTATTGATGGAGCAATGTATTGTCCAATGGTCTTTTTCAGGTTGGACACATGGAATACATTGTGAATTTTGCTCTCCTGTGGTAGTTCTAGTTCATACGCCACCTCTCCCACCTTTCTGATAACTCTGTAGGGTCCGTAGAAGCAAGGTTTTAACTTTTCCGCCCCTTTCTTCTTAAGTGAAGACTGACTGTAGGGTTGGAGCCGTAAGTATACCAGATCTCCTACTTCAAAGCTCTGCTCAACCCTGTGCCTGTCTGCATACAGCTTCTGCTGATTCTGGGCTGTCTGTAAGTTCTCTTTCAGGATTTTAAGGATATCCTGACTGTCCTGTATGCAATCCTTTGCCTTAGGATCCCTACTGTCTCCGAATGCTACGTCTGCAAAGTCCAAGGCCTTGTAGCCATATAATGCCTTAAAAGGTGTCATCCTAATAGACATGTGGTAGGTAGTATTGTAGCTGTATTCCCCTTAAGTGTAGCCATTTAATCCAAGTTCGTTGCTGCTTTGTTGCATAGTTCCTTAGATACCCTTCAATCCACTTGTTGACAATCTCGGTCTGTCCATCACTCTGGGGATGATAACTCATGCTGGTAGCAAGCTCAGTTCCCACTAACCTGAATAGCTCCTGCCAGAAGGCATTGGTGAATCTACTATCCCAATCACTAACAATGGTCTTGGGTAACCCATGTAACCTAAAGACCTCTCTGAAAAATAACTCGACTACCTGGGTTGCGGAGTAATTGGATGATATAGAAAAGAAATGGGCGAATTTGGTCAGTCGATCAACCACGACATTTAAGCAATCTTGCCCTTGGACCTTGGGCAATCCTGTAATAAAATCCATGGAGATACTTTCCCAATTTTGTTCTGGAATTGGTAGTGGCTGAAGCAACCCTGCTCGATGGATGTGCTCAATCTTGTTCTGCTGACAAATGCTACATTCCCGCATGTGCTGCATAACCTCCCCCTTGAGGCCCTTCCATGAGAACCTCTCTCGGATCTGCCTGTAGGTCTTCAAGAAACCCTGATGTCCTAAAAGTGGAGAGTCATGTGCCGCCTGTATGATTTTCTTTCTTAAAGTTGATTCTAGGACAAGGTATATCCTGCTCTTGTAATCGACGATGTCATCAATAATTCTGTACCTATCATCCTAAACCTGCCCATCCAATAATTCGCAAGCGAATTTATTTTTGGAGTACTCTACTAAGAGAAGAGCCCTCCAATCTGTAGATATACTCATGACAGATAATGAAGCAAGTCGTCTAGATAATGCATCAGCTACTATATTGTTCTTACCCTTCACATACTCTATCTCGAAATCGTAGGCTTGTGCTTTGCTGACCCATTTCTGTTGGCGCTCATTCAGCTCCATTTCTGTTGGCGCTCATTCAGCTCCTTCTGCTCCAAGAAGTACTTGAGGCTATTATGATCTGTCTTGATTTTGAACTTGCTACCCACCAGGTACTGTCTAAAATTCATGAGAGCATGTAAGATGGCTAGCATCTCCTTCTCATATATGGAGTAGTGGTGCTCATAGTTCTTCAGTTTCCTGCTCTCAAATGCAATGGGGTGATGGTTTTGCATCAATACTGCTCCTAGCCCTTCCCCTGAGGCATCACATTCTACTAGAAATGGCTATGAGAAGTCTGGTAATGCTAAGACTGAGCAAGAACTCGCGATGACTTTCATCTCCTCAAAAGTTTTATGTGCTAATTTTGTCCAGGTGAAGGTTCCCTTCTTTGTGAGATCTGTGAGGGGTGCGGCGAATTGGGAGAACCCCTTAACATACCTCCGGTAATATGTGCAAAGGCCTAAGAAGCCTCTCAATTCTGTGACTATTTTTGGAGTGGGCCAATCCTTGATAGCTCGAATTTTCTCCATATCAACCTATAACCCTTCTGCACTGATTATGTGCCCTAGATACAACATTTCCTTCATGTCAAATTCACACTTGGACATCTTCGCGTAAAGTGAGTGTTCTTCTATAATGCTCAATACTTCGTCCAGATGTTTCAGATGTTCCTCCCACGTTTTGTTGTAAATCAAGATGTCATCAAAGAATACTAGCAAAAACTTACGTAACTGAGCTCTGAAAGTATGGTTCATGCATGACTGAAAAGTGGTTGGAGCATTGGTAAGTCCAAAAGGCATGACCAAGAATTCATAGGGACCATAGTGACAACGAAAAGCTGTTTTAGAAATGTCTTGATCCCTTACTCGGATCTGATGGTACCCCAAGCAAAGATCAATCTTTGAAAAGTATTTGGCGCCCCGCAGCTCGTCCATGAGTTCATCAATCCTAGGGATGGGATAACTATTTTTTATGGTCTTCTTGTTGAGTGCTCTGTAATCGATGCACATTCGCAGTGTGCCATCCTTTTTCTTGACTAAGACCACTGATGATGCAAAGGGGCTAGAGATGGGCTGAATGTATCAAAGCTTTAGTAATTCCTTGATCGTCTTCTCGATCTTGTACTTATATCTTTTGGGATGCCGATAAGGAGTGGTGATGACTGCCTGTGTGCCCTCCTCTAGCTCAATGATGTGCTCAAAGCCCCTGTCTAGCGGAATACCTGCTGGAAGGTCCCGAAATACCTTTTCCTGTTTCTGTAATAAAGATTGAATGTCATCTGGGTGTTGTGTGTTGTTCTCTGGAGGTTTCCTAAAGGTGACCAAACATTCTGCAGCCCATTCTATGTCATCCTGTCTAAGTACTGCCTCCATTCTCTGTGACGAGACCGGTTTTGGGGGATAAGTGTTCATGCCCCTCAAAACTACCCGTTTTCCATCTGGCCCCTGGAATTCCATTTCCATTGCTCGGTAGTCTGTAGTATACTTCCCTATGGAATAAAGCCATTGAACGCCTAATACTACATGTGTATCTGCCACATCCACTACATAAAACGAATCTGTCATCTGGTAGTTGCCTAATGTGACATTCAGTTTTGGAATCCAATAGTTGCACTCCATGCTAGAGTTTCCAGCTACTGCTAGAGTAAATCCCTCAAACTTCTCTGTCGGAACACCTCTCTTGGCTACCCAAGCTGCATCAATGAAATTGTGGGTTGCTCCCCCATCAACCAATACTCCCACTCTATGGCCCTGCACTACTCCTCTGACCCTGAGAGTATGGAATCTAAGTACTCCAAATAACGTAGGAATAACTCCCTCTGGTGTATCACCTTGGAGTGACTCTTCCTCTGATGCCCGTAATTCTTTTGTCGCCTCCTGCTCATAGTCCTCCCCGTCAATGTCCGAATATACCTCGATGTAGTGAACCTTGGCCCTTCCTATGCACCTGTGTCCTGGAACACATGGTTCCTAACAAGTAAAACATAATTTCTTACGCCTCAAGTCTTTCCTAATGTCCTCGTCTAACCATGTTTTCTTTGGAAAATCCTGCTGGAAAGGTTTCTTGTCCTTGTCCCTAACTGGAAAGTTGGTTTTGAGAGGGAACCTGTTCTTCGGGACTGAGTCTTAGAGATCTCTGGCTCGGCTAATGGCATCCTGTAGAGTGGGGGGTTTGTAGGCTTTCACCCATCCCCGTAGTGGCTCTGTTAGGGCTTTAATAAACAACATCATCAACCTGTTCTCTGACACATCTATTACCATGACTGCTATCCTCTGGAATTCTGAGATGAAGGCCTCGACGGTACCTGTTTGTTTGAGTTGAGCCAACTCTCTGAAATGTATTTCTGGATCTTTCGTGTCGAACCGCTCCATGAGTTTCTGAGTGAACTCACTATAGGAATGGATGGTGTTGTGACCCAATGTTACTAATCCGTGGTACCACCACTCATGAGCCTCTCCGTCTAGGTGGAGTGTAGCCAATTTAATGGCATCTGTCTCTGTCATGGGATTGAGTTGGAAATAGGTATCCAACTTCTGAACCCATATCCTCACTGAACCTCCGCGAGTCCCATCAAAGTTTGGGATGGTCAACCTGCCCAAGGTTTTCTGCAACTCATAGTTATGATTGAACCCTTGTTGAAATTCCTGGGCCTGTTCCTACTCTTCATGTTGCAAAAATCCGAAAAAGACATGGCCGCATGAAACTCATCCCCCAAGTCTCTGTATTCCTACAAATAAGCCCCAAAGGGTTCACTAGGCTCTACCTGCATGACTGGACCTCCTACTGCATCTGCCAAGAAGTGAGGCATAGTAGGCCTGTTGGAAGGTTTTGTATATATGTGGGGTGTATTCTGTATATTGGTGTATACAACCTTCCTACTGCTGCTTGTAGACCCTCTATCTACCGCTACCTACTATCCTCTGGAATTCTGAGATGAAGGCCTTGGCGCTACCTATCTGTTTGAGTTGAGCCAACTCTCTGAAATGTATTTCTGGATCTTTCTTATTGAACCGCTCCATGAGTTTCTGAGTGAACTCACTATAGGAATGGATGGTGTTGTGACCCAATATCACTAATCCGTGGTACCACCACTCATGAGCCTCTCCGTCCAAGTGGAGTGTAGCCAATTTAATGGCATCTGTCTCTGTCATGGGATTGAGTTGGAAATAGGTATCCAACTTCTGAACCCATATCCTCGCTGAACCTCCACGAGTCCCATCAAAGTTTGGGATGGTCAACCTGCCCAAGGTTTTCTGCAACTCATAGTTATGATTGAATCCCTTGTTGAAATTCCTGGGCCTGTTCCTACTCTTCATGTTGCAAAAATCCGAAAAAGACATGGCTGCATGAAACTCATCCCCCAAGTCCCTGTATTCCTGCAAATAAGCCCCAAAGGGTTCGCTAGGCTCTACCTACATGACTGGACCTCCTACTGCATCTACCAAGAAATGAGGCATAGTAGGCCTGTTGGAAGGTCTGGAATATATGTGGGGTGTATTCTGTATATTGGTGCATGCAACCTTCCCACTGCTGCTTGTAGACCCTCTATCTACCGCTACCTGCTATCCTCTGGAATTCTGAGATGAAGGCCTCGGCGCTACCTGTCTGTTTGAGTTGAGCCAACTCTCTAAAATGTATTTCCGGATCTTTCCTGTCGAACCGCTCCATGAGTTTCTGAGTGAACTCACTATAGGAATGAATGGTGTTGTGACCCAATGTCACTAATCCGTGGTACCACCACTCATGAGCCTCTTCGTCCAGGTGGAGTGTAGCCAATTTAATGGCATTTGTCTCTATCATGGGATTGAGTTAGAAATAGGTATCCAACTTCTGAACCCATATCCTAACTGAACCTCCGCGAGTCCCATCAAAGTTTGGGATGGTCAACCTACCCAATGTTTTCTGCAACTCATAGTTATGATTGAATCCCTTGTTGAAATTCCTGGGCCTGTTCCTACTCTTCATGTTGCAAAAATCCGAAAAAGACATGGCTACATGAAACTCATCCCCCAAGTCCCTGTATTCCTGCAAATAAGCCCCAAAGGGTTTGCTAGGCTCTACCTGCATGACTGGACCTCCTACTGCATCTGCCAAGAAGTGAGGCATAGTAGGCCTGTTGGAAGGTCTGGTATATATGTGGGGTGCATTATGTATATCGGTGTATGCAACCTTCCCACTTCTACTTGTAGACCCTCTATCTACCGGTGAAGGAGGTGTACTGTTGTTACCTAGTTCTGGTTTCGCCGATAATCTGTTGATTGCATTAAGTACATCTTTTTGCCCTTTGGCTAAGTCTTGCAATGCAGATACTAGGTTGCGAAACTCCATCCTGTCCTCATCTTCTCCCGTTCCTTTTCCCTTGTCAGAGTGTATACATGTTGGGTCCATGTCTGAGTTGGTATCTTCTAGTTGGATATCCTTAAAGTCCTCCATGTACCTACTCCTTCTTTTCCTATAGGTTACAAAAGTGTCCTCTTTTGTATTCATGTACTTCTCATGTTCAAGCCCACAGCTGGCAAGGAACATGCTCTGATACCACTGTAATATCCCAAATACTGATATTTTCTAATTTTAAGCAAAATTACAGAAATAGTCGGCATGCAAAATTGCCCTATATTATAGTCGGCTTTAGGGTTAGGGTTTGCAGGATAGAATGTAACACTTACCACTGATAAGTCGTCTGAAATGCTCCTGAGAGAATATACATGCATCAAGACCCAATCTGGTGATGAACTGGTGCTTTCTGCCTCTGGTGATACCCCAGCAGCATGAACCCAAAATCAGCTAATGGTGACATTTTCAGTGAAGGAGGTGTCTATTGAAGCTGAGAATTTGCAGTAGTGGTAGTCTTCCCGTGCCGGAGAGGATGCCTGACACATGCGGAAGTTCTAAAACCTCTAAGCAGGCTAGCGAATTGATCTGGAGGTTTAACTGCTCACGCCCCCCTAATCCCCAAATTGATGAGAACTGCTCTGGATGAGCAAGACAGGATCTTATAATCACCAGGTGCCGGAAGATGATATTGATGATGAGATTGGTGCCAGTATTCTAAAGATAAACAGAGATCGGAGGACCCAGCGAATGATTTGGGGTTTTCCAGCTAAAAACCCCCCTACAGCTACACACGGTCCCTGCAAACAATCGCTAATGGATACTGGATAACTGCAACTGGATGAATAAGTTGAAGAGCGAATGGTGAACCTGGATGAGACTAGGGCAGATATTTCACTGTCGAAACCCCGTTAGCTGAAGACGCCGTCTTCAACCCCAACTGTTGTGGCCACACGCTGTGCTGCTACTCAAGAGCTCCAAAATCAATATTAATCATAAAGTATCTCTTTAGGCTCCCTCATCCTTCTTAAATAGATCCTTATGCACTTTTAGGGTTCGCATGTCACTTTTAGGGTATGTGCTTTTACCTTTGCATGCATGCGATTATAATTTGATGTTGACTTTTAAGCCTAAAGAGAAAATGCTTCTTTTAGCCTACTGCTGACTTTAGTACAGAATGTGTGTCCCGAGTTGTTCTAAGTACCAAATGTCCTTAGTCAATCCCCTCTTATGCAGTACCCACTCGAACCTATGGGGATTAAGTAGGTTAGCGGGTGTTTTGTTGCCTAATCGAACGAGGACATTACACTTAGGGAGAAAAGCACCCCTCTTTAACTTGGCAGCCATTTCCTTGTGTTGTCTTTGATTCCGGTTTTTGCTTAGAATTTGTCATACTGTCAAATCCTACATCTAAGCAAGTATGTTGAAAGCCTTAATTCTTCGTTTCAACATCACCATGGGAAATCGCCACTTTTCTATTTAAATCCCCCCGAGGTCCCTGGTTTAACCGTTTGAACCAACACACTAATCCTAGATTCGATCTTAAATTCCATAAGTCACTATGTTATCTTGCTTGAGTAACATCACCAACATCTTTAACCACCTCTACTCAAGCACTCCTTAATTTGTGGCTTATCCCTTAAATCTAGGGTTTCAACCATTCACCTTACGTATTCTCCGTCAAGGTTTGATCTGGTGACTTGATTTAGGTCTGTCCTTCTAGGATAGGTCTGGGTCTCCCCTATGTCACTTGGGCTTCTTTAGTGGCATAAACCGAAGGAAATCCTAACTGGTGTGACAACCATCCATCTTTTGGGGGTTAGGGGTTTCGTAGGTCGTAGCTTTGGTTTATTGTCCCCTCTGCCATCCTGTACAAGATTATTCTACGGGGCAACTACAAGATCCGTGATAATAGGTACATTCCTCTATCTCCATTATTTCAATCCACACGGTCTTAATAAAATTAAAACTCGAGTCTTAAAATCCTCATCCTTTAGATTTGTAGGTTCTAGTTTGCGGCGAGCTTTGAAACTAAAAACCCACTTCTTAAATAAGTTAAAACCCTCGGATCTAAATTTCCGTGATCATCGAACTCCATTTTCCCACCTAAAGCACAGGTCTTACCCGTAGAAGAGGGACACCCTCCTTGGTGAAGTGGTTATTTTGAATTCCATAAACTGGGTATTGCTAGTTTCATATTTAATTGTCTTATCTTACCTCTGGCAATCAATTCGAGTGTCTAATTTTGTTTAATTTCACCATTTACACCTAGATTCGATTTTCATGCTTTAAACCCCAGGCAAAATTGGGGATTTTCACATAGATAAGATGAGATAATTTTATTTATGTCCGACTAATGACCACAAAGTGGGTCAACGGGACTGCTGGTTACAATGATGTCCGTACAGAGCAAGAGGGCCAAATGGTCTCCTTTTAAAAGAAATAAAAAGAAATACAGTGCAGAAGGTAATAGTGAGCAAAGCGAGCTATGCAAAGGGATGAGAGAGCTCCGGCCGCAGCCACAAATCAAGAGCCCCGCCATGGGGCAGAGGTGCTTTGGCGGAGAAGATCTTGGAGCGAATAGGACCGAGGAAGGTCTAGTACTCCTAACATCCGAGGCCGAATGAAGAACACTGAGTGAAGTTCAGTAAAGTCTGTTGGCCCGACGAGGATGCGGGTAGTCCACTGAGTTGTCGTCGGGAAGAGTTTGCATGATGTTGAGGTCTAGAGGACCTGGTCCGTCTCACAGGAAGAGGTCTGGTACGGATTTTTTGTTGAGATCTCGTGGGTTGAGATGTGGTCCCACGGATCCTCACTGATCTAGAACCTGGCTCAATATCCATGTCAATTGGTCTCTTGGTGCCCCTGGCTGGTGATAGCACGTTGAAGAATGTTATGATTTTTTGTGTGGTGTCAGGTCTGGTGGGACGTTGAAGAATATGTGCTCGAAACCTGAGAGCCTCTGTAGATAGAGTGCTAGACATTTCTGATCAGGGTACCTGAAAAAGTCGGCCAAGGTCTGAGAGCCTCTGAACAAACAATTGAATCGTCCTCTGATCTCGTAGTATATGGGGCATCTGAAAATAAAGTGCATCTCGATTTCCACTTCTTATAGATGACAAACTTGGCAAATCCTGTCTGATCTATCAATCTGGTGGTCCGTCTCTACCCGAAGTCTATGGGATCCTACTCTGAACTGCCCGAGAGGGATACGAAGGGCATGCATCTAGTGACGGAATGTGTACTAGGGTCGAACAATGAGCCTGTCTCTTATTTCCAAGAAGTGATCAACATAAATGGCCATCTTTGGGTGCCACCCGAGGATTGACCCAGGTAACCTGGATAAACAACCTGTAAATATCCTCCCTGATGATCTTGTTTAGCTCCTGTCGGGCAGCTAACAGTCTGAGATTTTTACTGATAACCTGTGATTTTCAGGCAAGAGAGAGAAAATCTCAGTTTTCTGAAAAAGCCCTAAATTGGTAATTTTTGTAATTCAAGAATTTGTGGGTAAAATTACCAGTGTAATTTTTTCTAATAAATTTTACAATTACTGTGGGTAAATTCCAGATCTGGAATTTGAGTAACTTTCTGAAGAATTTTCTGAGTCATCTCATTTACGAGATGAGTTATTAATGTTTTTGGGGTTTTTGTCCTTCGAAAGTTTTCCCAGTGAAAAATATTGTGTCCATGTGTGCTGATGTGATGAATGTTGATTTGTTTATGTTTATCTGCAAATTTTAAAAGTTTATGCTAATGCTAAAAATTAAACATGGTATTAGAGCTTAGCATGTCAAAACACAGTAAAGGGACACTGCTGTTGTTTCTCACCAAATCTTGGAATAAGATTTGCAGATCTAACATTTGGATAAGTGACAGAGATGGCTACCGTTGGTTTCAAATCGGAAGAGAAGCTCTCTGGTTCAGCAAACTTCAATTCCTGAAAGACTAGGTTGACAGCCATTCTTGATGAGAATGACTTGGATGACATTGTTCTTAATGTCACAGAAGAGCCAACTACAAATGCTGGTAGGCTTGCCTACAAGAGGAAGCAAGGTAAGGCTAGAAAAGTTATTTATGATTCTATCAAAGAAGAATTGATGCCTAACATCACATCCTTGAAGACTGCTAAAGAATGCTATGATACGTTGATAAATCTCTATGAAAAGAAGGCTCCCAGTCAAAAGAGAGTCTTGAAGAAGAGGCTACGAACTTTGAAGCTGAGCAAAGATGAAAGTGTTGGTTCCTTCTTCACCAAGATCAAACAGGTAAGAGATCAACTCCTTGCTATTGGTGTTACTGTTGATGATGATGATCTTGTATAAACAGTGGTTGATGATCTCCCAAGCTCTTGGGAAACCTTCATGGCATCCGTCTGTGGACAAGAAAATCAGCCAACCTTTGAAAGGCTTTGGCATGATTGCATTCAAGAAGAAGCAAGGAACACTGACAAGGTAATCAAGCAGGATAACCTTGCACTTGCAACAAAGACCAAAAGGTTCAAGAAACCTTTCCCTCCGCAAAAGAAAGGGAAGAAACCTCAAGGTAAGTTTTCTGACATGTCTAAGATTGAATGTTATACTTGTCACAAATTTGGACATTATGCTAGAGACTGCAGGCAGAACAAGAAGAAACCCAAGAGAAGGTTTCAGGCATCTGCTGTAGAAGCAGAGGAAGAAGAAGATGAAGAACCAAAGAAGAAGAAGAAAATCAAGGCTAATAAAACTGATGAGCCTAGAAGAGAGTACTATTTGATTTCTACCTAACTGGTTCTTTCTTGGCTTGCTCCACTTCTTGGTTGGTGGACAGTGGTGCCTCCAGGCACATGACAGGTAACCATGGTACCCTTACCAGTTACAAAAAGAAGAAGTTCACCACTCAGGTAGAACTTGGAGATGACTCCACTTACAAGATTGAAGGAGTTGGCTCAACTTCACTTCAACTTGACTCAGGTATAGTTCTTCATATTAATGATATTCTTTATGTTCCTAGTTTAAAGAAGAATCTTTTATCTGTTGCTGGTTTAGAAGACAAGGGCCACAGAGTCCTCTTTATGGACAAGAAGGTCTTTTTATGGGCAAAAGACACAGATCTAGACTCTGCAGTACATATTGGGGTTCGAGAGGGAGACCTTTACAAGGCTTCCAAAGTCTCCACTCATGCTTTGGTACATCACTCAGTTGATCCTTGTGAACTTTAGCATAGAAGGTTTGGACACCTTCACTACACAGCTCTCCCAGGATTGCAAAAGATGGTCACAGGTATGCCAAAAGTTTCTCCAAAACATGAAGGAATCTGTAACGGATGTGCTCTAGGTAAGAACACTAATAAATCCTTTCCCAGAAGCAAGAGTAGATCTAAAGGTATTTTGGATTTGATTCATTCTGACATTTGTGGGCCCATGTCTTCACCCTCCTTGAGTGGGTGTTTATATTATGTCTTGTTTATTGATGACTACTCTCGGAAGTCTTGGATTTACTTCCTTAAGGCCAAGAGTGAAACCTTTGACAGGTTCAAAGAGCTCAAGACACTGATTGAAAATTAGATTGGCAGGCACATTCATATCTTGAGATCAGATAACGGAGGTGAGTATGAATCTAATAAGTTTGATGATTTTTGTCGAGAAGCAGGAATCAAGAAAGAGCTAACAGTGCCTTACAACCTCCAGCAAAATGGGGTTGCATAAAGGAAGAATAGAACGATCTGTGACGCTGCTAAAGCCATGATCACTGACCTAGATCTTCCTTTGTCTTTATGGGTTGAAGCTATCGGAACTGCAGTATACATTTAGAACATAATCCCACATGCTATCTTGGGTGAAAAGACTCCTGAAGACGTCTTTACCAAGAAGAAATCTGCAGTTGATCACATGAGGATATTCAGTACTCCTGTGTATGTTCATGTGCCGAAAGAAAAGAGGGCTAAGCTAGAGCCCTTCGGTAAGAAAGGTATCTTTGTGGGGTACAATGATTGCTCGAAGGCTTATCGAGTATATATACCTGGACAGAGGCACATTAAGGTCAGCAGAGATGTGATCTTCCATGAGGAAGCGATGTTTCGTAAAACACTAGAGCTTTCATCGGAAGATACAATTGCCTCACTTGAGTTTCCAGATTCAGAAATTCAAAGGGAGGAAGAGGAATTTGATGATCAAATTCCAGATGTTGCTGAAAACATTGAAAGTCTACTAGAAGAACTACTTGAAGTTCCTCCTTCCAAAAGGAGACCTGCTTGATACCGAGAGATAGTACAAGAAGTCGAGAAGCATAAAGCTCCTACAGGGACTTTCAAAGAAAGCATAAGACCACAAAAGTACTCCGGTCTTATGAGACAGCTTATCAGTTCAGAACCTTCATCATACGAAGATGCAGCAAGTAAACAGGTATGGGTTGATGCCATGATTGAAGAGTATAAGTCAATCATGAATAATGATGTTTGGGAAGTAGTTCCCAGACCTGCAGCAAAGTCAATAGTGACTTCCAGATGGCTTTATAAGATCAAGCATGCTGCAGATAGCAGTGTGGAGAAGTATAAAGCCAAATTTGTAGCTCATGGCTTCACTCAGAAAGAAGGCATTGACTATGACGAGACAATTGCACCTGTTGCCAAGTACACTACCATCAGAACCATCATTTCACTTGCTGTAGTTTTCGGATGGAAGCTACATCAGATGGA
Source organism: Pseudotsuga menziesii (assembly GCA_001517045.1). Classification (NCBI taxonomy): domain Eukaryota; kingdom Viridiplantae; phylum Streptophyta; class Pinopsida; order Pinales; family Pinaceae; genus Pseudotsuga; species Pseudotsuga menziesii. The sequence goes on along the minus strand of LPNX010706622.1, from coordinate 105,485 downwards.
TATAAAGACGGTCTTTCTCAATGGTAAGATTGAGGAAGAAGTTTATATTGAACAACCTAAAGGCTTTGTTACTCATGGGAAGAATACCCATGTATGTAAATTGAAGAAAGCCTTGTATGGGCTAATACAGGCTCCAAGAGTCTGGTATGCCAGGATGGATGGATTTCTCCATAGTTTGGGGTTTTTCAAAAGTACAGTTGATTCTAACTTGCACTTTAAAGTTGTTCATAATCATGTCTTGATACTTGTTCTATATGTAGATGACTTGTTTCTTACAGGTGATGAACAGTTGATAAACCAGTGTAAGGGGGAGCTTACCTCTAAATTCGAGATGAAAGATCTCGAATTGATGCATTACTTCCTTGGCTTAGAAGTCTGGCAAAAGCCAGGTGAGATCTTCCTGACGCAAGGAAAGTATGCAGTAGATATCCTGCAGAGATTTGAGATGCAGGACTACAAGTCCATGAGCGTACCAATGACTACCAACTTGACAAAGTTGCAGGGATCAGCCTCTAGTTCACAAAGTGTGGACTCTACTCTATACAGACAGCTCATTGGTTCCCTGATGTATCTCGTGCATACGAGACCAGACATCTGCTACACAGTGAATGCACTGAGTCAGTTCATGTCAGATCCGAAGCACATACACTTGGTAGCTGCTAAACATGTACTCAAGTATGTGCGAGGTACTATCACATATGGGCTCAGGTATACTTCCAGCAGTGGAGTATTGTTATCTGGATACTCAGATTCAGATTGGGCTGGTAGCGCAGTTGACAAAAAAAGTACCTCTGGTTATTGCTTCAGTATGGGATCAGCAATGATCTCTTGGTCCAGCAGGAAGCAGGGTTCCATTGCTCAGAGTACAGCCGAGGCAGAGTATATTGCTGCAAGCGATGCTTGCAAAGAAGCAGTTTGGCTCAAAAAGTTGTTATCTGATCTATTCGAGGGAAAGCTTGATTCAACGATCATCCATTGCGATAATCAGAATTGCATAAAGCTTTCAGAGAATCCCGTGTTTCATGACAGGTCGAAACACATTGAAATGAGGTATCATTTCATCAGAGACCTAGTGCAGAGAGGTGCTCTGAAGTTGCAGTACATTCGTACAGATGAACAGATTGCAGATATCTTGACCAAGACTCTGACAGCATCAAAGTTCGTGTATTTTCGTGACAAGCTTGGTATGGCAGAGAATGCCTCTCTCGCTGAGAGGGAATGTTGATTTTTCTGAGCAGCATCGAGAGCCCTTCTCTTCAGAGAATGGGACCACCTGGTCCGAGACCACGGTGAAGACTCAACCCAGTGTTGAGTGACCATTCTGTTGAATGGTAGATATCTGGTCTGGGACCATGATATAGACCCAGATCTGCCTTGGGTAGACTCAACCTTGTGTTGAATAGACATCTGGTCCGGGACCACGATGTAGACCAGTCTGGGACTGGTAGACTCAGCTTAGTTCTGAGTAGCCATTCTCTTGGAGAATGAAGACACTGTAAGCCCTAGACTAGGTCTAGGCATGTGTGTGGCACTTTGACCCTTAATCTATGGGCTTAGTGTGCTTCTCCAAGGATTAACTACCCTTGGTTAAGTTACCCTAGTACCAGATCTAGGTGTCACACAGTGTGTGAGGTAAAAGCATTAATAACTCTCTTGGTTTATGATGATGTACTTTTGAAATCAAAAAGGTACCACAGGTAATGACCACAGGGGCACTTCGGAAAAGGTTAAAGTCAAAAGTCAATTTAAACAAAGACTTTTGTACCATAGGAAAAGGACCACAAGTGGAAACAAAATTAAATAAGGACTTTTGGTAAAAGTCAAAGGAAAAATAAAAGTACCCTTTTTGGTAAAAGTGAAAGTGAAATTAGGAAAAGATTAAAAATATTATTATTTTTATCTTTCGTAATCTTGTCCACTTACAGGTGAACAAAGGCTATAAAAGAAGATCAAGTCTTCTCATTACATACACAAGTTTTTCTCTCATAGGTGGAGCTGCTATATTTTTGAAGAAGATTTCTTGCCTCGGCTAGGGCATCTTCAGCAAACCCTCAGCTAGGGTTTTTATCAGCATTTTTGTTTTGGGTAGCTCTTATTTTTCCGGGTAGCCAAGACAAAATTCGGGCAGCTCTTTCTTCTCTCTCATGGGCTGTGTTTTACTGTTTTTTACGGGAAACCCTAACCTGTGAGGGTCGAGGCTCATTGGGCACCCTTGGGTAGACCTAGAGCTGACCCTTAGGGCAGCTGTGAGCACATAGCACCTCTGGGAAACCCTCAAGGCTTACCCATGAGGGTGTTGTAGCAGCTGGTGGCTGCACAGCTTTCAGGGCAACCCACGGGCCACCCCGTGAGGACTTGGGCAGGCTGCCCAGCAGCACCAAGCCTGCACAGGGGCAGCCGGGCACTAGCAGGAGGGCAGTCGGGCAGGCAGAAAGGCCACGGGCAGCATGGAAGGGTTTCCGGGTAGGTAAAAGATCACGGGCAGCAGTGAAGAACAGATCAGGTAGAATGGGCAGCTCAGGTACAGCTTGGGCAGTCTGATATTTTTCAGGCAGCAAGTATTTTTCCAGGTAGCTAACAGTATGAGATTTTTACTGACAACCTGTGATTTTCGGGCAGGAGAGAGAAAATCTCAGTTTTCTAGAAAAGCCCTAAATTGTTAATTTTTGTAATTCTGGAATTTGTGGGTAAAATTATCAGTCTGATTTTTACTGATAAATTTTACAGTTACTGTGGGTAAATTCCAGATCTGGAATTTGAGGAAATTTTTGAAGAATTTTCTAAGTCATCTCATCTACGAGATGAGCTATTAATGCTATTGGGGTTTTTGTCCTTTGAAGGTTTCCCCAATGAAAAATATTGTGTCCATGTGTGCTGATGTGATGAATGCTGATTTGTTTATGTTTATCTACAAATTTTAAAAGTTTATGCTAATGCTAAAAATTCAACAGGGTCCACCCCCCTTGGCTTCGCTAGGAGTTGTCCTAGACGGAGGAGCTGAGTATCAGGTGACAGCACTTGGCTCAAGCTTGCCCCCAAGGTCGCACCCAGTGGCTTGAAGATTTTTGCCACATTACCCGAGGTGCAAATTAGGCGGCAATAGACCCTATTTTGTATAAAATGAATGTAACCTATTTTGTATAATAATAAAATAAGAATCATTTTATTCAAAAAAATTGTATAGATCTTTTCATAGATACCAAAATCCTAGAACATACATTTGCCTTCAAATACAAAAGCTATGGCCGTTAAGAGTCACAAGTGGGTAACTTTAGTTCTTTTACGATTTATCCAAACAACAAGAGTCCAAAGTAGAGGAATGGTGCACAATATATAAGAAAAGAAGTGACATGATGAGATGGTGTGGAAAATGGCCTCATTTGGGGGTATTTATAGTGGTCAAAGGGCCTTCCCTCAAGTCATCCCAGACTTCTCAACTAGATTGTCACATGTATTTAGTGATACAATACTTTAAGATCAGCCCAACAAATTAACCTTCTACATTAACCTCTACACTTAAGTTGGCCCAGTTTTTTTAGACTAGTATAGATAGATAGATAAGTTGGATCATTAGGTTGTTAGAAAGACCAATCACAATTTGAAAAGCTTCAGGCCATGTCATCTCGTATATAAAAAGACATGATATACATCCATAACCTTCTTAATACTCATCTAGATTTGCACTCATTAAAAATGTCCAACCAAGTTTGCCACTGAGATACAACACTTCCTATAACTAAATGTCAAAGAGCATATATGGAGTTTAATGTTGACAGAAAAAATCCATGCACCAGCTAATTAAAAGAGTAGTACATTCTAAAGAGAATCGAAACTACAAAAACATTTGATCATGTAAAAGAGAAACCACCAAATACAACTATAAATCATTTCTGCAAATATAAACCACAGCAAATTTCTGAGATTCAACACAATGCTCACCACACATTCTTTAATACTTTGATTGAAGACAGGATTTCGTTCCAAATTGATACATTCAGCTTTTTGAGAGGAAAAGAAATCAATCCCTGTCATTCTATAAAAGCGGACCATGCGCACTGGTGACTTTAAAGCTGGAGGATCCCCATCCACAACAAACACTGGAAATACTCCAAGCTGAACCATATAGAAGTCTATGAGTAATTTCAGCAAGGGTGCGCTTCAAGAAAATAACTCTACAAAGTTGTGATGAATATTCAAAAAAATAAAAGCTTTAGGTTAGCATCATCTTAAACATCAATTTTAGTACAACCACATTGGTAAACTATGCTTGTTCACAAGCAGCATAAAGTTCAGATGTCTTGTGTAATCATCCTACTTACAATGGATAATAATAAAAAATGAAATTAATTAGTTTAACTAGGATACTGAAATTCTCTACATGCATGTGCCCTAACCACAAGTTGTGGTTAACACTAGTCCAATATCTTATGGGTTGGTACCAACTGCAAGTATATTCTGGGACTACAATTCTAGCAGAATTATGGAAAAGCCTTCATGTATTTTTATTGTCCACCATTTCTGACTATTAAGAGTCAAGATATAGTCCATCTTCAGGGAGACGTCACACTTGAAGCAAGATGAGAAAAAGGAATCCACTAGGCAACACTATAGCTAGTTGCTTCAAGCCAGAGTGGAGCACTCCATGAATGGGCTTGCCTCTAGTGTGTTGATGTTTGTAGCTCGAACAAGAACATCCACACAGGTTTAGTGTCAAACATGTGTGAAGTCGTCCAAGTCAAATCTATTTTGTAATTCACTTTATTAAAGTGAAAATCTTATAGTTTGTTGTTGAGTCTAATAAAATGTATTTTAATGCAGTAGTGATTTAGACTAATCTCAACCGTCGATCTCAATGAGGGATCAGGGTTTTGGTAGATTAGGGTTGCAGCGGAAGTATAGGCAAGTCAAAGTAGAGGGTAAAGACACATTCATTCTTAGCTTGAAGACAGGTTGGTCAGAAGGTGAACAAACTCATTTGAGGAGCAAAGTTAGAACGCTAGAGAAGAGCTCGGATCAGCAAGCAGGTCGAAGGTACAGCAGATCCTTACAGTCATAAGGATCCATATGGAATTCCATACCGTTATACGGACAAAACCATACATCCGTACAGAACAAGTCCATACAGACATACGGAAAGACGTGCAACAGATCGGCAAGTTTCGGGTTGTTTTATTGATTTCTAAGAGCAGATTTTCTTGGTTAGGTGCATGTTTTACTTTGTTTGAGTGTACCGGACGACTGCATGTTATTGGCAGCTGTAAAGGTTCCCTTGTAAGCTTTGATCTTTACTGAAAAGATGATTTGAAGGAGAAAAGTGTGTGTGCAAAGTGTTATGCTTCCATTGTTCATTTTCAGCTATATGTGTGATTGTTGCATGTTCAAAAATATTTATTTTTGTTGTTAAATAAGTTCAGATTTGATTTATTTAATCAAGAGAAACATAGGACAGCAATCACCTAGGGCTTGCAAAATTAACATGGTATTAGAGCATCTCTCTAATTGAGACCCTTGGGGGTTTACAGTGGGTAGATCAATTGCAAGCAGCAAATGACCAGCAACAAGGGTTTCATTATTTTTTGATTTGGGAGTTTGTACTTTAGATCTCAAAGATGGGATCAGCTAGCCTCAGGTTCGAGGACATATTGAATGGTGCCTCGAATTTCCTTTCATGCAAATTCAAGGGAACTCTTCTATTAGAAAGAATGACCTCTAGGATATCATCAAGGACGTGGTAGCTTCGCTGATAGATCTGTCGCTTTTGACACCTCACAAGAAGAAAGAAGTGAGGGCCAAGTGGATGATCATATATTTTATAAAGGATCATCTGATCCCTTGTATATCAGAGAAGAAGACAACAAAGGATATGTTTGATGCTTTGGTTATCCTTTACCAGAGTGAGACCATTAACCACGAGATGATATTGCACAACAAGCTCGAACTGTTGAGATAACTAGACCAAACACCGCCAACAGTTACCTAATGAAGGTCACACAGATCCATGACCAGCTTGCAGTAGTTTGGGAGAAGGTTGAAGACAAAGAGTTGGTAAGAAGGGCACTGAATGGTTTCCCACTGTAATGGGAAACATCTGTCTAGGGTATTTGTGCTTGAGAAAAACTTCCCTCATGGGAAATACTATGGGAATGTAGGAGGAGACTCAAATGGAATCAAAGGCCTACAGACAGGGATGTGAGAGTGACCATGCCCCAGTGTTATCAAAATCGACCTGATTCATGCAAAACCAGTTGGCCCGACCAGTTTCATCCCTCCAACAATCTAAATCGCCTACCCAGACCGGAAATGGTCGGTTCAGTACCGAAAATGGCCAATTCAATACCGAACTGGCCTTTTTTCACCGAACCGATTGGTTCCGTATAACCACGAAGATGAGCCCATAAAATGCAATTTTAAAAAAATACAAAAAATATAAAAAAAAACTACTGCAGTTTAACCTATCATAATCTAAACAATAATCATCAATAACAATAAATGGTAATATTAAATTATTAAAGTAAAAGTGGCATTCTCCTTATCTTTCATTTTCTATCCTTTAATTAAATTTATTAACATTACCATTAATTGTTTAAGGATGTTTGAGAGTGGTTCCAACCTCATCGGACTTCATATGAAAAAAGTAGAATTTTAGATCCCATTCAAAATTCAACAGACTTAACAGTGTTCAGGGTTTCAAAATTGCAATGTTTCCACTAAATTCTATCATCTATGAGGGTAGGGGATTGGCATTTAATCAAGCACATCAACCCCTCTATGTACCTTGATGTTGGTGGTGTTAGTTGTTTAACTACTTTGTCATGACCTTAGTAAAAATGTACCCTTCACTCAAGCAAAATTACTTATAAGTTATTAGGCATGTGAAGTTTTTTCTCCATTTTTTTAATGCTTGGATTAGCAGGCTTAATCAAAATTGTAGGGTGTTGACTAATGTCCTTAGAAGATAAAATTTGAGATTCAAGATAAAGGCAAGGGCTAGAGCCTAGAGGTGGGGGGCACAAGGTGCTATTGATGAATAAGATCCTAATAAAGGCAATGATTTTGATGATATGTAGTTATTTGTTGTAGCATGAAGTTTGAATTTTTTGGACTCTAGAGGCCATTTAGAGCCTCTTTGTTCATGTATTTTGGGTCAGATATAGATTGCACTCGATGTGATTGTAGTTATATGCACCCTCACTTTCTATATATATGAGAAACTTTGCATATTTGTGTATAATTGTTTGGATTCTTATGGATGCCTTTTCAAAATTTGAATATTTTATGTATTTTTTGGTCAACCAATATTTTGGTCCGGTTTCGAATCAGTTCAGTTTTTTCGCTTTGTCGATTCAATGACCGGTCCAATTCTGATAACATTGCCATGCCATCATTGGTCAAGCAAAGAAGGGAAAAAGTAAAGAACCCAGCAAGGGTAAGGCAAAGAGTGAGGAGTCAACCTCATAGTCAAGGAAGGACTTGAGTAAAATCAAGTGCTTAATATGTCATAAGAATGGCCATTATGCATCACAATGTCTACAGAAGAAGAAAGGTAAGGGGAAGCAACAGCACTAGGTAGCAGCCTCAGCTGAAACTCAGATGAACGAGTTTGCCTCCAAGTTAGAGAAGAATTTCTCAATGGTATCTTGCCTCTCTTCCAGCAAAATTCCGAAGAACGTATGGTATGTAGACAATGGAGCATCGAGGCATATGACATCAACCTGGGAGCTATTTTCAAGTCTACAGGAGCAAGTCTCAGAAGTTTAAGTCGATTTTAGTGACAATGTCAAGTATCCAACAGCAGGTGTTGGTACCAATCATTTCCAACTCCAGTCTCCAGACAGGTAACTCTTTAGACATTAATGATGTGTTATTTGTTCCAAGTCTCAAGAAGAATCTGCTTTCAATTTCAGTCACGGAAGATAAAGGCTATGCAGTAGAATTCAAGAACTAGAAAATCCTCATTAAACCGAAGGAGTCTAGCCTAGGATCAATTCAAGTGATTGGACTTAGAGAAGGCAATTTATACATGTTACAAGGTGATCCTGTTCAAGCCCTAGTTCATAGCACAGAGAACTTGTGCGAGTTATGGCACAAGAGGATGGGGCACCTGCATCACCAGGCATTTCCTATTATGAGGGAGATTGTCACAGGTCTTCTAGAGTTCAGCATTGTGCAACAGGGTGTGTGCAGAGGATGCGCACTTGAAAAACATGCCAGGCTTACTTTACCAAGCAGTGAGCATAGATCTAAGGAGATCCTAGATCTAGTACATTCGAATGTATGTGGAGCGATGTCAGTAGCATCAATCATAAGAAGCATGTACTATGTTTCCTTCATTAATGACTTCTCTCGCAAAACATGGATCTACTTCTTGAAGACCAAGGAAGAAGTCTTTAGCAAGTTTCAGGAGTTTAAGGTTCTTGTGGAGAACTAGACAAGGAAGAAGATCCAGGTCTTGAGGTCAGACAATGGGTGTGAATGTTGACCACCTAACCAACTAGGTGGCCAACCATGTAGCATGTACCTTGAAGATGAGAAAGATGCACATAACAAAAAATTTAAAAAGCAAGGCAGCTCTTCTTCTTATCTTTTCTTCATGAAATTCCCGCACCCCTACGAGGGATTTTGTAATGATATGTCAGCATGAAAGTCTAGTTTTTGAATAACTTAGTTACCTATGACTTTTTCATTAGGGAAGTCCTTTCATCGAGCATTTTTTCCATTGGATAATTAAAATTCATTTTTAGTGATTTTAATTATCTGAGTTTTTCACTCAAAAATTCTTCCAAAGTGGTGAAAGGCATTCTAATGATCAAGTCCATGTGGGGATTAAGGTCAAGGAATGTTGTATATTACCATGCTAGACATTATCCAGAGTCTTGCATTATTTCATTAAATGTTTCCTGGGATTTTTTAATTTTTGGTGATTAAAAAATGTCTCAACATAAAAAAGCCGTAATGTAAAGAGAGTTATGTGGCAATTAATGCCCATAAATAGGAGTATGGGTACTCAAAATCAATGGCATGAAACCCCCTACACCCTTGAGGCCAAGTTTGAAGTCATTTGGACGAGTTTTGATAAGGTTTTGGGCATGTTTTCCTAAATCAGTCCAAAAAACCAAAAAATTTGGCAAATAATTAGCAAGCCAAATTTTGGAAAAGTGACTAAAGTCACTTCGAGAGTGGAAAAATTGTTTCCTAAAGTCAATTTATGTTCCTAAGGTGACATTAGAGGCAAAAAGGGGGCCCCCATGCAAGTGTATCACAACTTTGAAGTTGTCTCCCTATGATGACGCCCTCCCTCTTCATGGAAATTGAGATAACTAATAATAAGCCAAAGTAAGGGGTCCCACTTTGGTGGTCCCCTCCTTTGGGCCTAGAATAGAGACTAAAAACATTAAAGGGGGGTTCCCCCCCATTTCTATTTGATTTCTCACCCTAGGAGGCACCCCCAAGAGAAGTGCACCTCCCTCTTTGAGCTCCCACTCTCTCATTTTGACAAGTGGCTTGCATGCACTTGGACTCTCTCCTCCCTCATTTCCTATTTAAGGAGGCTTCCCCTCCTCAGTTGGGTTACACAATCTTAGAGGCTCTTGCTCAGTCTCTTCTTGCTCTTGCTCTCATTCTCTCTCATTCTTGGGCCATTGTAATTTTCAGCCATTTGGCTTAGTTAATTGAAATATTTGGAGGAATCTTGTGTCCCTTTGTGTTCCTGAATGATTTGCTTCCATTCTCAAGTAGCTACTGAAGTTTGGGAGGCCAAGGAAGCAAACTTCTTTGCTTTGGTAAGGTTTATAGTAATTTCTTTGCCATAGATTATGTGAGTTTTCATTTTTGTAGTAAAGAATTCCATACATTTTCTCGGTTAAAGTTTATGATTTCTTTGCTCATTATATGAATCTCACCCTCTTTTAGTTGTGTAGCAAAGATTTTACAAGTCACTAGTTATTAGGATTGAAAAGTGGGAATCCTCAGTTGAATGCCCCATTTTTAAAATCTTAAAGAACAAAGGGCAAAATTTATCCTTCTCACATATAAATTTCTGAATATTGTTTTTATTTTGTTGAATGTTTTAAAGTTGATTTAGCCTCTCATATACTCAAGTTTATTTGAAGTTATTTACCTGGCAATTTTGTATATATTTTCCACTAGCATTCGAATTTCCCCAAAGTGATTTTGGGCATATTCTATAATTTTCTATTTGCTGGTTTTTAACAGGTTGGTGATAAAACAAGGAGAAACTCTGCCAAATTTCAGTCGTAGAAGTGTGCAAAGGCCACCATAAAGAAAGGGTTTCGAGGCCATCACCAAGAAGGGGTGAAAATACTATTTTTCTGCCTCTTTACTCTCTTTCTTTTGCGCTGAAATTCCAGTCGTGTGGACTTGATTTTCTTTTGCATTTCAAGTTGCATTTAAATTTTGTTTGTTTGTCATCCATTGCTCGCAACAAAAGTTGGGTTTGTCCACCCTTGCATAAGCAATTGTTGATTGGATTGGGGTTAGTTTAGTTTGTATTTCTTTTTTTCTTTTTTTTAATTTGCCCCCACCTTGCAAGTGATTCGGCTTTTCCATTCTTGCAAATCGTGTTGGCTTGTATTGCATTTTCTTTTATTTTCATACTGCCCACACCTTGCATGTGAGTTGGCTTCACCACCTTTGCAATATCATGTTGGCTTGTATTGTTCATAGTTGTTAATTATTTGTTTTGTTTAGAGTGAAATAAACCTTGCCTCGCTTTGGCCCCATATTCACTCCCCTTGCCAGTTCGTTCGATCCTGGGTGACAAGAGAGGGGGCGAGAAATTGAATTGGCTAGAATAATAGGCACTTTAACCATTTATTGCAATATTGAGAAAATAAGGACTCGTTGTGGAGCTAGAGGGGTAGAGGTTGTTGGGAGCCTCGTGGAACTTAGTGTCTTCTAGTTGAGCACCCTGCTTGTCCCTGGAACTAATTTGTGGAGCTAGGAGGGAGCCTTGTGCTCTCTTGTTGAACACCCAACAATTTATCTCAATTGAGGGATAAAGGTTAGAGATAGACACACTAGTTAGCTTTGCATTTCTTGTACAAACATTAATCCCCTAAGCTAAAGAGAGACCATAAAATAAATTAAAATCTACAGGACCACTTGCAAAACATCACAACCTTTTATTTAATTTACTTTCATAGTCCTCTTTATTATTTGGTTCAATCTCTTACAAGCATACTTCGTACATATTGGTCAATTTGCTTAGAGTATTTTACATGTATTAAATGCGGTTACTTGATTATTGTGGTGAACGAATGATTTAGTGTAATTTGTATATTTTGGCAGTTTTATTGTATCTTATTATAAGCTTGTGACTCCATAACCCAAACTAAGTAGGCACTGGTTTAGTGATAGTTGATTATCTTTCTCTTGCAATTGTATTTGGTTCATGTACAAAGAAGGATTTGTTCATCATTATATTATTGCACACTTGCATGGTTGCTTGCCATTTAACTAGTGGAACATAAATCATTTACAGCTCCTAATTAAATTCTTTAAAGAGACTTAGTAAGTAGGGACTAACCCCCTTGACCTTTTGGGAGTTGGGGTCTAAACGGAGGAGTTAGGAATCGAGGTAACATTGCGTTCTAAACTGATAGTTGCCCTCAAGAACACACGTAGCAGTTGGGAGAATTATCTGTGGTGAGGTGTGTTTTAAGCGTCAACAGTGAGTATACCTCCAATGATTTCGAGGATTTTTGCAAGGAGGAAAGAATCAAGAGGGAGTTTGTTGTCCGCCGATTGCACACCAGCAGCAGAAATCTAATGAAATTTGTCTCCTCACTTAGGAAAGTGGGAGAGATGTGACCTTGGGGGCAAGCACAGAGCTAGGTACTGTCACCTACTCCAAGCTCCTCTATTTAGGCTAACTCCCAGCGAAGCCAAGGGGGGTAGTCCCTAACAAAGAGTTTTCTAAGGCTCAAGGTAGTTAAAGTGTTCTAATTGGTTGCGGATGGGTGTTGTTTAGGAGTTATTGTGATTAGAGGTGTTTATTTATTATGATTATGACACATAAATCAAAAGCAATCCACGTTGCTAGCAAGAGATTAAAAGATAAGAATGATTCCAGACTTAGTTAATTATGCATTCACAAATAGAAATTAAAACAGGCCACAGACAACTGATCAAAATAAACTAATTATGCAGATTAAAAAAAGCACCAGTGCCTTATGGAGTCAATAATACTGAAATGCGCAAAGAATTAAATAACAAGTCTAGAAATCAAACTAGTGAATATTAGGTTGTGCGAGTGCTCTTGGTAGGTTTTAAGAATTTTATGTGCTCTTGATTAGGGTGTCAACGAAGGTTTGTCAAAAGGTCGGGAGAATATTCCAAGTTCACTCCGTTGAAGACATGTCGGGCCCGCCCAGTATCCCACGCTGGTATCGCAGAGATTGACCAGCTAGCTGAGAAGCTTAGATAGTGGGGTTCCAGCGCCTCTACTAGGAAGTGCTTTAAAAAATTCCCTACAATGTCGGTGCGTTGGTTACAGGGTTTTAAGTTTTATTAAGTTATTCTTGCAAGATTAGAGATCCAGTGCCGTTTCTAGATACTCTGATTTTGAGGTCGGTCAGAGCATACTCCGGCAAGGAGAGAACGAAGTTAATTAATTAGGGGGTGTGTGTTGCAAATTTTATTAAATCAATTAATTAGGACTCTCCGACAGAGAGCGTTCTTCACCCCGTCTTATGACAATGATTCAAGAGACTTAGCTAATCTAAGATGCCTAATGCAAGGGTATGCAGTTCTAAGTATGCTCTTCAATAGAGAGTGCTCTTGACTTGTGTTACTGCAAGTTCAAGAGACTTAATTAATTCGTTAAACTTGAAAGAGATTAAAACATAAAAAATTTAACTACCCAAGAGTCTCTTTCAGGCTTTTTAGGGCCCTAAACGGGAAAGCAAGGGGATAAGTAAACAGTAAGAAATTATACAATGTTTAAGTAAACAATCAAATCATCATTTTTTACTTCATTTTCAAAACATAATAAATTAATCAAAACATGAACTACTTTACTTATGATTATGCAACTATCCTACCCTATTCTACCATTAGCAGTTTATTAAACAAAAATGAACAAAGCATGACAATGGGAGGATACAGGCTTCCCCCAAATGGGGGAAGAGAGGTGTGGGAGCCGTAATCCCAATCGCTCTTTTATTAATTTTTTACAATTTTTGATGACTTTGCTTTTGTCTTTTCCTGAAAGAATAGGGAGAGAAAGGGATGGAGAAAAAAGGGAAGATTTGTCTTTTTGTTCTTTGTCTGCTTCCTTGCTTGCCTTTAGCCTTTGGGCTTCTCTCGATTCTTCCTGCAAGTAAGAGCTTTAAACAATTCAAACGTTATATGTTAATCAAAAAATTAAGACATAAAACTACAAACTAAACTCTCAAAGAGGGGTAAAAACCAACGATGAAAAAGGAGAAAGGAGAGAAGAGAAAAAACTACGGAAAGGGAGAGAGACAAGGATTAAAGGGGCTGTCCAAAAGGCAAGATAGAGGGCTGTTCAAAGGCCGAAACGAGGGCAGCAAACAATAAAAAAGAGGGTTGTCCAAAAGGTAAGAAAAAGGCAAAAAGAGGGCTGTCCAAAAGTGAAAAAGAGGGCTGTAAAACAGTAAAAAAAAGGGCAGCGAACTAAGTGAGGGCAAAGGAAAAGTGGACAGCGAAGAGGAAAGAGGAAAAGCAAGCCAAATAAAGCAAAGGAAGGGAAGCCAAAAGATGGAAAGAGGTAAGCTAGGGCTTCCTAAAGTAACCGGTAACCAAAGTACAAACTTTAAAGAAGATTTTATGAGATGGAACTTGAAGCAAACAAAGACTCTTAAAGCCTTCTTCTTGGAAACATCCAAGTTATTGTAGATCCTGCAGAGAAACCAGTGTTAAACAAAGAAAAACTTGTGATCCTAAAGATGAGCTAGATGCAACCGAGCTCACACCCTTCTACAAGATGGTAGATCATGTCCAAGATCAAAACACTTCAAACGCCCAGTGAGATCAATCAACTAGCATGCTAATAAATATAAAGACTCATCAACATTAATATAACCGAATATGTCTTGCTCATGAAATCTTTTAAATAAACTAGCATAATCAACCAACTTATCAACTGTAAATGAAAGATTTTACGTTCTAAACAGTAGACTTCTAAAACTAATTGATTAGATCATATATAAGCATATAAAATGAAATAGATGGACAGAAATCACCTCACAAAATTCATTCACCACAAGTACTGAGCTGCATGGACCTCCAAAGTCTTGATTTTATTCCAAAGATGAGCATAAGCCATTACAAATTCTTACAGAGTAAGTTTACAATCAAAGATCCATCCCCATAGAGCTAAAGAAGCCTCTATTTATACAATGAAAGAAGACCCAAAACCCTAAAACCAAAAAACCAGACCTAACCGGCTCGGCTGAACACTGAGAGCACAAAAGCTAAGCTGGAGAGTTAAGAGTGAGGGGAGGCCTCCACCTAGGCAAGGCGCCTCCACTCCAACCCTAGGCACAGAAACCAATGCACAGATCACCCCACACGTGTGAAGGCGCCCTTGTGAGAAGAGAGGGGCGTGAGGAGTAGATGAGGGCGTGAGCATGTTGAAGAGGACGTGAGCTAGGTATGGAGGAGATGCTGCTACGTCTGGAGGAGCCACTGCCTATAGATCATAATGTAAACATCAATCCCTGCCTCGATCAAATCATCAAACCAATGAGTGCTCTCCATCTCATCCAATTCGGGAGTTTAGCTGGAGATGACAAGACCGTTAACTGAATATATCTTTAATGCTCACTGAATGCTAACTGAAGCTAAGTTATGATAACTCCAATCATCATAAATGCCCATTGACATGTCACTCTGCATTTCATTTCACTGAATTTGGATTAATTTGGAGAGTTTTGGATTTTCTCCAAAATAATCATTTTTTAATAAATAATCAATTTTTTCCCCAAAAATGATTTTTTTGAGAAAATCCCCATTATATGTCCGATTGATGATCTGAAAGTTGGATCTGACTGGCTGGCTGATCAAGAATGATTTTTGGCTTAAGGTTAGAGCCTTCAACCACTAAATTTGGGGTCTGGATGACTAACTTATTACAAACGGGATTTTTCCATTTAAATTATGGAAAAATTAATTAAAAAAATCAAAAAATTAAAAATAATTTTTTGACGCGTTCGGTAAAAAAATTTCGGAAAAAATTTTGATGTTCCTATTGACTTAGGACATGACCATGCTCTATTCTAATAATTCCTAGTAGGTTTATATACACTTAGTTGGGCTCTAATAACCCCCCAAGGCCCAGAATTCAAAATCGGGCATTCCAGCTTTGGAGGAAGCGGGAGAAAACCTCGTCTATTATACTCGGCTATAGGCAAAGCATAATTGTTAAGGGCAAAAAACTCCCTGGTATACCTTAGTTGAAATTCTACGTCTTAGGAGACTGAACCACTCAAAACACCCTACTAGCACATTTTATTACAAACCTCGTGGGGCCATGGTCAAAATTATTCAAATAAAAAACTGGCTAACCAAAATTGGCTAGACATAAAGACAGATCAACTGATACACTGGAATCAAACATTAGACATGTTTGTCAACCGGCGGCTCCTCGGGTAACCCAACTATGGTACAAAAATGTTGGCAACAGAGTTCATTATTCCGTACAACACACAGTAGAACGGGGTTGCAGAGCGGAAGAACCGATCCATCGTAGGGGCTACTAAGGCCATGATACATGACCAAGATTTGTCGGTGTTTCTATGGGCATTAACATGCAATACAACAGTCTACATCCATAATAGGTGTCCTCACAAGGTTTTGGGGGACAAGGCACTAAAGGAGGCATTCACTAGTGTGAAGCCAGAGGTGAGTCATTTACACATCTTTAGTTGTCCAATTTACATCCATATACCAGTGGAGAAGAGGACCAAGTTAGAGCCCTCCAAAAGGAAGGGTTTGTTTGTCGGCTACAATGAGAATTCAAAGACTTACAAGATCTATATTCCAAAGGAGAGAACGACAATTGTAAGCGGGGATGTAAAGTTCAAGGAAGACTTTGCATCTACGAAGTCTCATGATCCATTACCAATGACAGAGAATGAGTGAAAAGCTCTGAAGGTTGAGCAAAGGTCACCAACGACTTCTAGTTCGAGACAGTAACCTCCAAATGCATAGGAAGAGCCACCAGCTCCTACGAGTTCTATCAGGGAACCTCGAAGGTTCACAGAGACATTGAGAGATGCTCAAAAGCATGTTGAGGCTCCTAGGAGCTCATTCAAGGAGAGCAAATCTCTAAAGAAGTTTCTGAACTAAATGGCATTGATGAGCAGCATCATAGATTTCAAGTCCTCTAATTTTCAGGTAGTCGACGAGCAGGTTTGGAGGGATGCCATGATGAAGTACACCTCCATCATGAAGAATGATGTTTAGGACATTGTGCCTAGACCGAAGGGGATCAGTGGTAACTTCCAAATGGCTCTACAAGATCAAGCATGTGGTAGACGGCAACATAAAGAAGTACAAAGCGAGGTTTGTGGCAAGAGGATTCTCCCAAAAGAGGGAGTGAATTACGAAGAGACATTTGCTCCAGTCGCCACTTCCATTAGAATAGTTATGTCTTTAATCTCCATCATGGGATGGAGTATACATCAAATGGATGTGAAGATAACTTTCCTCAATGGGATAATTGAGGAAGAAGTTAGAAGCCTCAGGGCTTTGAGGTCAATGGGAAGGAGTCCCATGTGTGCAGGCCCTGTATGGACTCAAGCAGGCATCGAGTGCATGGTATTACAGTATCGATGGATACCTACAGAGCATGGGGTTTACCAAGAGTGAAGCAGATCCCAATTGATATTTTATATTTGTTGAGGTTGATCTACTCATTTTGGTGTTGTATGTGGATGACTTGTTTCTCATACGTTCAGAGAAGCTCATTGCAAGGTGCAAGGTAGATATGGCAGTCGAGTTCAAGATGAAGGACACTGGCTTGATGCATTACTTCTTGGGGTTGGAAGTTTGGCAGATACCGAGGGGGATTTTCCTTGGGTAGGGTAAGTATGCAATTGAGATGCTAAAGAGATTTTGGATGGAGCACTAGAGGCCCATGGCCAGTGGCCACTCATATGATCACTAATCTAAAGAAGGTCACTACTTTAGATTTAGATATGGTGAATCCCACATTGTACAGGCCAACACTAGGCTAGATATATGTTTTACAATGAACACCTTGAGCTAGTTCATTGTGGAGCGCCAAGGCAAGAGCATTGTGTAGCAACAAAACATGTGCTCAAATACTTAAGGGCACAATGGAGTATGGACTAAGATATCTTGGAGATGGCGAGGTGAAGTTGCATGGGTATACAAACTTAGATCGGGTAGGCAATGCATCAGAAAGGAAGAGCACCTCAAGGTGTGTTGCTTCAACTTGGGATCAGCGATGAGACCCGTGTTTAACTCAACTGAAGCAGAGTAAACGGTAGCGAGGCACTTAGCTCAACAAAGGGAAAGTATATGGCAGCGAGTATAGCTAGTTGTGAGGCCATCTAGCTTTACAAGTTGCTAGCAAGTTTATTTAATCAAGAGTTAGATCCCATGGTGATTTACTATGATAATTAGAGTTGTATCAAACTCTCTAAGAATCCAGTTTTTCATGACATATCCAAGAACATTAAGATCAGGTATCATTTCATTCAAGACAAGATTCAGAAGGGAGCAGTGAAGCTCTATTATGTACACACAGATCAACAGGTTGCAGATATTCTGACCAAGCCCTATAAAATTGAGGCACAACAAGACAAAAGTTACTACAGATGATACAGATCAATTTGATCAATGAAATGCCAGAAATAGTGCAAAAGGCTTGCAGCTGTGTATATCTTAATCATTAATCAGAAGAGATAGATTGCAATGCAATACAATGGCATGAATAGCCACGCAATTCGAATCCAAGAGAGGTCATTCTAATTGAGTGCATGGGAGTGGCTTAGTTGTCAGTTGACACCACTCGGCACATCAGTTAACCACTTAACTCCAACATAATTGACTCTAAATGACTCGGAGGCCGTTTAGACCGAGTCTAACTGAATAGAACTCAACTGCATGCCAACAAGTAGGTGGAGGCACCTTTCTAACTTCAGTTAGGTGAGATAAACTGAACTGAGTCACCAAAGTTAGGTGAGATAAACTGAACTGAGTCACCAAAGTTAGGTGAGGGCGCCTTTAACACTCTAGTTAACTACATTTAGATCAAAAATAAGAATAAATCATGGGAAATGCGCCTTTATCGCTTCAGTTAACTGAAAAGTACGTGAAACAGCTACCAGTTGACTGAGTGGGGCGCATAACTCAAGCAGATCAAACCAAATTTGCTCCCTGGTTGAAGGAGGAGGCTCAGTTAGGCTCCCCGATTGAAAGAGGAGATCCAGTTTGATGATGCAGTCACATGTTTGAGTCAAAACTTAGGATAAGTGGTAAGTTAGGCCAAAATAAGCCAAATAATGATGTGTGGGTGGAAAATGACTCCAACACCCCCCCTTAAGCTAATCTCATGTGGAGGAGTAAAACATAGGGCCCCGGCAACAAAGGCCATAGGTGACCCTTCAAAAAAATAATTCTAAAATGCTCAAAAAATCTAAGTGAGGAAAAGAGGAAAAAACCCAGTGGGAAAGAAAACCCCCCCTCAAACTCAACACTAAAGAATTAATCTGTCTTCACCATGACGGAACTCACCCCCAGCAGTGAACGGAGGTAAGAGAACGTCTTCTCAGTGAAGCTCTTCGTGAAAATGTCTGCAATTTGCTCATCTATGGGGCAATATTGCAGAACAATTGTTCTGTCATGCACAAGTTCTCTGATGTAGTGCATGTGGATCTTGATGTGTTTGGTTCTTTGTCTCTGAACCAGATCTGTTGAGATCTTGATAGCACTTTGATTGTCACAAAAAATGACAGTAGAAGTGGTGCTACCAATGTCGAACTGCTAAAATACCTTGAAGCCAAACTTCTTGAATGCATGCATTGACTGCTCCCTGATACTCTACCTCTGCTAAAGATAAGGAAATGGCTGCCTACGTTTTGCTTGACCAGCAAATAGGCCCAGTACCAAAAAAAAAAACATAGCCGAAAGTAGACTTCCAATCAATGTTATCTCTAGCCCAATCCGAATTTGTGAATCCTACCAAATCTAGATCAGAATCTGCAGCATAGTGGATGTCAAAGTGTCTAGTACCCTGCACTTACTATAGAATCCTTTTCGCTGCCCTCCAATGAAGTTCATGAGGTTGTTGCATGTACCTTAATACAGCATTCACAGCATAACAAATATCAGGCCTTGTATGTGTTAAGTACAGAAGGCTTCCAAGCAATTGCCAATAGATAGTGGAATCCACCAACAATGTAGAATTCCCTTCCTCAAGACCGACTCCTCAGAGGAATGGGAAAAGTTCAGCCTTACATTCTGCCATACTAAACTTAATTAGTATTAGATTATCTCAAAATTATAGCAGTATATCTTAATTGCATTTATCAATAGGATCACTAGAAAGTAGACAAAGCACAGAACAACAACACAAGTATTTTTCACCTGGAAAACCCAATTGGGAGAAAACCCAGCAACCTTCGTCTAGAGAGATAATTCTGAGATTAGAGTACAATGAAGAAAGAAAAGAAAAAATATGGAAATGTTTTCCAAAGATTGAAACCCTGAAAACAGTCTTCTTTTGTAGTGTATGCGAACTTCTCTAAGCTGTTGTGTAGTTGCACTCTGCCAGAAACTGCGCACTTCACTTGTGTTGCTGCGTTGTTGTTGTGTGTAATAATGAGGGGCGCCTCATATTTATACTGTTTTCCCACCCATAAATTAACTGGGACCAACTTCACTTGGGGGAGCAATATAATTTTATATTTCATAATTTATATTTTATTCTTTTATTGATGACTTTTCACCCCAAGGGTTACATTGTTCTTTCTAGGGTTTGTATGAATGATTACAACAAGTTCAACTCCCGAAGGAGGACAATAAGAATAACTTCTAAAGTTGCACAAATTCCAACACTCCCTCTCAACAAGGAAGGTATTATTCGGTCTTCATCAGCATCATGATCATCTGGGTTTCATCTGTACATCTATACTGTCTCCATCATCTCTAAACGTACTGAAGGTTGTCTTTATGAATTTGTTCTATCCGGATGTCTGAGAGAGAATATTCTGCTACCTATCCGTCTCTAGTGCCAATGGAATACTTCCATGCCTGGCTAGAGATCCTGGATGACCACACGTGAACGACCGTCTACTACCTGTTCGTCTCATCTGTCGATGGGGTACTCAATTACCTGGCTGAGAACCCCGAACGAGTAAAGGTACCTATGCAATCACATGGCCACCTACTACCTGTCTGACTCATCTGCCGATGGGATTTCTCCCATACCTGGCTGATGGGGTTTCTCCCATACCTGGCTGAGCACCGGGACGAGCAGAGGCACCTGTGTGAACCCGACCATCTACTACCGATCTGTCTCATCTGTCGATGGGATTTCTCCCTGTTGCTGCCTTTCACACACCTAGGGGGAACATGGCAGAAATCTTCAAGCCACTCGGTGTGTCCTTGGAGGCAAGTCTCAAGTCAAGGCTGTCACCTTGTTCTTGACTCCTCCGTTTAGGCAAACTCCTAACGAAGCCAAGGGGGTAGACCCTACAAATTACTAAGGTTGGTTACTTAGATGATGATGGTTTTAAAAGAGAAAGTTTTTTAGGAGTTTTGACAAATAAATTCGACACAAGATATTTGAAAGATTTGTTATACCACAACAGCATAGAAATCAAAACTTGATAAGCAGTAATGCGGAAACATTTGCTAATATCAAATAGATCAGTGCCAATAACGGAGTCCACAAATGAGATTGTTGTTGAAATACAAATGGGTGTTGCAAGTGCTCTTGGTCAAATTTTAAGTTAATGTATGATGAGTGAATTAAATTAGGCAGGGGGACTCCAGATATACCCAGGGGGTACGTGGAGTATGTCCAAAAGTAACAACCGCTACGGCTACCCGCAAGGAATGTGTGGGCTGAATGGAATCTCTGAGACTGTGTTCATAATACACCCGCTAGGATATAACAGAGATCGGCACCTCAAGGTCATTATCCAGTAGTTCCCACTTCCTTCGGGTATTTTGCCACCATTTACGGTTTAATCGAGGCGTTGGATTTTCGCCTGAGGTGGTTGATTGGGGAAAGTGAATCCTAATTATTCTAGTCACTCGCGTTGCTTTTGATACAGCTTGACTGATCAGACGAACCGCAGCCAAGTGCAGAGCATACACACCGGGGTCTTGTCAATTTTAGTAAATTTCAAGCTATGTTCTTTGTTAAAAAAGGAAAACCTCCAGGAATCTCTTTCGGTCCAAATGGACCGCAATCAGGAAAGCGAGGAGGGGTTAATTTTAGATGATAAAAAATAAAAATAAAATAAACATCAAAACACAACTCACAGGCTATCTAATTAGTCCTACCACGCATCTCTTTCCCCTTTCGGGTCAATTGGGAAGTCGTGGGGTAAGTAGTATGATTACTTTGAATTTGTAAAAGATATTGAAATGCTTATGATTCAAAGTATACAATGCTGCAATACAAGACAAAACTAGAAAAAAGTGAAAAAGTGCAAAAATCACAAAACGAAGGACCCCCCCTAGGGGATGGGGAGCAGGCTCGAAAGAGCCTACTCGAAGTAATTCTTTTTATTATTAAGAGTTACAAATATCAGCAAATTAATTGAAAAATGCCGCTTGGTTCTTATACCGAACGAACCCAAGGGATTACAAAGTACAACAATAATGATTACGGAAGATGAGGAGACCTCTGGGGGGTTTCGAATGGCCCAAAAATCGGTTTTCGGACATGTTGAAAGCCCCAACTGTGTATGTGGCTGATTAGGGTATTTAAGGCTTGCAACACATGAAGAAAACCCAACCAAAGGCTTCAAACAATCCCACGCAGGTATTGTTCTATCCTCGAGCTGTTTCGGATGGTAATCTCCCACTGATACTTTAATAGCCTCCGCTAGCTTATGGATGGATTTGATCCACAAGGGGATCTGTTTTCCAGAATGGAAAACACAGAGTTAAGAAAAGAAAAGGAAAGCTAAAACCTAACTAGGAAGAAGAACCTAATCTAAATCTAAACTACTTTGAAAAGGTGTTGAATTATTGACAGGTTGTCTTGAGCTGTGTGAAGAACAGGCAATTCATCACATTGACAGAAATGTAAATAGAATGAAACTGTACTTACTGAGATTATGATTGTTTAATGAAAATTAAATAAGAGTAAATCAGAATTAAACCATTCAAGATAAACTGCAGGCGCTCAAGTTAGTTGAAAAACCAACTTATAAGCTATAAAACTCTTACTACTGAAACATTTGCAGAAATAGATAAAGACAGTTCATAAAAGAAATTTCATGAAGTTTTATCAATGCATTAATAATTAACAAAGATAAATCAGAGTTAAATAAACACATTAACCAATTGCAAATGAACCACGGTACTATCTCATCATTTGGAATAAGAAAACTAAAACCATGTCAAAGAAATTTGATAGCTCAAGTACAAGAGATAAGAATTGCAACACTATATTATATTCAGAATTCTCAGTAACAAATTACATAAAAGGCCTTTAGCAAAAGCTGAAGTGTTTGTTCGATCCCTTGTATCAGTCTCCCTTCCAAAAGTCAAAAGTTCAAGAGCCTCTGATACATTGGAGATCTTTCACTTAAATAAAATATTACAACCAATAAAATTCCCCCTAAAGGGGATCCAAAACCTAAACAAAGTTAATATCCTAGGAAATCTTTCCAGACTCTCCAAATTCGTAGCAGCTCCTCGATATCAGGATAAGTGGTTGATTCTATGCCTAATTGAGCATTACACTTATAATCTTCGACCTCATTCTTAGCCAACTTATGCCAAACTCGGATGTAGACAAGGATCTTGCTTTGCACTGCGAATGGTTGTTTGATTAACTGCTCCACATCGTGTATGCTGATGTGGTTCAGTTCCTTGATCTTCTCCTCCTGCTCATCACTTCGTTTCTCAACTTGATCTATCATCAGTCCAGGTGGACTTGCCTTTTCAATAAGCACCATGGTAGGAAAGGATAATCCGGTCATGATATTATCAACTGCATACCATCTTTTGCCGCAGATAGCTTGAGCTTTCTTTATGGCTTCAGCCACTGTATCTGTTGATGTATATGTAACTTCGGAATGTATTCATCTATGTATCTTATGTATTGTAACCCGATGTTTATTCCGGGATGTTTCTATTATGTATTTGAGTCATGTTGTCATGCCCCGATGTTCCGATCGGGAGGATCAATAATGTAAACAAGTCATGTCAAGTCATTGTTAAAGTCCCCACAGTTTCGGGGCACTAGGGTTATTATACACTCATAGAGATATAGGCTCTAGTAAGTAATTGTTAAGTTGGGCCGACATGATTGAGTGCACTTCAAGTGAACGGAAGAATATAAATAGAGAGTGAGAGTCTCTCTATTTATCACTTGTACATCACATCATTCACTCACTCAAGTGTGGCGCATTAGTGAGGAAGGAAATACACTGGAACTAGACAGAAGAAGAAGACTACTGCTTTGGGGCTTTTACTGTTTTGGTGCTGATTCTATCTCCGAGAAAGTTGCGGGGTTTTCTCCTTTATGGTTTCCCCGAGGAAAACTCTTTGTGTCTCTTGTCTCTTGTGATGTGCTTGTGTTTGATTGCTGTACTTGTTATTCTCTCAGTAAAGATCCTAACCTAATGCTAGCTTAACGTTGAAAAACTAACATGGTATCAGAGCTAACCTGAGAAGAAGACACTGTGCAGCTGCGGGAACTAGGGCTTCCTAGTTTGTGGACCTTCCTCCACAGATTTTCAGCAAAAGTAAGGTGGAACAACTCTCCTCCTTAGGGCGCATCTTTCTGTCAAAACAGAATCCAATTCTGAGGTTTTTCAGTTTTGGACCTGTCACTAGGGTCGGAAATTAGGGCTTTTTACAGAAGAGGAATTTTTCAGTGAGCCCATGCCTGGATTGATCTCCTCCCCAAAATCGAAGTTAGGGACAAATTTCAAGGCATTTGGGTGGACAGAACTCCGGAAAAGCAAAACCCTAGTTTGCTCCTGAACCAGCTCTGCAGGATTTCAGCTCAAGTTTCAGATCCGACATCTTGAACCTGGTGAGATCTAAAATCTTTGTATTTCTATTTGAGGTTCTCATTTAAAGATGTCTCATCATACCAAGCTTGATGAAAAGCTTGAGGGAGCTGATAACTTCCGAGCTTGGAAGTATAGGATCTCCCTGGTCCTGGAAGAGAATGAATTAGACTCCTACATTCATGAGGAGGTTCCAGTTCCAAAGGGAGATGAGGCAAAGGCCTTACATAAGAAGAAGATGGTTATGGCAAAGAGGATCATTGCTGATTCTATCAAGGATCACCTTATTCCACAGGTGTCCTCTCTCAAGACACCTAAAGCTATGTTTGATGCCCTAACCAAATTGTTTGAAGGAAAGAACATCAATCGGAAGATGACCCTGAGGAACCAACTGAAGAATGTGAAGATTCAGAATGCAGAAACTATCCAGTCATACTTCACAAGGGTCTCTCAGATCAAGGAACAACTAGACGCTGTTGATGAAGAAGTGAAAAATGCAGAGATTGTGATGACTACTTTGAATGGCCTTCCTAGGTCATGGGATGCTTTCATCCAAGGATCTATGCTAGGAAGAAGTTAGTCAAATTCAGCAGACTATGGGAAGAATGTTCTCAAGAAGAAGCTCGGATAGCAGCTCGAGAAGAAAAGATGGGTAGTGAAGATCAAGCCCTCACAGTTCACTCCAAGAAGGAAAGAAGAAAACATCATTACTCCAAAGGTAAGAGCTCTCATCCTAAAAGGGATCTATCTAGATTAAGATGTTATACATGTGATGAGATATGACACTTTGCAAAAGACTGTCCTAAGAACAAGAACCAATCTCATAAGAAGAAGAGCAACAAAAGAAGACACCATGCTCATGCTGCAGAGGATGATGAACCATCCAAGAAGAAATCCAGATATGAAAATGAAGATTCTTCAAGCGAGGATGAATATGTTCTAATCTCCGCTCTCACAGGTAACATTACTCATGGTAGTGATGATTGGCTTATAGACAGTGGGGCTTCCAAACATATGACGGGATTCAGGGAATCTTTTGTAAGACTGTCAGAACATGAATCACCTCACAAGGTGAAACTAGGAGATGACTACCAATATCCAATAAAAGGTAGTGGGGAATCTTCATACAAGCTAGACTCTGGTAAGTCCCTAACAATGAAAGAAGTATTGTTTGTTCCAGGGCTCAAGAAGAACCTTCTATCCATTTCAGCATTGGATGCAAAAGGAATGCGAGTTGCATTCATAGATGGTCAAGTCATCATGTGGCCAAAAGGAAAGACCATCGATGATGCGGTAGTAATTGGGGAACAAGAAGGAGGCTTGTACAAATTGAAGGGTCATCCAAAACAAGCCTTGATCCATGATACAGTAGCACCAAATGAGCTTTGGCATAGAAGGTTTGCACATGTGCATTACAGAGCACTACCTATTGCAAGCAAAGTTGTTGAAGGTCTTCCAGAATTTCAAGCCAAACATGATGGTGTCTGCAAAGGTTGTGCGAAAGGAAAGAATACAAAGAAGACATTTCCCAGCAGCGAAAGCAAAGCCAAAAGCATTTTAGAAATCATCCACTACGATGTATGCGGACCTATGTCATCAAACTCACTAAGCGGGTATGCATACTATGTTTCTTTTATTGATGATTTTTCTAGAAAGACATGGATTTACTTTATGAAGAACAAAGATGAAGTATTCAGCAAATTCAAGGAATTCAAAGCCTTGATCGAAAACCATACTGAAAAGAAGATCAAGACCATTCGATCAGATAATGGTGGAGAATTCACTTCGAACGAATTCAAAGAGCTATGTAAAGAATCAGGGATTAAGAGGGAGTTGTCTACTCCTTATAATCCACAACAGAATGGGATTGCAGAACGGAAGAACATAACTATCATGGAAGCTGCAAGAGCAATGCTTCATGATCAAGACCTTCCTATGCATCTTTGGGCTGAAGCTGCCAGAACAGCGGTGTATGTACAGAACCGTACTTCACATAGAGTACTCGAGAACAAGACTCTTGAAGAAGTCTTCTCCGGCAAGAAACCAGAAGTCAACCATCTCAGAATATTCGGCTGTCCCGTATACATACACATTCCAAAAGAGAAGAGAACAAAATTAGATCCTTCAGGAAAGAAGGGTATATTTGTGGGATACTCTGAAAGCTCGAAGGCTTACAGAATCTACTTCCCAAGATACAAGAAGATTGACATCAACAGGGATGTGACATTTGATGAAGGCATAGCTTACAGCAAATCCAGAAAGAGACCTACTGAAGAACCCGAAGAAGCAAAAGCAGAAGTACCCAGAATTCATGATACAATCATGGACGAAGAAGCTCAAGAAGAAGATCGAGAGTTCGAGGAACCACAAAGACCTGTAGATCCACCTCTGAAGAAGAATCCTCATAAGAGGAAACCTGCTTGGGTACGTGAACTTATCCAAGGTGCGGAAAGATATGGGGTTCCAGAAGAGAATCACAGAGAAAGAAAGAGGACCAGATCCAATTCCGGGTATGTAGCTTTACTATGTGATTTCATTGATAAAGAACCTTCCAGTTATGAAGAAGCAGTCGATCAAAAAGAATAGAAGGATGCTATGATCGAAGAATATCAATCGATCATGAAGAATGATGTTTGGGATGTTGTCCCAAGACCAGAAGGGAAGTTAGTTGTAACTTCCAAATGGATCTACAAGATTAAGCATGCTGCAGACGGTAGCATTGAAAAGTATAAGGCAAGATTTGTAGCACGAGGATTCTCTCAGAAAGAGGGAGTAGACTATGAAGAGACCTTTGCACCTGTAGCCAGATACACTTCCATCAAATCAGTACTTGCTCTGGCTGCAGTGATGAAATGGAAGATACACCAGATGGATGTCAAGACTGCCTTCTTGAATGGTGTAGTAGAAGAGGAAGTGTATGTAGAACAGCCACTCACTTTTGAGACACATGACAGAGAGTCTCATGTATGCAGATTGAAGAAAGCCCTGTATGGTTTGAAACAGGCACCCAGGACCTGGTACGGCAGAATTTACAGCTTTCTATCCAATTTGGGATTTACCAAGAGTAAAGCAGATTTCAACCTTTACTACAAGGTTGAAGATGGCAACCCAGTGATACTCCTACTGTATGTAGATGATCTATTTGTGACAGGTACAGATGGGTTGATTGCTGATACGAAGAGAAAGCTTGCTGCTGAGTTCGAAATGAAGGACTTGGGGATGATGCATTACTTTCTAGGTATGGATTTGTGGCAGAGTACAGATGGAATCTTCCTTGGACAAGGGAAGTATGCAGTAGAGATCCTGAAGAGGTTTGGGATGATGGACTGCAAAGCTATGGCCAAACCTATGGCATCGAACCTGAAGCTATTGAGTGATGCTTCATCAAAGTTGGTTGATGCTACGATGTATCGTCAGATGATTGGGTCATTGATGTACCTAACGAACACGAGACCAGACATTTGCTTTGCTGTGAACACCTTGAGCCAGTACTTGACAGATCCGAGAAGTGTTCACTTGACTGCTGCAAAGCATATTTTGAGGTACCTGAAGGGTACAGTTGATTATGGGCTCAAGTATGATGCGAATCGAAAGATTAACCTAGAGGGTTATGTTGATTCAGATTGGGCAGGCAGTGCCATCGATAGGAAGAGTACTTCAGGATGTTGCTTCAGTATGGGATCAGGTGTGATCTCTTGGTTTAGCAAGAAGCAATCCTGTGTGGCACTGAGTACAGCTGAAGCAGAGTATGTCGCAGCTTGTTCAGCTAGTTGTGAGGCAGTATGGCTGCGGAAGCTACCGTCTGATATATTTGATCTCCAGTTGGATGCTACTTGTATACATTGTGACAACCAGAGTTGCGTGAAGTTGTCAGAGAATCCAGTGTTCCATGACAAGTTGAAGCATATTGAGATCAAGTATCACTATATTAGGGATATGGTGCAGAGAGGAGCAGTGAAGCTCCAGTATGTTGCGACGGAGGAACAGAGAGCTGATGTATTGACGAAGCCATTGTCTAGGCTGAAGTTCGAGTACTTCGGGGAGAGACTTGGTGTTCTCCAGATCGAGGTTCCCTCCAAGAGAAAGTGATGAGATCCATAGCCATTCTGACATGGTGAGAGGATTGGTTCATTCCATGGTCAGATGTAAGGGCTGAGCCATTCTGTCATGGTGAGAGGGTTGCTCCCTTCCATGTCAGATATGAGTGCTGGCCATTCTGTCGGGCAGGACAGATGTAAGGGCAATTGCCATTCTAGGAATGGAGGCACCTGGTCAGTTACCAGGATCACTCAGCGTAGGACTGAGTAGCCATTCTGATGTGATAGAGGGATGTGTTCCCACTTGATCAGATGTAAGGGTTGAACCATTCTGTCATGGCTAAAGGATTAAGTTCCTTCCATGTCAGATGTGAGTGTTGGCCATTCCGACGAGCAGGTCGGATGTAAGGGCAACTGCCATTCTCTAGGAGAATGGAGGCGCCTGGTCAGTTACCAGGTATCTCAGTTGAGGACTGGGGGCCATTCTGATATGACTGTTGGGATGTGTTCTCGTAGGATCAAATGTGAGTGCAAGCCCTTCCATCACTGTGATAGGATGTGTTCCTGTCTGGATGGATGTAAGTGCAGAGCCCTTCTGGAGCGACTGAGGGATGTGTTCTCACGTGCTCAGATGTAAGTGCTGAAATCTCTCATCACTGTGATAGGATGTGTTCCTGTCTGGATGGGAGTCTTCCATCACTGTGATAGGATGTGTTCCTGTCTGGATGGATGTGCCCTTTTGACGAGTAGGTCAGATGTAAGTGCTGAAATCTTCCATCACTGTGATAGGGTGTGTTCCTGTCTGGATGGGAGTCTTCCATCACTGTGATAGGATGTGTTCCTGTCTGGATGGATGTGCCTTTCTGACGAGTAGGTCAGATGTAAGTGCTGGGCGAAGACCTACATGATGGGTAGGCCTACAACCAGCATGAAAAAGGGCTGGCTCTGTAGAACTTCCTGTGACGAGAAGAATCATGAGATAGCACCAATGATGATCCAGATCCAGTGATGATCCAGATCCAGTGATGACAGCCAGTGATGATCCAGATCCAGTGATGATCCAGATCCAGTAGTGATCCAGATCCAGTCCAGTGATGTTGATCCAGATCGAGAGATGATCCAGATCCAGTGATGATGATCCAGATCGAGAGATGATCCAGATCCAATGAAGTTGACTTGAAGATGAAGATGACTTGAAGACTCAGAAGACTCAAGATGCAGATGACGAGATGATCCAGTTGATACAGAGAAGAAGACCAGTGCTGAAAATTGTGTCGAAAGAATACCTTCCTAGTTAAGAGGGAGTGTTGATGTATATGTAACTTCGGAATGTATTCATCTATGTATCTTATGTATTGTAACCCGATGTTTATTTCGGGGTGTTTCTATTATGTATTTGAGTCATGTTGTCGTGCCCCGATGTTCCGATCGGGAGGATCAATAATGTAAACAAGTCATGTCAAGTCATTGTTAAAGTCCCCACAGTTTCGGGGCACTAGGGTTATTATACACTCATAGAGATGTAGGCTCTAGTAAGTATTTGTTAAGTTGGGCCGACATGATTGAGTGCACTTCAAGTGAACGGAAGAATATAAATAGAGAGTGAGAGTCTCTCTATTTATCACTTGTACATCACATCATTCACTCACTCAAGTGTGGCGCATTAGTGAGGAAGGAAATACACTGGGACTAGACAGAAGAAGAAGAATACTGCTTTGGGGCTTTTACTGTTTTGGTGCTGATTCTATTTCTGAGGAAGTTGCGGGGTTTTCTCCTTTATGGTTTCCCCGAGGAAAACTCTTTGCGTCTCTTGTCTCTTGTGATGTGCTTGTGTTTGATTGTTGTACTTGTTATTCTCTCAGTAAAGATCCTAACCTGATGCTAGCTTAATGTTGAAAAACTAACAGTATCATCCAAGTCTTCCCAAGCTCTTAGAATAGTTCTGGCTCTTTTAAACTGAAAAGGGGTGAGAAGAGTGATATTATCAGGCTTCTCCTTCAAGTACCTCTGCCAATCTGTGACTTCATCGTAAGCTTTTGAGGCCTGTTGTCTTTTCTCAATTAGGTCTTCCAAAACCACAGACATCTTGTCAAACACTGTGTGAGTTTCAAATATATCAGCTAAAGTTCTAAATAACTCACATACCAAATCAAAATGTTCCCTGTTAGTTCTGATTGCAAGCTCCTTAAACTCTTCTTGGGAAAACCTGGAATATGAAGATGAAGCTGCACTTGCAGTTGCATCTTCATTTTCCCTTTCTAATACTGCAACTTTTTGAACCAGAGTGGCATTATCATTCTTTTCTCTCTGCAACTCTACACTAAGAGTAACATTCTTCAGTTGAAGTTCATCCTACTTATCCTCATGTTGTTTCTTGAGCTGCTCTAGTGCTTTTTTCAAACTGACAATTTCTGCCTTTTGTTTATCAAACTCTCTGTTTAAAGAGTTGACAGCATCCATATTGGCACCTATGAAGGCTCCTAGAACAAAAGCTGCATCTGTAGCATACGCTTGTGGATCACTTGATCACGGTGTCCATAAAACTTCATTCACCATTGACATATCCATATCATTTTGATCTCTACACCTCTTTTTGCCCCGTCTCACCACTAATTTCTCAGCTTTACTATATCGATATTCACCTAAAGATACCACAAATCTTCATTGAACTCATCTCTGACCTCATCAATAGGAGGTATGCTAAGGCCTATGGATATCAAAGATGAGGTTTGAGTTGTGGTTTGGGAAGGTATAGCCATAGTGATATGAGAGGTGGCAGGGGAGGAAGTAACATTCTGAGCAAGAGTTGCTTCATGGGCTGAAAAAATGTCATGAACAGAAGCTTCCACAGAAGGAATTTGCACAGTAGTAGCCTTAAGAAATGTTGATGGTGACACTAATGCAATTTTCTCAGACATAGGGGATGAAACTGTGCTAATTGAAGGAATATGCAAAGGGATTTTGAAAACTGGAGTCACTACAGATGAAGGAATGGGTTTCTCCATAGGAACAAGTGTGATTGATTCGGGCAGACAAGTGCCCTTTTGATAAAGATTGGTCATAAAAGGTGTAAAAACAGAACCCTCAAAAAATGATGACAAAGCCATTATTGATGAAAGAAGTATTGCAGAAGAAGAAGGAGCAGGCTGACAAAAAGGTTGAGATTGAGGAAGAGGGGATGAAGGATTACCATTGCTACCATTGATGGGATGTTAGAAATCATTACCAGTCTCAACAGCCTTAAGAAATGTTGATGGTTCATGCATGACTGGAAAGTGGCCGGAGCATTGGTAAGTCCGAAGGGCATGACCAAAAACTCATAGTGACCATAATGACAGCGGAAAGCTGTTTTGGAGATGTCCTGATCGCTTACCCTGATCTGATGGTACCCCGAGCGAAGATCGATCTTGGAGAAGTATTGAGCTCCCCGAAGCTCATCCATGAGTCCGACAATTCTGGGAATTGGATACCTGTTCTTAATGGTCTTTTTGTTAAGTGCTCGATAATCGATGCACATTCCCGGTGTACCATCCTTCTTCTTGACTAGTACTACTGAGGATGCAAAGGGGCTAGAACTGGGCCGAATATATCCAAGCTCCAGTGATTCTTTGATGGTTTTCTCAATCTCATCCTTGTACCTTTTGGGATGTCGGTAAGGAGTGGTGATGACTGCTTGTGTTCCCTCCTCTAGCTCGATGATGTGTTCAAAACCTCGGTCTGGTGGTCTACCTGATGGAAGGTCCCGAAAAACCTTTTCGTGTTTCTGTTGCAAGGCTTGAATATCACTTGGGTGTTGTGTGCTGGTCTCTGGGGGTTTCCTGAAGGTGACCAAACACTCTGCAGCCCATTCTATATCATCCTGTCGGAGCACTGCCTCCATTCTCTGTGATGAGACCGGTTTTGGGGGATAAGTGTTCATGCCCCTCAAAACTACCCTTTTGCCATCTGGCCCCTGGAACTCCATTTCCATTGCCCTGTAGTCTGTAGTGTATTTCCCTATAGAATAAAGCCACTAAACACCCAATACCACATGAGTATCTGCTACATCCACTACATAAAAAGAGTCTGTCATCTGATAGTTACCTAAGACAACATTCAGTTTTGGGATCCAGTAGTTGCACTCCGTGCTGGAGTTCCCGGCTACTGCTACAGTGAATCCCTCGAACTTCTCTGTCTGAATACCTCTCTTGGCTACCCAAGCGGAGTCAATGAAATTGTGGGTGGCACCCCCATCAATCAATTCTCCTACTCTGTGACCCTGTACTACTCCCCTGACCCTGAGGGTATGGAATCTTGGTACTCCAGATAATGTAGCAATAACTCCCTCTGGTGTATCACCCTGGTGTGAATCCTCTTCTGTGGCCTCCTGCTCATCGTCGTCCTCATCACTGTCTGAATACACCTCAATGTAGTGGGCCTTCGCCTTCCCTGCACACCTGTGTCCTGGTACCCATGGTTCCTGACAGGTGAAGCATAGCTTCTTCCTTCTCAAGTCTTTCCTAGTGTCCTCATCTAACCAAGTTTTCTTGGGCACATCCTGCTGGAAAGGTTTCCTGTCCTTGTCCCTAACAGGAAAATTGGTTTTCAGAGGAAATTTGTTTTTGGGCACTGAACCCTGAAGATCCCTTGCCCTGCTAATAGCATCCTGCAGAGTGAGGGGTTTGTAGGCTTTCACCCATCCCCGTAGTGGCTCTATGAGGGCCTCAGTGAATAACATAGTCAATCTGCTCTCTTACACATCTGTTACCATAATGGCTAGCCTCTGAAATTCTGAAATGAAAGCTTCTGCACTACCAGTCTGCTTGAGTTGAGGCAACTCCCTGAAATGGATCTCTGGATCTTTCCTGTCAAACCTCTCTATGAGTTTTTGAGTGAACTCACCGTAAGAATGTATGGTGTTGTGACCCAATGTCACCAATCCGTGGTACCACCATTCGTGAGCTTCTCCGTCCAGGTGAAGTGTAGCCAACTTAATGGCGTCTGTCTCTATCATGGGGTTGAGTTGGAAATAGGTATCCAACTTTTGGACCCATGTTCTCGTTGATCCTCCGCAAGTCCCATCAAAGTTTGGGATGGTTAACCTGCCCAAGGTCTTCTGCAGCTCATAGTTGTGATTGAAACCCTTGTTGAAATTCCTAGGCCTGTTCCTACTCTTCATGTTGCAGAAATCTGAGAAAGACATGGCAGCATGAAACTCATCCCCTAAGTCTCTGTACTCCTGCAAATAAGCCCCAAAAGGCTCACTAGGTTCTACCTGCATGACTGGGCCCCCTACTGTATCTGCCAAGAAGTGAGGCATGGTAGACCTGATAGTAGGTCTGCTGTATATGTGCAAAGTGTTCTGGATGTTCGTGTACACCATCTTTCCACTGCTACTTGAAGATCCCCGATCTACCGGTGAGGGAGGTGTACTGTTGATACCTGTTTCCGGTTTCGCTGATAGTCTGTTGATTGCATTGAGGACTTCTTTTTGTCCTTTGGCTAAATCTTGCAATGCAGAGACCAAGCTGCGAAACTCCATCCGATCCTCCTCTTCTCCCGTTCCTTTTCCCCTATCTGAATGTATACCTGTTTGTTCCATGTCTGAATTGGTATCTTCTAGTTGGATATCTTCAAATTCTTCTGTGTATCTACTCTTCCTCCTCCTATAGGTTACAAAAGGATCTCCTTCTGTATTCATCTACTTTTCATCTCTTAAGCCCACAGCTGGCCAAGAAAACAGCTTTGATACCACTATAATATCCCAAATCCCGATATTTTCTATTTCTAAGCAAAAAGGCTCATACAACTGGGCATGCAAACTGCCATGCAAAAATCCCTATTTTATAGGAAAAATTAGGGTTAGGGTTTGTGAGATAGAATGAACACTTACCACTGATAAGCTGGCTGGACTGCTCCTGAGAAAGTATGCAAGCACTGAGAGCTGGATCGGAGATGAACTGATCTCCTCTGCTTACAGTGAACCCCCAACAGCAAGACGCCCAGTCAGAAAAGGATGACGCCCTCAGGGAAGGAGGTGTCCGATGGAGCTGCAGATTTGCGAGGCTGATAGCCTTTCCGTGCCGGAGAGAATGCCTGATACAAGAGTGATTTCTGAGTCCTCTAGGCAGGATAGCGACTTGCTTCTGAGAGACAGCTGCTCACGCCCCTGGAATCCCAAAACTGCTGATAACTGTTCCAGATGAGCACGGATGGATCTGATAATCACCGGGTACCGGAGTATGATGCTGATGATGAGAATGGTGCCTGAGTTTTGGAAGGAAACTGAGATCTGAAGGCCCCACAGCTGATTAGGGCTTTCCGGCTGAAAACCCCCCCTTTACGGCTGCACACGTGTCCCTGCAACGATCTATACCATATGCTAGATAACTGATGAATGAATGAAGAACAAGTGGTGAACCAGTATGGCTTACCCTGGATAAGACTAGGGCAGATGTTTCACTGCCGAAATCCTGTTAGCTGAAGACTCCGTCTCCAACCCCAACTGCTGTGCTGCTATCCAAAAGCTCCCAAAATAATCATAATCCAAAGTGAAGTCTCCTCTTGCTTTATCCTCTATTTATAAAGTTCAACTGCGCAAAACCTAATCTTTGACCTAATTAGGTCACTTTATCTTCTAATTTGCCGTTGACTTGCATGCATGCGGATGGAGACTTAAAGAGTGCATGCATCATTAAATAATGCTTGGATGGCATGCACGAGGGTGGCCTTTGGCCCTGGTGGCCCTTCTTGACCAAATGATGATGCCCTAGATCTTCTATGGATGGCATCAGTCCTCAGCTGGTTCCTTAGCTGTCAGTAACCGCTCGAACCCACATGAATCACATAGGTTAGCGGTTTTGGGCCTCAAGGCCTAATTGGAAGAGGACATTACACTTTTCAATCACATTGGTTACCACCTGGGCAATTTCAGGTGACTGAGATGTTGCAACTTCTTGTGTATCTAAGGCTGAAGTCATTTTGTTCAGCTTCTGCTTTATTTGCTCTGAAGTCTGCAAATAATCCTTAACCTGCTGTTCCACAAATGTCTAGGGGATTTCTCCCATGGGAGCTTTCCCTTTATCCAAGTATGAGCTGGCTCCCACAGATGCAGTTTTGGATGCCAAAGCTTCTTTTTTTGCAGCTCGAGCTTCTCTTTCTTCCCTGTCTTTTGCCATCCTTTCCAGGATGTCCAACTCCATAGACCTGTAATGTTTTACCCTGTCCCTGATCTCCTTCTGATACTGCAGGATATGGCTTTGCTCTTCTTTGCTCTTAGCCCTTGCCAGGACTTCAGAAAATGTATCTACTCCCTGATAAATGAAATCATCCGGAGTTTCCTCATGAACATAACCTGTTTTGAAATGGTTCTGCCTCAGGTGTAAATCAACAATCCCTTTAAGATCGTGTTGTCTTTTGCTTGCAAAACCAAGTGTAAGTGACATGATGTGATCACTCAGCTCCAATGCCCAAGTAGAAGTGGGTACACTCAAGGATCCAAGTGTAATAGGAAACCTGGGCCAAACTTTTCTCTTTGGTGCAGCACATTTCTTGTAGATCCCATCTGTAACTATCTGAAATGAGAGCTCTTCTAGGACCAACCTGTCTGGTACCTTAGGCAACATGTGAGTTGCGTTGCTGCCATAAACCCTAATATAGGTGAAAGATTCACCCACATACGAGTCCCCCATAGTGGCTATGAGAGCCTTTGCTTCCGGTGAGAATGCAGGGGCTTCTTTGTTGAAAATCAAAAAATATACCCTGCCAAGGAAACTTTCACATATTTCATAGAACCTAGCCACATAGTTGCCATTCAAGAGCTCGGAATGATAGATATGTACAGGATGGGCCGGTAATTCCCAACTCCATACCAAATTAGGGTAATGGAAATCAGCACAGAAGATGTCCACAATGAAGGCAGTAAGATAAAAATTGGGCTTTTTCTTAGCAGTGGCTTTCTGGAATTCTTGGATGGCGTTTTTAAGTTCCAGTGACAGAAATGAGGCCCAAGGGAAAGATTCACCTGTAGTAATAATGTGATGAGCGATGGGAGCCCATTCTTCTTTAAAGAAAGAACAGTTTGGAAGGCCATAAAGCCTGCACAACATCGCTACCAGCAGGGAGAAAGGCTCTTTAAACCATTCGACAGGGTATAATTCGTCTTTCCTCTTGGAAAACTTGCGGGGTTCAATCATCCAAGATTTAAGCATTTGGTCGAAATTGAATTTGGATTTGGCAGTGTTAACAAAGTCTGCATCAAGGAGCTGGGTATAAGGTTTAAGCGCATAAATCCTGACAAAGGTTTCAAGGCAGAAATTGGCTAGCTGAGACCCAGTACTGGTATTGAAACAATGATCTTTCATATTGGCGTGGTCTATAATCCATCAGACAGCGTTGTTATAAGGTAGGATGGCCAGTCTGGGAGCAATCATAGGCAGGCCAGAATCTCTAATTCTCTCATAAACAATTTGGTCACTCTGGAAATTTGAGAGGTCATTGTTATCGAAAATTGAGTAAACCCGGGACCAATCTAAATGATAAGTTTCAGTCACTCAGCTGCTAGTATCAGAAAAGACACCGAAGTTCGGGTCTTTGGTGAACATATCCTTCTGAAGATTTTTACTCCTGGTAAATCTGGGGGGTTTGGATGTCGCCATGTGTCGTTTTGAATATTTATACCAGAAATTAAAACTGAATTATACAATAAGCACAGTAAACAATTCGAATTGCAAGAAAGCAACCTGACAACCAACCTGAAACTGTAGTAATCACTGTCGGAATCGCGTGGTAATTTCTGGAGCTAAAATCACACAGCAGAGCGAATTACAGCAGTAAAAACAGTGAAAAATCGTAAATCAAAACTATCATATTTATAATTCTCAAGAAATAATACTGACCGTCATATGAGAGTAGAAAGAAAAAGAACGATCAGGATCAGTTTGGCAGGATGCGGGATCAACAACCAAAATCACAAGTTTTATTAATCATTCCGCAACCCGCATTCCACAACCCGCATTCCGCAACTTGCAGGATGCGGAGTGCGGAATAGCAAAATAGCAAAAGAAATTATTCAATCGGCTCCGCATTCCGCATCTTGCAGGATGCGGGATGCGGAAATACATAAACCAAAACGCAAACAAATGATAACCCCGCAACCCGCATTCCGCAACTTGCGGGATGCGGGTTGACTAAAGTAAACACACGTAAAAACCCTCCCGCATCCGCATTTGTGGGATGCGGGTTTGAAAAATGAAATATCAAAAATAAAGGTTTCCTGCATTTCGCAACTTGCAGGTTGCGGGATGCGGGACGTTAAAACAATCCAAACAAAACTCAATCATTCTGCATGTAAAACAAAGAAATTAACATGGATTTTTTGGAAATTTGGTTAAGTTAAGGAATCCCAAGAGTCAGATAAAAATCTTAATGAAACCCTTTTAAGATTACGAAGAGTCTTACCAAGTAATCTTCGTATGTATAATTGGGCTTCCGTGTCGAAATGACATGGGATCTGTTGTACCTACAACAAATGGCGACTGGCTAGAAGAACCAGTTATCTCTACAAAACAATAATCCTTTCCAATCAAACCGTTAGTGAGCAAATGATTAACTCTCAAGAAAGGTTAACATAAAAATGTAACCAATTAGAAACTATTAAAATTATTGATGCATTCCCATCCACGGTCATTTAAAAATGATGCAACTCTGATTCAAAATGTCATTGGAGAATAAGGTCATTTGAACTGAGGCTGACATAGGCATGTAGTTTAAAGTTGAACCTAATGGTCAGACCTTTACCACTTTGGTTTTTCACACAGGGCCTCTTAAACCATCGTTTTTTCTTTCCCCCATCCCCCTTTTTTTTAGAATGCAAGATTGCATTGGCACAGGACCACTGCCCCATGTTCTGGTGATCAGTGCCATTCACAAGCCTGATCTAGAAACTGAGCAAGCCAGCTCGGTAAGGAGACCTCTTATCTTCCAGCTATATGGCAAAAAGCAACTATCATGGCTTGGGAACCATTTGGTGATAGTTTTAGTCCAACATCAAGCCCATGATCATAGTGAGGCTGGCCTTAGACAGGACCCCCTCTTCCTGTGTGCAATGCTTTCTTGTTTGGGGTTTGACTGGGGTTTAGTGTAAATTGTGAATTACAAGACACTGCCATGGCTTGGTGTCCATATGTAGGCAACGTTATTCACTGATGCTCTGCAAATCATGAATGAGCCGACCTGTGATAGGATCTCCCATCTACCAGAGAACTGGAAGCCATCTCCCCATTTTAAATGACAAAGATGTCATTCCACTGAACACCTTTGAACCTAATGAGCTAGCTCGTGATGAGACCCCTCATCTTGTAATCCACATGATAAGATATATGGCCATAGTCGAAACCCAAGGAGCAAGACTGACAAGGCTACAAAGATATGCCACAGTGCCCTAATGAGACCTTAGACAGGATGAACCTTTTCTTCCATAACTATCATCATCAAAGTAAAGCATGTGGAATGTATTAACCTGGATGAGAGGGCATCAATACAAAATGCTGTAAATATGGTTATCATTCACATATAACAAATCCTGACATGAGTTAGAAAAGATAGACACTGACAGATCTGTTTCAGTTGAGAGTATTGAATATTGAGAAAACTAATTGCTCATCATTTGCCAAGAGTGTAGATATTACCAAAAGTCACCAAAATCAAGCAAACACTCAGAAAATAAAAGGGAAAATAACACACCAAACCTATATACAGGGTTGAATCAACCTTTTCAAACAAAGTACTTCTTGAGCAGAAAAACATTCACTGGGAAAGTGTCAACGACCCCTTCCAATGTTTGTAGTCGAACCATACTAGGCCCAATCTTTTTTGTAACAATGAATGGTCCTAACCAAAGGCACTGAAACTTGGTGTATTCTTTGTTGTCGTTGTGTTGTTTGTCTCATCTCAACAGTAAATCTCCTACTGAGAAGTCTCTATCAGAAGAAGACCTCTCATCGAACCATTTCTTAACCAACTGTTGATGTTGGTAAAATTTATTCTTGGCTTTCTCTCTATCCTCTTCTGGTTTGAGCAGAGAATCAATCCTCTGTTGTAATGGGGAAGAGTCACTCTCTTGGATGGATTGGGCCAACGGTAATGAAGGAATGGTGAGATTAGGTGGCAAGACAGCTTCCTTGCCATAAACAAGGCAAGAAGGGGAGTTAC
The DNA here is from genome assembly GCA_001517045.1 of Pseudotsuga menziesii. NCBI lineage: Eukaryota > Viridiplantae > Streptophyta > Pinopsida > Pinales > Pinaceae > Pseudotsuga > Pseudotsuga menziesii. The sequence continues at coordinate 66,043 of LPNX010706622.1, read as the reverse complement.
CAAGGGCTGCCTTTGGGGTGATTCGATCTGCCCAAAGAGCATAGTAAATTTGGGTGTGCCAGTCTTTATGATGTGAAGCCACTGTCTTCTTAAGGATGCTTATCAAGTTTTTGTTTGAGGATTCCGCAAGCCCATTACCTTGGGGGTAGTAATTAGCAGAAAACTTAAGCTTTATCCCCTTTTCAAGGGCGTCGCTTGTCAAGTCAATGGACTAGAAATATGAGGCATTATCAAAAACAAGATACTTGGGGGTGCCAAACCAGGTGATTATCTAATTTTCTAGGAAGGAAATTACCTGGCTTGTGTTACATAGTCTTAATGGGACTGCTTCTACCCACCTCGTGAAATAGTTAGTGGTTGTTAAAATGTATTTGTGTTGTATTGAGGATACGGGATTGATGGGTCCAATGAAATCCAATCCCCACTGCTGAAATGGAAATTGGACTGCTACTGGCTGCAAGGGGTAAGCAAGTTTCTTAACTTTGCCAATGCACTTCTGGCAAGGCTCACATTTTTTGACAAATGAATGGGCATCTCTGAACAGGGTAGGCCAATAGTATCCTGCTCTGATAATTTTGTGAGCCGTGGTATCACCTGAGAAGTGTCCACCTGCAGGTCCTGCATGAAATTGAAACAAGAAATCATCAGTCTGATCTTTTTCCAGGCATCTGAGAAACACTCCATCATAATTCTTTCTAAACAGAACATCATTAATAAGTTGATAAGCGGCTGATTTCAGCCTTGATGCTCTACGTTTTTTGGGATCTAGGGTTTCAGGAGCAAACCCATTATGAAGAAAGAATCTGATGTGATCATACCATTCAGATGCCGCAGTTTCAAGTACATTAACAAAACCTGTAGGAGTAGTTTCTTCCTGTTCCCAATCGGTTTGCTGATTTTCAAGGTCATTCGACTGGGCGATGAGCTGACACAAACCTTGTCCTTTGACGATCTTTGCAGGCTTAATCTCCAGATCATATTCTTGAAGGGCGGTCATCCAGTGAGCTCTCTTTTCTCCCAACCCCTTTTGGACGACGACATTGTGAATTGTCGTATAGGGGACAATCACCTTAGTCCTTGACTTCAAAAGATAAGGCATGTAATGTTTTACTGATTTATATACTGTGTAGGCATGTTTGTCAACCTGGGAGTAATTGAGTTCAGCCCCTTTGAATGTCGAACTCATGAACGAAATGGGGATTTCGACGTCTTTGTGATTTTTCTGCATGAGGACAGCAGCATAAGAAAAGTCAATAGCAAATGTATACAATATAAAATCTTTACTGAAATCCGGGGACATGAGAGCACGTGCTTCTGCTATGGTTTTCCGAATTTCAGTAAATGCATTTTTCTATTCTTCGGACCACTTAAATGGTACATCTTTTTTGACCAAAAACTGCAGGGGTTTGACTACTTGAGCAAAATTGGGAACAAATCTTTGAACAAAATTAATCTTACCCAGAAATGACTGCATTGCCTTACGAGAGTTAGGAAGGTCGATCTTGGAGATTGCTTCAACGCGTTTGGGATCAATGATCATACCTTCTTTTGAAACCACGAAGCCCAACAACTTACCTTCTGTTACTGCAAAGATGGACTTCTTGGGATTGAGGGAGATGCCGAATTTCCTGCACCTTTCGAATACCTGTTTTAGAGCAAACAAATGATCCTATCGTTTTTTAGAGTAAATGGTAACATCATCAAGGTACACAACAACAGAATTGTGGATCAAACCCCTGAAAGCTATGTCCATAGCTCTCTGGAATGTGGTTCCTGTGTTTATTAGTCCAAACAGCATTCGTCTGTACGCAAATGTTCCCCAAGGGGTCCTGAAAGCAGTTTTCAATTGATCGTTGGGTGCAACCAAGACTTGGTTGTAACCTGAAAAACCGTCTAGCAGCGAAAACATCTCTGATCCGGCTATCTTCTGTAGGATCTGCTCCATTGGAGGAACAGGATAGTTGTCTTTTTCAGAGGCTCGGTTCAGGTTCCTGAAGTCTACGCAGAGTCTGATTTCCCCATTCTTTTTACGAACAGGGACCAAGTTAGCTATCCATTACGTATGTCAGACGAGAAATATGATCCTAGCCGAGAGAAGTTTGTCTAGTTCTTTCTTAACAGAAGGCTCTAGACTGGGGTGCATTTTCCTCAATTTCTGCTAATAGGGTTTTACATAAGGTTTCATGGGGATGTTATGATGCATGACGGTGGTATCAAAGGTCCTAAGTTCATCGTATGTCCAGGCAAAAACGTCTTTATATTCCCTGCAGAGTTTGATAAAACTTCTTTTTTCGTCACGGGAACAGTGTATTCCAAGATTGATAAATCGGGGTTCGTGCTCTGTTCCTAAGTTAACAGGGGTGTGATTCAAGGTCAAGCTTTGAGTCTTGCAATTGATCATTTGTCTGAATTTATCTTGTAAATCATAGAACTTCTCCAGACTGATGACTGACTTGGGGATGATGTTGGAAGGATTAGATAGAGACTTCTCATGATCAGCTTCGTCAATAGCCATACCCTCGAAGGTATTTTGGGCTGACAGGAAGTCAAGTATTTGATGATCATCATCAAACACCTTCCAATTTGTGACATTATCAGGTATGGAGGGTCTGTACATCAATTTGATAGAGAAGGTTTGTGGAGACAAGCCTTCGGGAGGGATCAGTCTAGATGCAGTGTTGGCTAGCAGATCTGCGTCAAAGTTCTGGGATCTAGGAACAGATCTAATATTAAATGTTGAGAAGGAACTAGCCATATCTCTGATTAATCTTTGATAATTAACTAGGCGGGGAGATAGACAATGTATCTGATTCCGTACCTGTTTCACGATGATTTCGGAGTCTCCCACACATTCAATTGCTTTAGCTCCCATATCAATAGCTTTCCTGAGTCCCTGGACTAAAGCCTCGTACTCGGCCACGTTATTGGTACATTCAAATTCCAACCTGCATGCAATCATGGTTTTGATCCCTTTAGGATCAATAAGCCTGCGCCTGCTCCTTCCTTTGACCTGGGACCATCAAAAAACAAGGTCAAAACTATAGGATCAATCCTGAAATTGGTATTTACATTATATACATTATGAACAATAGTGCTAGAGAACGGAACAGATGTAAGATGAGTTACCTGGGAGTGTTTCTACTAAATCTCTATTGGTGATACATCAGTAGGTAAGTCTCCAAAGAAAGTGTCAAATGTGAAATGTTCAATTTGATTGTTAAAGAAGGAGACAGATTCATTGGAACCATCGAGATCAATTACAGTTTGTTTCATGAAAGGTTCTCTGTCAACTTTGAGCTTATTAGGCTACCCGTTAAGAGGCAACCACAAGTGAGACCAATCAGTATAGCCTTTAAGTTTCTCTGACCAATCCCGACTCAGCCACATACCATAAGTCTCTGGAATGTCCGCAATCACAATATCTATTGTTTGATGAATCCGAGGATCTGCAGATAGTCTAAGAAGAACATTTCTCAGCCTGCCTACCACTTTAACCTTGGATCTATCTAATTGCACAATTTGAATAGGACAGTTTTCCCAGATGGCATTAAGTTTCTTACATACAGAAAGGGGCATAACATTGGATGAAGCACCTGAGTCTACCATACAGTTATGCACGTTCCTATTAAAGATTTCAAAAGTAAGTAAAAAGGGAGGAGTGCCCTTACTTCCTAGCTTTGGATGGTTTGGACGGGGAGTGGAATCAAAATTATTATTCTGAGCTTCTCGGGGTTGCTTTATGATCATGCTTTTGGGTAAGGAATCCCTTATGGAATGGATTTTGAGAAGGTCAAATAAAGATATGTTTGCTTTGACTCTCTTAAGATCCTCAACCAAGTTGTATTCTGGCTTAGGAATGAGGGTGTCCTTCTGAGTTTGAGCTTTACCTTTGCTAGAGGTCTGTGTCGGAGGAGATGACTCCTAGGGAGGTGGCCCCTTAGACCTGGTATTGTGTGTGTGCTGGAGATTAAAAACTATATCAGGTTTTTCTTCTTCTTCTTCTTCTGAAAAGAAGCTCACAAAGCTAACCTGTTGGTCATCCTCCTCTTCCTCTTGGGGAGGTTGTGATTCTTGGGCGGACTGATCTTCAGAGGGTTTTGGAATGTCTGGTGTTCCTGCAGCTAAGGCTTTCAAGACAGAGAAGATCTCTTCTGAGGTGAACCCCTCGCTGGGATTTGGAGGTGGTGGATTCTGAGGAGGTTGATTTGGCCTCCTAAATGGTGGCCTATTGAATCCTCTATTGTTTGATTGATTTTCATTGCTTGTCTTATTGAGATCTACCATCTCGTTAGACATCCTTTGAAGGAGCTTCTTCACTTCACTCATATTGAACGGATCTTGGCTGGTAACAGCAGGTTTAAGGGAACTATCACTTTTCCTACGTGAGGTAGATGCTTGCTCAGAAGCAGTGTCAGAGTTGTCTTTGAGACAACACATGTCTCTTTCGACCTGAATGGCTTCGAAGAAAGAATCTTGCAAGGATTCTTTACGGGCCCTTTTAACCCACATGGCTATTTGGGTCGGGAGACCCTTAATATAGTAAGCTACCAGTAATTCCTCAACAGGAAGTATTGTATTCAGGATCCTATTCTTTAAATATGAAAACCGGTGATTGTAGTCTTTGACTCTTTCTTTACCCTTAGTTTTCATGGAAGAGAGCTCTATGACTAATTCCTCCGAGGTTTTGTCATCCCCAAACTTTTGAGTGAAGAGTTCGGAAAACACATCCCATGACGGGATGGAGCTAGCTTCTAAGGCAAAGTACCAGGTAGAAGCCTTCCCCTCAAATGTGTAAGGGAACAGTCTGCAAACCACGTCCTCATGGATAACGTTTCTAAGTCTAATGGCTTGCATGAAAGATTTTATGTGGTTTTCCACAGGAATCTTATCATCTGGATTAAATTTCGGAAGCCACTCCTCGGGGTTTTTAGGCAATCTGTGTTGATCGCCTAAAACGGATACGGCATCCCCGTCTAACCATGGCCTGTTATGTCGTTCGTCAACCATCGGGATAGATTCTGCTGAGGAGTCTGAAGATTCAGAATCTGACGATTCGTCAAATGAAGATGAAGAAGAGGGAGGAGACAGGGGTGGCCCTCCTGCTCGGATGTTATGTCGAGGAGTTGCTGACTCTGGAAACAAGTAACCTAGATCTAACCCAGGAGTGGATGGCTCACTGAAAAGGTCGCAACGTCTTTCAGTGTTTTGATCACCTGGGCTTGGACTGTCCTGATCACTGATTTGAGGCAAATCCTGAGTAGGATGATCTTCAACGAATTTTCTTCTAAACTCGGCAACGTTGTGGGAATTACCCTTCAACAGTTGTTCAACTGTGATGGGCCCTAAGATTGGTAATACGAGAACGTATCTGTCTGACGGGGTAGCCTGTTCTTGTCCAGGGATAACTGGGACAGTGTCTGAAACTTGAGCTACTTGTTCCCCTGAGGTAGACGCGCTAGCGCGACTACGGGTAATGATCGGATCTCTTGTTGGAGGAGGTGTATGATTATTTCGTTTAGGCATGATGTGATGGCCCTCCTTCTAGCACCATTTGTTGAAAGCCCCAACTGTGTATGTGGCTGATTAGAGTGTTTAAGGCTTGCAACACATAAAGAAAACCCAGCCAAAGTCTTCAAACAATCCCACACAGGTATTGTTCTATCCTCGGGCTGTTTGGGATGGTAATCTCCCACGGATACTTTAATAGCCTCCGCTAGCTTATGGATGGATTTGATCCACAAGGGGATCTGTTTTCCAGAATGGAAAACACAGAGTTAAGAAAAAAAAGGAAAGCTAAAACCTAACTAGGAAGAAGAACCTAATCTAAATCTAAACAACTTTGAAAAGGTGTTGAATGATTGACAGGTTGTCTTGAGCTGTGTGAAGAACAGACAATTCATCACATTGACAGAAATGTCAATAGAATGAAACTGTACTTACTGAGATTACGATTGTTTAACGAAAATTAAATAACAGTAAATCATAATTAAACCATTCAAGATAACCTACAGGCGCTCAAGTTAGTTGAAAAGCCAACTTATAAGCTATAAAACTCTTACTGCTGAAACATTTGCAGAAATAGATAAAGACAGTTCATAAAAGAAATTTCATGAAGTTTTATCAATGCATTAATAATTAACAAAGATAAATCAGAGTAAAATAAACACATTAACCAATTGCAAATGAACCACAGTACTATCTGATCATTTGGAATAAGAAAACTAAAACCATGTCAAAGAAATTTGATAGATCAAGTACAAGAGATAAGAATTGCAACACTATATTATATTCAGAATTCTCAGTAACAAATTACATAAAAAGGCCTTTAGCAAAAGCTAAAGTGTTTGTTCGATCCCTTGTATCAGTCTCCCTTCTAAAAGTCAAAAGTTCAAGAGCCTCTGATACATTGGAGATCTTTCACTTAAATAAAAGATTACAAACAATAAAATTTCCCCTAAAGGGGATCCAAAACCTAAACAAGGCTAATATCCTAGGAAATCTTTCCAGACTCTCCAAATTTGTAGCAGCTCCTCGATATCAGGATAAGTGGTCGATTCTATGCCTAATTGAGCATTACACTTATAATCTTCCGCCTCATTCTTAGCCAACTTAAGCCAAACTCGGATGTAGACATGGATCTTGCTTTGCACTGCGAATGGCTGTTTGATTAACTGCTCCACATCATGTATGCTGATGTGGTTCAGTTCCTTGATCTTCTCCTCCTGCTCATCCCTTTGTTTCTCAACTTGCTCTATCATCAATCCAGGTGGACTTGCCTTTTCAATAAGCACCATGGTAGGAAAGGATAATTAGGTCATGATATTATCAATTGCATACCATCTTCTGTCGCAGATAGCTTGAGCTTTCTTTATGGCTTCAGCCACTGTATCATCCAAGTCTTCCCAAGCTCTTAGAATAGTTCTGGCTTTTTTAAACTGAAAAGGGGTGAGAAGAGTGATATTATCAAGCCTCTCCTTCATGTACCTCTGCCAATCTATGACTTCATCATAAGCTTTTGAGGTCTGCTGTCTTTTCTCAATTAGGTCTTCCAAAACCACAGACATCTTGTCAAACACTGTGTGAGTTTCAAATATATCAGCTAAAGTTCTAAATAACTCACATACCAAATCAAAATGTTCCCTGTTAGTTCTGATTGCAAGCTCCTTAAACTCTTCTTGGGAAAACCTGGAAAATGAAGATGAAACTGCACTTGCAGTTGCATCTTCATTTTGCCTCTCTAATACTGCAACTTTTTGAACTAGAGTGGCATTATCATTCTTTTCTCTCTGCAACTCTACACTAAGAGTAACATTCTTCAGTTGAAGTTCATCTTGCTTATCCTCATGTTGTTTCTTGAGCTACTCTAGTGCTTTTTTCAAACTAACAATTTCTGCCTTTTGTTTATCAAACTCTTTGTTTAAAGAGTTGACAGCATCCAGATTGGCACCTGTCAAGGCTCCTAGAACAGAAGCTGCATCTGTAGCATAGGCTTGTGGATCACTTGACCGCGGTGTCCATAAAACTTCATTCACCATTGACATATCCATATCATTCTGATCTCTGCCCCTCTTCTTACCCCGTCTCACCACTGATTTCTTAGCTTTACTATATCGATATTCACCTAAAGATAACATAAGATCTTCGTTGAACTCATCTCTGACCTCATCAATAGGAGGTATGCTAAGGCCTGTGGATATCAAAGATGAAGTTTGAGTTGTGGTTTGGGAAGGTATAGCCATAGTGATATGAGAGGTGGCAAGGGAGGAAGTAACATTCTGAGCAACAGTTGCTTCATGGGCTGAAGAAATGTCATGAACAGAACCTTCCACAGAAGGAATTTGCACAGTAGTAGCCTTAAGAAATGTTGATGGTGACACTATTGCAATTTTCTTAGACATAGGGGATGAAACTGTGCTAATTGAAGGAATATGCAAAGGGATTTTGAAAACTGGAGTCACTACAGATGAAGGAATAGGCTTCTCCATAGGAACAAGTGTGATTGATTTGGGTAGACAAGTGGCCTTTTGATAGAGCTTGGTCATAAAGGGTGTAACAACAGAACCATCAAAAAATGATGACAAAGCCATTATTGATGAAAGAAGTATTGCAGAAGAAGGAGCAGGCTGACAAAAAGGTTGAGATTGAGGAAGAGGGGATGAAGGATTACCATTGCTACCATTGATGGGATTTTAGAAATCATTACCAGTCTCAACAGTAATAGGGACAGGAGAAGTTTTGTCCTCTTCCTTTGAATGAGTTAGGTCAATAATAGAAACAAGAATGGAAATCTTTGTCTTCTTTAAAGGATTGTCCTCAGCCTGAGTTTGTTCAGGTAAAGTCTTTTCAATCACATTGGTTACCACCTGGGCAATTTCAGGTGACTAAGATGTTGCAACTTCTTGTGTATCTAAGGCTGAAGCCATTATGTTCAGCTTCTACTTTATTTGCTCTGAAGTCTGCAAATAACCCTTAACCTATTGTTCCACAGATGTCTGGGGTATTTCTCCCATGGGAGCTTTCCCTTTATCCAAGTCCGAGCTGGTTCCCACAGATGCAGTTTTGGATGCCAAAGTTTCTTTTGTTGCAGCTCGAGCTTCTCTTTCTTCCCTGTCTTTTGCCATCCTTTCCAGGATGTCCAACTCCATAGACTTGTAATGTTTTACCCTGTCCATGATCTCCTTCTAATACTGCAGGATATGGCTTTGCTCTTCTTTCCTCTTAGCCCTTGCCAGGACTTCAGAAAATGTATCTACTCCCTGATAAATGAAATCATCCGAAGTTTCCTTATGAACATAACCTGTTTTGGAGTGGTTCTACCTCAAGTGTAAATCAATAATCCCTTTAGGATCGTGTTGTCTTTTGCTTGAAAAACCAAGTTTAAGTGACATGATGTGATCACTCAGCTCCAATGCCCAAGTAGAAGTGGGTACACTCAAGGATCCAAGTGTAATAGAAAACCTGGGCCAAACTTTTCTCTTTAGTGCAGCACATTTCTTGTAGATCCCCTCTATAACTATCTGAAATGAGAGCTCTTCTAGGACCAACCTGTCTGGTACGACCTTAGGCAACATGTGAGCTGCGTTGCTGCCATGATATAGGTGAAAGATTCACCAACATACCAGTCCCCCATAGTGGCTATGAGAGCCTTTGCTTCCGGTGAGAATGCAGGGCCTTCTTTGTTGAAAATCAGAAAATATACCTTGCCAAGGAAACTTTCACATATATCATAGAACCTAGCCACATAGTTGCCATCCCAGAGCTCGGAATGATAGATATGTACAGGCGGGGCCAGTAATTCCCAACTCCATACCAAATTAGGGTAACGGAAATCAGCACAGAAGATGTCCACAATGAAGGCGATAAGATAAAAATTGGGCTTTTTCTTAGCAGTGGCTCTCTGGAATTCTTGGAGGGCGTTTTTAAATTCCAGTGACAGAATTGAGGCCCAAGGGAAAGATTCACCTGTAGTAATAATGTGGTGAGCGATAGAAGCCCATTCTTCTTTAAAGAAAGAACAGTTTGGAAGGCCATAAAGCCTGCACAACATCGCTGCCAGCAAGGAGTAAGGCTCTTTAAACCATTCGACAGGGTATAATTCGTCTTTTCTCTTGGAAAACTTGCAGAGTTCAGTCATCCAAGATTTAAGCATTTGGTCGAAAATGAATTTGGATTTGGCAGTGTTAACAAAGTCTGCAGCAAGGAGCTGGGTATAAGGTTTAAGAGCATAAATCCTGACAAAGATTTCAAGGCGGAAATTGGCTAGATGAGACCCGGTACTGGTATTGAAAGAACGATCTTTCACATTGGCGTGGTCTATAATCCATCGGACAACATCGTTATAAGGTAGGATGGTCGGTCTGGCAGCAATCATATGCAGGCCAGAATCTCTAATTCTCTCATAAACAATTTAGTCACTCTGGAAATCTGAGAGGTCATTGTTATCGAAAATTGAGTAAACCTGGGACCAATCTAAATGATAAGTTTTAGTCACTCGGCTGCTAGTATCAGAAAAGACACCGAAGTTCGGGTCTTTGGTGAACATGTCCTTCTGAAGGTTTTTACTCCCGGTAAATCTGGGGGTTTTGGATGTCACCATGTGTCGTTTTGAATATTTATACCAGAAATTAAAACCGAATTATACAATAAGCACAGTAAACAATTCGAATTGCAAGAAAGCAACTTGACAACCAACCTGAAACTGTAGTAATCACTGTCGAAATCGCGTGGTAAATTCTGAAGGTAAAATCACACAGCAAAGCGAATTACAGCAGTAAAAACAGTGAAAAATCGTAAATCAAAACTATCATATTTATAATTCCCGAGAAATAATACTGACCGTCAGATGAGAGTAAAAAGAAAAAGAAAGATCAGGATCAGTTTGGCGGGATGCGGGATCAAAAACCAAAATCGCAAGTTTTATTAATCATTCCGCAACCCGCATTCCTCAACTTGCGGGATGCGGAGTGCAGAATAGCAAAACAACAAAAAAAATTATTCAATTGGCTCTGCATTCCGCATTCCGCATTCCGCATCTTACAGGATGCGAGATGCAGAAATACGCAAACCAAAATGCGAACAAATGATAACCCCACAACCCACATTCCGCAACTTGCGGGATGCGGAATGCGGCTTGACTAAAGTAAACACACGTAAAAACTCTCCTGCATCCGCATCTGCGGGATGCAGGATGCTGATTTGAAAAATGAAATATCAAAAATAAAGGTTTCCCGCATTCCGCAACTTGCGGGTTGCGGGATGCAGGAT
>LPNX010706622.1:38998-55136 GCA_001517045.1 Pseudotsuga menziesii | reverse complement strand
CGTTGGATGCGGAATTTGATTCCGCATCCAACGAGTACCCACACTGCATACTTTTGACGGACTCCGCTACCCCAAAAACAAGAAATACCTGAAAAAACGTGATGATGATCAAATTCCGCATCCAACGAGCTCTCCCGATCGAAATTTGAGTAAAAACACAATGAGATATGTCGAAAATACGAAGAAAAAAAAAGTAGTTTTTTTTAATGACAAATATGCCAATTCAACCATTATGGTTGACTTATTTTATTGAAATTCTATTGGTTCTTGAATTCCAACTCACAAAAACTTATTTTGGCACGTTTTCTTATAAGGCCCATTTTAGACCCCAATTTCCTCTAATGGTTAAAACAATTCAAACAAAACTCAATCATTCTGCATGTAAAACAAACAAATTAACATGGATTTTTTGGAAATTTGGTTAAGTCAAGGAATCCCAAGAGTCAGATAAAAATCTTAATGAAACCATTTTAAGATTACGAAGAGTCTTACCAAGTAATCTTCGTATGTATAATTGGGATCCCGTGTCAAAATGACATGGGATCTGTTGTACCTACAATAGGACAACACCTCCTCCTCTTTTTGGATGGACCTGCTAAAAACCAGCAAGCTTTAATTAGTGTAAAGTGCCCAAAAACACTTTAAAAGTGTCTTTGGACAACCCCCAAAAAGCTACTGAAAAAGATTAAGTTAAAGTACTTTTTAAGAAAAGACAAAAATAACTCAAGAGGACAAGTCCTCTTGAGGCAGCCAATGCAATGTCCACTTTAGATGTTGGATTTAACTTTTAATAAAGAAAGACTATTCACTTTAAACAAGCTTTTGATTTGGCTTAAAACTGCTTATAAAAAATGAAAGACTTTTACTGCTAGATCTAGTTTTTTAAAGAGAAAGGACTTGAATCTTTTTCTTAAATGAAACTAAATCTATGCATGCAGCTCCTATATGTTTAGATCTAGAAAGATATCAACTTTGAAATAGCAGATCTAAAATATAGCCAAGTGACCAAGAAGATTTTAAATTTTGAAGGAGGAAGAGGAAAAGAGAAGTGCTTGTTGTTGAAACAGATCTGCAAAAGAAACTTGTTAATGAAGCACCGAGGGGCACAATCTTCGCAATCTCTATTGGAAAACCAGTGGAATCAAACTTTAACCACAACTCTTCCAATCACGGCAAACCTGCAAGCTAAACAACAAATCCTGCAAACAAAACCATTAAATCTGAAGATACATATGAGAAATAGATGACATAGCATGAAAATAATCTTATTTAGCATGCAAATATTAGCTCATTCAAACATATCTGGCAAAATAGGAGTAAGTAAACTTACTTACAATGATCTCTTCCTATGATTCCAATAATCATTCAGGCAGACAACAATTTAATGCAAAAATTGAAAAAATAGCAGTTCACCTCAAAAGCAACATGATAATGATGATCCAAACATGAAAAGTACTCCACAATTTAGCCTCCAAAGCTTCTCTTTATTTCAACAAAAAGGATGAACAATACAATATTACACAATAGCAAGCCTTTCTTCCCAGCTCTAACTAGCTTGGAAGAGGAAACAATTGCTTTATTTATAGCCAGATTGGCCAAGAGGGGCGCATGCCTGACTGAAAGAGAGACTGAAGCCGACAAAGAGTCAAGCTGAGCCTGATCTGATGGTGAACTAAGTCTGATCTAATGGTGAACTGAATCTAACTGGATGAACTGAGTCTAACTGGACTAGAACTGCAAATCGGAGTGACACCTCACTCAATGAACTGAACCAACCAACAAACAACTCCCAGCTTGATCCACACATGTGGAGGAGAGAGAAATGAGGGCGCAACCCTAGATTTGCATGAGCCAGTTAAGCTCCTCTTCATCCCTGATCATGCCTTCAGTTAAGGAATGGGAACTCCCGGTCAATCTAAAGCCGATGAGACTGACTTCAATCAAATCGGAGCAAAATCCATTGATTTAGGAATTTGGATTTGCTCCATTATTTAATTAATTTTTAATTAAATTAATTAATATTTGATTTTTTTTGGATTTTCTCACTTGAGTGATGGAAAAATCACTCAAAACTTAGGAAAAGTGGGTTTATGGGTTTATCGGGTGCTATGAGTTAAAAAATGAGCACCCCCATGACTAAATCCGATTTTTAACCCCACTTTTATTACAAGACCAATTTTTCCATTTAAACTATTAAAAAATAGCCTAAGTTTTGTGGAAAAATTAAAAAAAACAAAACCTAAGGGGACTTAGCACATGTTCATATGACTCGACCATAATGCCTAGCATGTTTATACATTGACACACAGACTCTAATAACCTCAATAGGTCTAAATGCCAATCCGACCACCCCAACTTTGGAGGTATTGAGTGAAAAACTCGGAAATTATCAGTTGTTTATTCAACAACCAATAATAACCAAGGGAAAAAACACTCTGGGCTGATCGGATTGATAAATAAAGTCCAAGAGACCGAGTCTTTTATAGACACTACCATGCTAGAACATTTTATTACAACTCCCCCAAGGGGGTATGAACATGCGGTAGATAAAAAAACACTTCCCAGAAGCAAGTCTTAAGGTCTTCTGAAGTCCAAACAAATCATCTTTGTCCAGTTCACCAGGCTCACTTGAAAAAACCACCAAGTACAACTTAGGTGGTAACATCTGGCTCCAACTGCGGGACGTGTGCACGATCTGGTCATTGGGCAAGGAGAGGATACGAGAACCCCAGAATCTCTGGTTTATACACCTTGTAAAAACATCTCAACTTGATAAGAAAACCTTAGTAGCACAAGCTTTATATAAAATCCAAATGAACCACTAAGCTGATTTATTTAAACAAAAAATGTAGCTAACTAATGAAAAAAAAATTATAACTAAGTACATAACGAAAATGCAGAAAGTAATGCTCTCTTTTGAGGAGCTTATTTTCCTACTCTAAGCATGATATAAAAAGGGTTAAGTGTAATCATAAATCCAATGTAACCACCTAAGCATTTTATTAACGTAAAAAAATGTTTCCTTGTCTTTGGTTACCAGCCAAAGTAAGGATACTTTATTTAGAGAATGCAAACCTGCGTGATGATCCGGAATGGGCGGGTTGGATGGGAAATCATAGGCATGAATAAAGTCATTAAAGTTCTTCCTAAACTGGTATGTGCTTATGCACGCTGCTTCTATCCATGACTGGATAAGACTGATATACCAATCGGCAAGATGAGGCAGACTGACTACATCATCATACTGATCATCAAGGCTTATCAAATGATAACTCGTTGCATAAGCCCCAAGCAGCTCCAAATCATAAGGAACCTCTATATGTGAAAAAGATGGCTGAGACTGACATTCCATTGACTGTATCACATCTGAGTTTTCACAATACTGCTTCTCAATGTCTTCATTACTGATACCTTTGTGCGGCTCTGCATGATATGACTCTGAATGATCATGTGAAAATTCTGAATGCTCCTCTTCCATGCTAAGATTTTCCCAAGTATCTACGCTCCCCTTGCTGGACATATCATGGATGGGATTCTCAATAAGATTTTCACAAGTTGGATTATCTATGAAATTCCAATAGTCATCACTCCCATCCATGTCATATGTGGGGGACTCTTCATCCATGGCATCATGCTCCTTCCTATCCATGTCTTCCTTGTATTCATAACAATCTTCTTCAGAAGATTTGGCTTCAAAAAAGTTACAAGGCAATAAACTTTCCAAACCTTCATCAACATGTGGAGAACAAGGTCTAGTGTCATCACACACCATACTGATCTTATCATAAGTTTCTTTATAGGCTTCTGTAATGGTTTCTTCTTGAGGTACATCTGGAGAAAAACTGTGATTTTTATTAATAAAATCATGGGAACACTCCAAATTTTCAAAAGTTTCTATTATGATATCATGAAGAGGATCTTCAATATTATCTTCAATCAAGGAAACTTTATGGACATATTCAATGGGATCACTTGGGATGTGTTGCTCAATGGGTTCCTCTAGTTTTGCCAAATCTTTATTATTTTCTATTAAAGTGATATGAGGATGGTTTTCAACCATGTCGCCAAATAAGGGTTCTTCAAGAAACTCTTCAACGTGATTGTCATGGATGTTCCCATCTTCAGAATCTTGTTGTGTATTGAGAGATACCTCATATTCTTTAATAAGCCGCTTAATTTCTTCCTTTCTTAAATAACTACGAAGAAGCTCTTTGATGGGAGTATCATGGATCTCCTCTTCACTTAAATGTTCAAGAAGTGATTCCAAGTCTTCAATACTTTGTATCATGGCAAAAGGTCCATCATATGTTTCCATGTGATACTCTATCCCAGATAGGTAGAAGGTAAAGATCTTTTCAAGGAACTTTTTCAAACCATTCATACTACCCCTACCGTCATGCCACTGCTCTAAAAACATCCAAAGGAAGCTTGGAAATGAGGTTATACATTTATTAGGAAGGCCCTGATAGAACCAACAAAAGGACTCACCCTGAAAAATACTAGCAAACATTTCCAACATATTGTCTTCATAAAGCACATTAGAGTCAGCCATCAACTGAAGGAAAGATTTGACATGCCAGATGGTCGAAGCACCATAATTTCCATGAAAGACTGGAAGCTGTAACGAACATAAAATAATAATTAAATAACTAATAATAAACATAATTAACTATAAGATTGAAAGGACATGACCTTTCAAGTCACAATTCCCAAGCCTTATTTAATAGGGGGGTCATCAACCATTGTAATCAATCTATTATCTTTTATCTATACAACCATTAATATACATTTGCCCTATGGCTTATCCGATATTCTAGATATTTTGGTGATTATTGTGTGAGCGAAATAATTGTTCATTTCATGTGGTATCAGAGCCTTGTTGGCTAGATCCCCACCTTTGGCCATATTTTTGTCTTTTAGCCATCACCCAGGGTTTCCTTGAATTTTTTGGTCCTTGACCAACGAAGAAGAAGAAAAAAAAAATTATTGCAGTCTCCCCTCTCTTTCCGCTGATCCACCGCCGCACCCCCCTTCACTCCTCACGCAGCCAACACACCTTTTCTGCGCGTCCAGTTCCCCGCACGTCCACTCCTCCCTTCCATCGCTGCTCCCTTCGCCTCTGACAACCATCCACCTACGCGACTGCCAACTCCTCACCCGCGAGCTCCCACTCCCATCCAACGACCCCTGCTCACGCATTTCCCTCTGCGCTCGTCCATCGCACCACCTCCTCTCTGCTCCCTCCAGCATCCGTCCCACTCCTTCACCTCCCAATCACCCCACGTTGCCATACCTTCACCCATTCCCATTCCCCATCCTTCCTCGCCACTTGCCTCCGCCTACTCACACGCCACTCCACCTCCGCCTGCTCAAACGCCCCTCCAACTCTGCTACCCTTCGCCACCCCCCACCACATCCGCCACCTCATCCACACACGCTCCGCTCCTCCACGCGCTCCACCCGTTCCGCGACCTACACACACACAAAAAAACTAAAACATTATATAATATAATATATATATTATAATATTTTAATTGTTATTATATTAAATAATAATAACAACATTATTATATAATAATTAATTATTAAAAAAAAAAAAAGAGGCAAAGAAAAAAGAAAAGAAAAAAGGGGGTTGTTTAACCTAATCAAAGAAGACTCCCTCGTCAACAAAAAAAGTCAAAGAAGTCAAGTCAACAAGACCGTCCATCATCGAAGAAAAAGCCAAAATCAAGGAAGATCAGCAATCGACAAAGAGTCAAACGTCAAAGGAAGACTCGTCAAGAAATCGAGAGCCATCTATCATTACAGAAGTCAGAGACCATGGAATTTGGTTTGCAACTACAAATAGAGAAATTAGAAGCCAAGCTAAAGCGTTATCAAAGAGACTATGAAGAGTTACGGGACATAAATACGAAATCGGAAATGCTCATTAAATTACATAAGATGCAAAAAGAGCGCAAGGAACAAAAAATTTCCGACCAGAACAATCATATAGAAAAATTGTCGGCCCAAATTAAGAAATTAAAAGACGAAAATGATTTCAATCAAAGACAAAAAAATCAAGAGATAAAGAAAGAAATAAGTGATTACGAAGCAGAAATAATACACTTGAACAAAATCGTTAACGACAAAGATGAAGAACTGACGCACATACGACAGAAATTAGAAGATCAAGAATCAGTGGTCGACCAGTATCAACAACAAATAAAAGTTCTTCAACAACAAAACAACGACTCTAAAAAGAAACACAAGCTGGAGATCGCAAAGAGTAATAAAACAATATCTCACAATTCTGAAAAAAAATTCAGATTAAGAAATCATAACAAAACCCTGATTACAAAAATCAAAAAATTGAAAAATGGTAGCAAGAGGGAACACTCCGGTGAAGACCTCGAAGGAAAAATACTAGAAAAGCAAGAAGAAAACCAGTGTCTAAATAATCATAATCAGGTACTGCAGAACCAAATCAAGGAGCTAGAAATTGAAAAAAAGTCGCAAGAGAAAAGAATCGAAAAGATTCAGAATCATAACAATCTACTAGAGAACCAAGAATCACAAATCCAGGAAAATGCATCCAAAAATCAAATCGAGGAAGTGAAGAAAGTCTTCGTCGCAATCCAAAAGAAAGAAGAACAAACAACACCTACACCTTACAGACATCCTAATTATAATCATCATTTTGACCAACGACGGGGTCAAAATGAATATTCACAGAGGACTTATGTGGACATGCGAAAATTTCAACAGACTAAACAACAATTGAGACGAATCATCCCACAAAAAGATCTCAGAGCTTCGATAAAAATAGATCTGGGATGGATCACAGCAGATACGATGCGACAATTCTCCTGGGGAATTCGTAATTCGTATCGGCTCATTTCCTCAAAAGTCGCAAATTACGAAAAGGGAAGAAATCCCGAGACAACAGATTAAAGTAAATCAGATATTAAGGTCAATACATCTTTGAGGACAAAGATTCCCTTAAGGGAAAGGCAATGTGACGAACATAAAATAATAATTAAATAACTAGTAATAAACATAATTAACTATAAAATTGAAAAGACATGACCTTTCAAGTCACAATTCCCAAGCCTTATTTAATAGGCGAGTCATCAACCATTGTAATCAATCTATTATCTTTTATCTACACAACCATTAATATACATTTGCCCTATAGCTTATCCGATATTCCAAATATTTTGGTGATTATTGTGTGAGCGAAATAATTGTTCGCTTCAAAAGCCACATCCCCCTCACCATGACCAAAATTAGGAAAACCCGGGATGTTTGAGAAATCGATAGGCTGAAAAAGTCCGGCTATCTGGGCACCACACTGCTCCCTTAATTCATCCATATCAAAAATTAATAGTATGCATTTGATATAACCATTAAACCTTGTACTAAATAAGTGGAGTTGTCAAGTGATGAGCTTTAAAGGTTTTAATATGTCGCATGGGCTCATCTACACACAACAAAACTTCACAAGTTTATGAGATAACAGGGTTTTATCCCTTCAATGAAGTCAGCATGTGAAAAAGAAAAATAAGCATTTATAAATCTTTCACAAAAATTATTTTTTGCTTTTCTTTATAAAAATAAAAACTGAAAAAAGTCAGTGGAGTCGCCAGATGAAAACTAAAGATCTACTCTAAGCATTCATCAAACAAAGCAAAAACAAAAAGGAAGAAAACAAAAGTCGTACTCCAGGAATAAAAAGATTTATCCCCGACAACGGCGCCAAAAGATGTTGCCGCCTTTCACACACACCTGGGGGGGGGAACATGGCAGAAATATTCAAGCCACTCGGTGTGTCCTTGGGGGCAAATATCGAGTCAAGGCTGTCACCTTGTTCTTGACTCCTCCGTTTAGGCAAACTCCTAACGAAGCCAAGGGAGGTAGACCCTACAAGTTACTAAGGCTAGTTACTTAGATGATGATGGTTTTAAATGAGTAAGTTTTTTAGGAGTTTTGACAAATAAATTCAACACAAGATATTTGCAAGATTTGTTATACCACAACAGCATAGAAATCAAAACTTGATAAGCAGTAATGCGGAAACATATGATAATACCAAATAGATCAGTGCCAATAATGGAGTCCACAAATGAGATTGTTGTTGAAATACAAATGGGTATTGCAAGTGCTCTTGGTCAAATTTTAAGTTAATGTATGATGAGTGAATTATATTAGGCGAGGGGACTCCAGATATACCCAGCGGGTACTTGGAGTATGTCCAAAAGTAACAACCGCTACGGCTACCCGCAAGGAATGTGTGGGTTGAATGGAGTCTCTAAGACTGTGTTCATAATACACCCGCTAGGATGTAACAAAGATCAACACCTCGAGGTCACTGTCCAGTAGTTCCCACTTCCTTTGGGTATTTTGCCACCGTTTACGGTTTAATCGAGGCGTTGGATTTTCGCCTAAGGTGGTTGATTGGGGAAAATGAATCCTAATTATTCTAGTCACTTGCGTTGCTTTTGATACAGCTTGACTGATCGGACGAACCGCAGCCAAGTGCAGAGCATACACATCGGAGTCTTGCCAATTTTAGTAAATTTTAAGCTATGTTCTTTGTTAAAAAAAGAAAACCTTCAGGAATCTCTTTTGGTCCAAGTGGACCTCAATCTAGAAAGCGAGGGGTGGTTAATTTTAGATGATAAAAGATAAAAATAAAACAAACATCAAAACACAACTCACAGGTTATTTAATTAGTCCTACCACGCATCTCTTTCCCCTTTCGGGTCAATCGGGAAGTCGTGGGGTAAGTATTATGATTACTTTGAATTTGTAAAAGATATTGAAATGCTTATGATTCAAAGTATACAATGCTACAATACAAGACAAAACTAGAAAAAAGTGAAAAAGTGCAAAAATCACAAAACGAAAGATCCCCCCTGGGGGGATGGGGAGCGGTCTCAAAAGAGCCTACTCGAAGTAATTCTTTTTATTATTAAGAGTTACAAATATCAACAAATTAATTAAAAAATGTCGCTTGGTTCTTATACCGAACGAACCCAAGGGCTTACAAAGTACAACAATAATGATTACGGAAGATGGGAGACCCCTAGGGGGTTTCGAATGGCCCAAATATCGCTTTTCGGACAACACCTCCTCCTCTTTTGGATGGACCTGCTAAAAACCAGCAAGCTTTAATTAGTGTTAAGTGCCCAAAAACATTTTAAAAGTGTCTTTGGACAACCCCCAAAAAACTACCGAAAAAGACCAAGTTAAAGTACTTTTTAAGAAAAGACAACTTGAGGATCTTGGCTAGCTTTGGGGAAGCCAATGCAATGTGCACTTTAGATGCTGGATTTAACTTTTAATAAAGAAAGACTATTCACTTTAAACAAGCTTTTGATTTGGCTTAAAACTGCTTATAAAAAATGAAAGACTTTTACTGCTAGATCTAGTTTTTTAAAGAGAAAGGACTTGAATCTTTTTCTTAAATGAAACTAAATCTATGCATGCAGCCACTATATGTTCAGATCTAGAATGATATCAGCTTTGAAACAGCAGATCTAAAATATAAAAGCCAAGTGACCAAGAAGATTTTAAATTTTTGAGGAAGAGGAAAAGAGAAGTGCTTGTTGCTGAAACAGATCTGCAAAAGGAACTTGTCAGTGAAGCACCGAGGGGCACAATCTTCACAATCTCTATTGGAAAACCAGTGGAATCAAACTTGAACCACAACTCTTCCAATCACGGCAAACCTGCAAGCTAAACAACAAATCCTGCAAACAAAACCATTAAATCTGAAGATACATATGAGAAATAGATGAGATAGCATGAAAATAATCTGATTTAGCATGCAAATATTAGCTCATTCAAACATATGTAGCAAAATAGGAGTAAGTAAACTTACTTACAATGATCTATTCCTATGATTCCAATAATCATTCAGGCAAACAACAGTTTAATGCAAAAATTGAAAAAATAGCAGTTCACCTCAAAAGCAGCATGATAATGATGATCCACACATGAGAAGTGCTTCACAATTTAGCCTCCAAAGCTTCTCTTTATTTCAACAAAAAGGATGAACAATACAATATTACACAATAGCAAGCCTTTCTTCCCAACTCTAACTAGCTTGGAAGAGGAAACAGCTGCTTTATTTATAGCCAGATTGGCCAAGAGGGGCGCATGCCTGACTGAAAGAGAGACTGAAGCTGACAGAGAGTCAAGTCGAGCCTGATCTGATTGTGAACTGAGTCTGATCTGATGGCGAACTGAGTATAACTGGATGAACTGAGTCTAACTGGACTAGAACTACAAATCAGAGTGACACCTCACTCAGTGAACTGAACCAACCAACAAACAACTCCCAGCTTGATCCACACGTGTGGAGGAGAGAGAAAGGAGGGCGCAACCCTAGATTTGCATGAGCCAGTTAAGCTCCTCTTCAGCCCTGTTCATGCCTTCAATCAAGGAATGGGAACTCCCGGTGAATTTGAAGCCAATGAGACTGACTTCAGTCAAATCGGAGCAAAATCCATTGATTAGGAATTTGGATTTGCTCCATTATTTAATTAATATTTGATATTTTTTTGAATTTTCTCACTTGAGTGATGGAAAAATCACTCAAAACTTAGGAAAAGTGGGTTTATGGGTTTACCGGGTGCTCTGAGTTAGAAAATGAGCACCCCCATGACTGAATCTAACTTTTAACCGCACTTTTATTACAAGACCAATTTTTCCATTTAGACTATTAAAAAATAGCTAAGTTTTGTGGAAAAATTAAAATTAAAAATTAAAAAAAACAAAACCTAAGGGGACTTAACACATGTGGATATGACTCGACCATAATGCCTAGCATGTTTATACATTGACACACAAACTCTAATAACCTCAATAGGCCTAAATGCCAAGCCGACCACCCCAACTTTGGAGGTATTGAGTGGAAAACTCATAAATTATCAGTCGTTTATTCAACAACCAATAATAACCAAGGGAAAAAACACTCTAGGTTGATCGGATTGATAAATAAAGTCCAAGAGACCAAGTCTTTTACAGACACCACCATGTTGAACATTTTATTACAACTCCCCCAAGGGAGTATGAACATGTGGTAGATAAAAAAAACACTTCCCAGAAGCAAGTCTGAAGGTCTTCTGAAGTCCGAACAAATCATCTTTGTCCGGTTCACCAGGCTCACTTGAAAAAACCACCAAGTACAACTTAGGTGGTAACACTCCCATACCTAGCTGAGAACCTGGACGAGCAGAGGTACCTAGGGAAGGGTATAGTGAGTGTCTCTCAGTCATCTCTCCCTCTCAAGGAGGGATATGTTCTCTTCTACTCCAAGCCTTCTGCGAAAGTATTCAAATTTCACCCTAGGAAGAGACTTGGTGAGAACATCCGCAGTCTGGTCATCTGTCAAAATATACTGTAGCTCGATCGCACCTTTCTGCACCATATCACATATGAAGTGATATTGAATCTCTATGTGCTTTGACTTGTCATGAAATACAGGATTCATTGACATCTACACACAATTCTAGTTATCACAGTGAATCACGGTCGGCTCTAAAATCTGGCCAAACAATCCTGCAAGAAGTTTACGAAGCCAAACTATTTCTCGAATTGCTGAACTAGCAGCCATATACTCGGCCTCTACAGTACTTAGAGCTATTGATTTCTGCTTCCTACTGCAGCAAGAAATAACTGCAAAACCCTGACTGAAACAACATCCTGAAGTGCTCTTCCTGTCAGTAGAGCATCCGTCCCAATCTGAGTCTGTAAACCCTTGCAATTTCAAGTCACATTCTGAATCATATCGTAGACCATATCCCACAGTGCCACGTAAGTATCTGAGCACATGTTTTGCAGCAATCCAATGAATCTGCCTCGGTTCGCACATGAACTGACTGAGAGCATTCACACCAAAACAAACATCTAGTCTGGTGTTCGTCAGATAGATCAAGGACCCAATCAACTGGCGATGCATGGTGGGATCAATAAAATTTGAATCTGAAGCAGAATCCCTCAGCTTCTTTAATTTTTCATCCATCGAAGTAGCTATGGACTTGCAGTACAACATTCTGAATCTCTTCAGTATATCTATGGTGTATTTTCCTTGTCCTAGGAAAATCTCTTTCTGCCTCTGCCATACTTCTAATCCCAAGGAGTAGTGCATCAATCCAAGATCCTTCATTTCGTTCTTCTTACAC
This sequence comes from Pseudotsuga menziesii, assembly GCA_001517045.1. NCBI lineage: Eukaryota > Viridiplantae > Streptophyta > Pinopsida > Pinales > Pinaceae > Pseudotsuga > Pseudotsuga menziesii. The sequence continues at coordinate 42,966 of LPNX010706622.1, read as the reverse complement.
CATAAGATAAGTTTCTCATTTCCGGTAAGAAACAAGTCATCACCATATAGTACCAAAATCAATGGCTCATCATTCACAACCTTGTAGTAAAGGTAGGGGTCTGCATTACTCTTGGTGAATCCCAGACTCACCAGGAATCCGTCTATTCGTCCATACCAAGCACAGGGTGCTTGCTTGAGTCCATATAAAGCCTTTTTCAGCTTGCATACATGAGACTCCTTTCCATGGACAACAAACCCTTCTGGTTGTTCAATATATACGTCTTCCTCAATAATATCATTGAGAAAGGTTGTTTTGACATCCATCTGATGCAACTTCCATCCCACAGCTAAAGCAATAGCAATGATCGAACTGATGGAAGTGTGTCGAGCCACATGAGCAAATGTCTCATCAGAATCGACTCCCTCTTTCTGAGAGAACCCTTTGGCAACAAATATAGCCTTGTATCTGCTCCATGTGGAGTTTCATGCTCCTATGCATTCTGTAAAATATGTTGTGCCCATCTAGATCTTTTCTGGCTTACTGCCATATCTGTCGAAGCATATCATCTGGCTCAACTGGATCAATGGAACTGATCGGTTTATTCATTTCTTCAGATTCCCTCTTTCTGTTTGGAGGGGGAAATGATCTCATCTCTTCATCGTCATCAATCTTCATATCAGATCATCTTCCTTTTCGGATAGCCATTTCTTCTTCAAAGGTTGCATCCTGCATGACTTCGATTTGAATTGATCCTGAGATGTATATTATGTAATCCTTTGAAGACTTGCGATATCCCACGAAAGTTTCCTTCTTGCCTGAAGGTTTTAACTTGGGCACGTGAATGTAGACTAGAAAGTAATTATCCATCCTGGTGACGACCAGGTTCATCAAGGATCCTTCAATTGTCTTGTTCGAGTCACGACAACAGTGTCGTCAGGTTTCTATCATATGTAATAGACTAGAATCCTTGTCTTTGAGGGATAACTCCCTCTGTCTCTCAGAAGTCAGTTGAGTAAATCTTGTTAAAGCAGCATATAGACCAACATTCGTAGAAGCTTTCTGCTTCTGATCACCAAATCTCTGCATGAGATTATTCTAGGTCTGAGAGTCATAATACATGCTTCTTAGAGGCTTTTTGCTTTCATTCCATCCGTATATCAATGGGATCACTTGTCCTTGTAGATCATGGCATTCCCTACAAGTCAAATCCCGTCAAATGGTTAGCAATATTTCATAATCAATGTATTAACAAAATAATGTAGGCAACATTTTAGTCAATGCTTCGACACAACACACGTAAGGCCATTATCTAGATGCTTATGGTCTCCATTATAGCATACCATCAAGAGTGTGTACTACTCCAGTATGTTATAAAGGAGTCCTCATCCTAGATGGGTTGTGCAGCATGACATGCTATTTAACTACCTGAATTTTAGGAATGTAGATCTGTGTAACACATATTAAAAAACAACCAGATCTAATCTACTAGAGCATGTAAAATCAAATACTTATCTTTTGTAGTTTTGTGGGTGGGCTCCCACTGTCAGGGTCCACAGGTCTTCATATGCTTGCTTGACAATCATCACAATCTGGATCTTCATATCATTTCTTAGAAGAAAAACTCCGAACGATCATCCTTCCTTGGCTCCTTGTGAGGAGGGTCTTCTTCTACATCAGCAATTGAAGCTTCATGCTTCCTTTTGATTGAACTTCGACAGCTACTGGCATAATGACCGTATTTCTTGCACCTGTAGCACTGTATCTAAGATAAGTCCTTCTTCTCTTGTTTCTTATGATCTAAGGGAGGACTTGATCTCATATCTTGGTGCTTGTGATTGAAGGACTTCCTTCCCCTTCCCTTGCCTTTCTTGGCATGAGATATGAATGCTTGATTCTCCTCAGGTTGAGTGCCATTAAGTCTTTGGCGTGCTATGATTCTTGTTTCTTCCTGAGTGCATTCTACCCATAGCTTATCAAATTTGGGCAGCTTGGGTCTACCACATAGTTTGGATGAAAGACTCCCAAGATGGTGGGAGACCATTTAAGGTGGTCATAACAAGATCCTTTTCTTCAAGATTGTCTCCACTGGACTTTAGCTTGTCCCAGAGCTCGATGATCCCTATGAAATATGAGGCAATATTCTCGAACTTCGTCATCTTCAAATTCAACAATTGATTCCTCAATGTGAGAGTCACATTGATGCTACTGTGTTCAAATAGCTTCTTTAAGGTTTTGAACATCTTCCTCGCTGTCGTCTTTTCCGAGATCTGACGAACCAAGTGGTCTCTAACTAAGTCCACCAAAATCCTTCTTGCTTTGGCATCATCCTTCCTCCAGCGAGGTTTGTCTTCTCCAGCTTCTGGTTCTGGGACCTTTTCATTTACACACTATAATAGGTCATTTTCTTCTAGTAGGAGAAGAAGCCTAGACTTCCAGAGGATGAAGTTGGAAGCTCCTTCCAGACAATCTTCAACCTTCATGCTAATCATCTTGACTGAAGATCTGGACCTGAAACCCTAGCAGAGACTTAGCCAAAACCAGTGTTGAAAACCTCGGCGATTTTTCGCGAGAAGTCGGAAAAGTCACGACTTTTGCTCTAAGCCAATTTTTCGGCGAGCAAAAGTCGGGTTTTTTAAAAAACCGTGAAGGCACGACTTTTCCTAAAAAATCGTGAGTCGATCTAAAAAACCCGCCCAGCCCTCTAGTCCGCGATTTTAAAAGGGAAAAAACGGTTTTTTTGTCATTTGGCATATACATTTGTTGGAAGAGGAGAAGGGCTTGAGGAGACCACCAACACCTTTGGAGGCTTTCAAACACCATTTACCATCTCAATCAAGGATTTTTGTGGAGCAAGTGTTCAAGATTCCTCACAAGTATGTACATTTTATCCTATTGTTTTTCTATCTTTTCCATGGATTGTTTGAAAGATTTCTTGCATATTTCTTTGACTAATTCTTTGCATATTTCTTTGTTATTTTTTTTTCTATTTTGCCATTGATTTCCATGCCCAAAAATATGAAAAACTGTCACAATGTAAAAGGGGGGTTTAAAAAATTAGAATGGAAAATAGCATGCTTGTTTTTTTAATTCTTAGCCACCCACTTCTTATCTTTCATGGCTTAAAATCTAAATTTAGAGGTCTGATTTTTTAAGCTAGAATGTTGCTATTTTTTTCCAATGGAGTTTAATAATTTTCTTTTGTTTTTGTGCCCTAGGGTTGCATTTGAGTTGAAGCATTCCAATTGCAAAAATGCCAAAGATATTGAACCCATTTTGGCAATATGGTGAGCCCGAGGATGGAACAAATAGGCAAAATTTGAGTTGCAAATTATGTGGGCATCACATGTCGGGAGGGGTTAACAAGTTGAAATACCATCTAGCCAAACTACCTAGACATGATGTTGTCCTTTGTACTGCAGTGACCCCAGAAATCATGAGTTCTGCCCATGACGCCATCCATGAAAAAATTTGAAACAAGGATGAGATCGCTACAAACAAAGCTGAGCTTGCAGCGTTTGGCCAAGCAAGAAGTGTAGGTGCATCTCTATCTACCACTATCGGTGACGGTAGTGGGAGGGGATCCACAGCTTCACCTCTTGAGAGGGCAGGGCTCTCATCCCATTTTGTTGGACCAGGATCACAACCTTCTATCAAGTCAATTATAAGGAAATCGAAAAAGGTAGAAGCGAACAGGGTAATGGGAAGGTGTCTTTCCTGGAGTCACATACCTCTCGGCATTGTTAAAAACAATCCATTTTGGCAGCTGATGTGTGATGACGTTGCAGTAGTTGGCCCAGGGTATAAAAGTGCCACCTTTGAGGAGTTACGGGGCCCAATCCTTCAAGTAGAAAAGAAGGACATCGGTGCTAGGTTGACAGAGTTCAAGCAGTCATGGGAGAGCACTGGATGCACAGTCATGTCAGATGGGTAGACAGATGGTAAGGGTAGAACCCTTATCAACTTCTTGGTACATTGTCCTAGAGGTA
>LPNX010706622.1:2486-38516 GCA_001517045.1 Pseudotsuga menziesii | reverse complement strand
CCTTTTGCACTGTTTCATTCTTCAATGGCTGAGAAAATTGTGAGATCTTCTTTGTGAGTTGTGTGTTTGTCTACAGATCTATATGCTCAAATTTAACAATTCTCCTAGAGGTATCATGTTTGTAAAATCAGTTGATGCATCGACACATGTAAAAGATGCAGCACTTTTATGCGAGTTGAAGGATGGGTTCATCCAGGATCTTGGGGTGCACAATGTTGTTCAAGTTATTACAGATAATGTAGCTAATTATGTGGCTGCTGGCAAGATGCATATGGATAGGTACCCCAGTTTGTTTTGGACTCCATGCGCAACTCATTGCATTGATTTGATGTTGCAGGATATGGGGAAAATTCCCTTTATCAAGGTGGTGATTGATCAAGCTAGGAGCATCCCCAAGTTCATTTACAACCATGTTTTTGTTCTTAGTCTCATGAGGAGGCACGGCAAAAACAAGGAGTTGAAGCGTCTTGCAATCACGCGTTTTGCCACCATATTTATTACTCTTCAGTCTTTGCTTCAATGTCAGTTTGAGTTGAAGCAAATGTTTGTTTGTGATGAGTGGCGTGATTGTGCTTACAGCAGGAGAGAGGATGGGAAAACCATTGCCAAGCTGGTGTACACTGACTCCTTCTGGAAAGAAGTGGAGGAAGTGTACTCAATGAGTGGCGTGATTGTGCTTACAGCAGGAGAGAGGATGGGAAAACCATTGCCAAGCTGGTGTACACTGACTCCTTCTGGGAAGAAGTGGAGGAAGTGTACTCAGTGAGTGAACCTTTAGTAAGGGTTCTGAGACTTGTTGATGGTGATAAGCCCACAATGGGCTATTTATATGAGGCCATGGATAGGGCCAAAGAGGCCATTCGAAATTTCTATGTGGGAAAGGGTACCCCAAGGCATAACAGGCACATGTTGTTATGGGATTTGATTGATACTCGATGGACTGGGATGCTTCATCGACCCATTCATGCAACAGGACTCTTCCTCAACCCCGCATTTGCCTACAAATGCAATTTTGATTTTGATGGTGAGGTTTTGGAGGGGCTTCTCACTTGTATTCAAAGGATGATACCTGATTATGACATTTGCAATGCAGTCAATCGCGAGATAGAGGTGTATCGGGATGGTACTAGAGTATTTAGCTTTGGTGATGCTATTCGTGACAGGACCGAATTCATGTCAGGTAAGTTATTAACTTATTAGAGCGTTTTAAGTTTTCACCTTTATTTGAAAGATGAATTATGATTTATTTATATTTATTTCCTATTTTAGTTTTCCAAAGTTGAATGCAATGAAATGTAATTTAGTTATCTTTCTTTCTTGTTTGGTGTAGCCACTTGGTGGCGAAAGTATGGTGTGAGGACACCAAATTTACGGAAATTTGCCATCAGAATCCTTAGCCAAACATGTACAGCTTCGAGATGTGAGCGGAATTGGAGTGTATTTTACAAAATACATGCAAAGAGACGCAGAAGGTTAGAAACTTACAACTTAGAATTTCAACAAAGCAATTGCATTTAAATGTTTAATGCAATTTATGAATCTATGATCCTCTAAGATATTATAATTTATTAATTTATTACCCTCTAGACTCAATTTTTTTTATTACCCTCTTACAGGTTGGAGTTCACATGTCTTAATGACTTGGTGTATGTCCATTACAACCTCCGCTTGTGATGACACAGATACAGAAAGAACCAGATGCAAATGCCATCTCCTTGGACAATATTGATATATTGTCTAAGTGGAGGGTAGAGATTGAGACTCCTATCACAGAGGAATCACCTGCATGGCTAAAGGAGGGGCAAGAGGAGGAGGAGGAGGAGGTGGTTGGAGGCACCATGGAGGGTGATGTGCTAGCATCGCCACCACCTTCTGCATCGATTGATACGTCTAGTCCTCCATCCATCACTCAGCGTCCAGTATTAGATGCAGGGTCAGGACCTTCTGCTGCTACTTCTAGTGCTAGGGGCAGGCATGACGAAAGACCCATGATATTTTCTCGTAAAAGGGGAAGAGGGAATTGATATTAGATAGCTAGATGCTAGTTTTCCTCAGATACATTTATATCTGTGATGTCATTTTGTATTGTTTAAACTTTATACACTTTTGAGTCCTTGATTGGACAACTATGATGTTTTAGACTTTCAGTATCGACTTTAATGTATCGTTTTATATTTGGCATGACAACATGATGATGATATATATCAGTGCTTTCTTCATATTTATGTTCCAATATGTTTTTATGATGTTATTGTTGCTTATATGTTTAAAATTCTTTAAAAAATGAATGTATTTTCTATTTTTTAATGTTTGCCAACTTTTGCCGCTTTTTCGCTGATGTTGCTGAGAAGTTGTATTCGGGACCCTCGCCGACTTTTTGCCAAGGCCGAATTTTTCAACATTAGTCAAAACTGAAGGTTGGAGTTTTGGAAAACTGACTCCACAGATAAATGCGCCCTAGAGAGGCGAGTTGAGAAGAGGTAGAGTCAAGCCAAAATTGTGACGAAAGTAAGTCAAAACTAGAAACCCTAATTTCTGATGCGGCTACAGAATTAAATCAAAATTGAAAATTCTCATAATTGAATTTTGTCTTCACCAAAAGATGTTCCCTCCTTAGAGCGAAATTCCCAAGGCTCTTTTTCTGCCAAAAGGTTGAGTGAAGACCTTGAAAGATGAAACCCTAGTTTTGACAGGTTGCCGACAGAGTTCCCGCAATGGCTTCTTCTAGTACTGCTCTGATACCATGTTAGGTTATCTCAAAATTATAGCAGTATATCTTAATTGCATTTATCAATTGGATCACTAGAAGATAGACAAAGCACAGAACAACAACACAAGTATTTTTCACCTGGGAAACCCAATTGGGAGAAAACCCAGCAACCTTCGTCTAGAGATAATAATTTTGAGATCATAGTACAATGAAGAAAGAAAGAAAAAATATGGAAATGCTTTCCAAAGATTGAAACCCTGAAAACAGTCTTCTTCTACAGTGTATGCAAACTTCTCTACGCTGCTGTGTAGCTGCACTCTGCCAGAAACTGTGCACTTCACTTGTGTTGCTGCGCTGTTGTTGTGTGTAATAATGAGGAGGGGTGCCTCCTATTTATACTGTTTTCCCACCCAGAAATTAACTGGGGTTGAATTCACTTGGGGGAGCAATATAATTTTATATTTCATAATTTATATTTTATTTTTATTGTTGGCTTTTCACCCCAAGGATTACACTGTTCTTTCTAGGGTTTGGATGAATAATTACAACAAGTTCAATTCCCAAAGGAGGACAATAAGAATAGCTTATGAAGTTGCACAAACTCCAACAATTAGCAGGTATGAAGCATACTTTGATTGGGTGATCATTATCCCATCAAAATCCTAAGTAATTTATAGGCCAAGAAATTGCCTTAACAGGCCTAAATCACTCATGTCAAACGCTTCATGTAAAGCAGTTTTTATGAAGCTGATTGAAGCAAGTGTGCTTCCTGTAATTAATAAATCATCAACATACAGAACTATAATCAACAAATTATCTTCATATTGTTGTAGGTACACATTTGGATCGGACTTACATCTTGCAAAGTTTTGTGATAGCAGAAACAAGTCCATCTTTGCATACCAAGCTCTTGGGGCCTGTTTTAAGCCATACAATGATTTCCAAAGTCTGCAAACTAATGTTGGGTTTGATATGTACCCTTCAGGCTGCTTCATGTAGATCTCTTCTTGCAGGTCTCCATGAAGAAAAGCACTCTTCACATCCATATGGTGCACCTCCCAATGTCTAGATGCAGAAATGTCCAAGACTAGCCGAATAGAATCCATTTTTGTCACTAGTGCAAAAGTTTTTGTATAGTCCACTCCTTGAACTTGTGAGAAGCCTTTTGCTGCCAACCGAGCTTTATATTTGCAGGTTGAACCATCTGCAGCAACCTTGGTTCGGTAGACACATTTGCATTGAACAAGTTTCCTCCCAGGTGGAAGAGAAACTAGCTCCTAGGTTGCATTTTTCTGAAGAGAGTGATACTCTTCATCCATAGCAGCTTTCCACCTAGAATCATGGAGGGCATGATAATATGATTTTGGATCAAATCCAATCATCATATAGCGTTTCTCGAACAGCAAAGGATCAATGCAAGAAAGAGAAATACCTTCTCTTTGATAGTCTGCTCGAGTTCTCCTTGGATCAGCAAGATTTCCAATGTTTGATCTGGCAGAGGAGAGAGTCTTTTCTGCCCATTTTGGTAGATGAGAGGGCTCATTCGGATCTGATTCAAAACCTAATATTTCATGCTCACTAATATCAGACATTACATCTGAAATATCAGAGCACATACTTTCATTTTCATCTCTAGAATCTTCATCAGAAAGAGGAAGCGGTTTGGCAGTTTCTTCCTCCACTAGTTGCAGATCTTGAAGAGGTTCTTCAAAGCGAACACTTCTCTCGATGAGTATCTTTTTAGTTCTGATATTCAAGAGCTTGTATCCTTTTGCTTCTTCAGCATATCCAATGAGGATGCACTCAACACTCTGTGGCTCCAAAGATTTTCTCTTATCCAGTGGAATACTAGGCTTTCTAGCCCATGTAGTGGACCCGAAAACCTTGAGATTGGACACATCAGGCTTATGACCAGTGTAAGCTTTGAAAGGTTTTCTACCTTTGACGGATGGGTGTGGGACCCTGTTCTAAATATATGCAGTAACATTCATATTCCATAGCCTCAGCCCAAAGATTTGCAACCAAATCTTTAGACTCAAGCATACAGGTTGTCATCTCTTTTAGTGCTCGGTTTTTCCTTTCCGCTACACCATTCTGTTGAGGTGTGTAGGGAACAGTGTGTTGCATCTTGATTCCATTTTCTGCACAAAGTTGCAGCAACTCTGATTTGATGTATTCACCTCCATTATCAGATCTGTGAGCTTTGATCTTGTTCCCAGTAGCAGTCTCAGGGGAAGCTTTAAAATCTTTGAATTTTTCAAAAACTTCCGATTTCTTTTTGAGAAAGTAGACCCATGTAAATCTTGAAAGGTCATCTATGAAGGTAAGAACATACCTCGATCCATTCATGGAGGTAGTTGGCATCGGACAGCTGATATCACTGTGAATCAGCCCCAAAATACATGAAGCTCTGTTAGTTTTTCCTCGATCAAACTTATGCTCAGGATGCTTGTCGACTATGCATCCCTTGCAAATCCCTTTTGAGGATTTGATTTCCGGAAGGCCTTCCACCATGGAATCCTTTGTAGCAGCTGCAAATATTTATAGTTTATGTGTCCAAACCTCTCATGCCACAGCCAGCTGATCTCATTTCCATGAGTCAAGAGGGCACTTTGCTTTGAATCAGGCACAAAATTGGAAAACTCATAGGCTTTTGCAGCATGATTTGTTTTTCCTACTGCAATGAGTTTTCCCGTGGCTATCTCAGAAATCTCAACATCATTGGGGTTGAATACAACTCTTTTAGGCAAACTAGTGTGTGTCATTTGATACACAGAAAGCAAGTTTGAAGCCAAAGAGGGAACATATAGAACATTTTTGAAGTTGCCATGTTCTAGATGAATAGTACATTTTCCTTTTGATGAGACTTGTGAGTCATCTCCCATGTGGATGGAGATGTAGCTATCGGATTCCAATGATGTGAAAGAATCCTTGCACGTAACCATATGATTCGAAGCATCAAAGTCAATGAGGAGAGCTCTTGCATTCGAAACACTAGCCATGAGTGCATGACCTCTTTTAGGCTGATTATTCTGATCTCCAGTATCCTTCTTCCTTGCGCCTTATGGAAGAGTGATGTTGTTTTTCTCCAAGAGAAGGGTCATCTGATCAATAGTCCTCTTCATGCAAGAGCTTTCAGAATGAAAGCCTCTAGCACAATAAGAGCACTTTGTCTTCTCTTTGCCCCTTTGCTTGTTTTTTCCTCGAGCCTGAAGGCTCATTTGACTGTTGGTTTTTCTCCTTCTGCTTGGGAGGATCAAACTTGGTCTTCTCTTTCTTTTGTTTTCCCTTTACATTCAAAGCCTTGGGTCCTCCAGCAAACAAAGCTTGATCTTTGGAGGATCTCATGGATCCCATCTGAACAAGTTTATCATGCTCATTGGTTAGGGACTCAATGAATGCATTCAAGGTAGGCATCTTCCAATTCGAAATTGTGAGCTTTCCGATATGGAAGGTAGAGACAAAGACAAAGTAGTCTTCTCCTAGCTTCAAAAGGATAGAAAGAATTAGTTGGTCATCTTTCTTCTCAACTCCGCATTGCTTCAATTGGAGCACAAGGTGCTTAAACTTAGTGAAGAATTCATTTATGGTCTCAAAATTGCTCGGATTGAGAGAGATCAGTTCATTCTCCAACTGATAGGCTCTCAAATCATCTTGCTTGCCAAAGAGTTTAGAAAGTTGTTCCCCACTTCCTTGGGAGTATTCAATCCACTGAGATGGAAAAGGAGATCCTTTGAAATGGAGAGGCATAGGAAACCATACGCTTCATCAAGCTTGTTCCAATATTTTGACTTCTCTACTACTGTCTTTGGCTTTGGCTCCGTGCCCACGGTGACTCTGAAGAGTCCCTTGGAGCGCAATGTTATCTCTGTATCCTCTTTCCACTAATGATAGTTGAAAGGAGTGAGAAGATTACTAGAAGAAGAGTCCATTTTCCAGTTGTAGCAAATGCAATAGGACATTATGAGATACCTGCAATCACACAAAACAAACAAAATAAGGTTGAACAACCTACACTTTTGGAGTTGCTTCACGTATGGATAGACTTCTCTAGACAAAATCCAGAGGGAGAAAGGCTAAGATTCCAAGACTTATGTGGAAGAATCTGCACTTCTGGTGCAGTGTTGGGATAGTTTTGAGCAATTTTGCTCAATCTTCATCAAAGATCCATCAAAAACTTTGTATAAGAGTTGCCTTGTCCTGCCATGGCTCTAATACCATATAAAATTGAGGCACAACAATCTTAGAACCAAGACAAAAGTTACTACAAATGATCCAGATCAATTTGCTCAATGAAATGCCAGAAACAGTGCAAAAGGCTTGCAGTTGTGTATATCTTAATCATCAATCAAAAGAAATAGATTACAATATAATACAATGGCATGAATAGCCATGCAATTCGAATCCAAGAGAGGTCATTCAAATTGAGTGCATGGGAGTGGCTTAGTTGTCAGTTGACAATGGACACCACTCAGCACATCAGTTAACCACTTAACTCCAACATAATTGACTCTAACTGACTCGGAGGCAGTTTAAACTGAGTCTAACTGAATAGAACTCAACTGCATGCCAACAAGTAGGTGGAGGCGCCTTTCTGACTTCAGTTAGGTGAGATAAACTAAGCTGAGTCACCAAAGTTAGGTGAGGGCGCCTTTAACATTCCAATTAACTGCATTTAGACCAAAAATAAGAATAAATCATGGGAAAGGCACCTTTATCACTTCAGTTAACTGAAAAGTAGGTGAAACAACTACCAGTTGACCGAGTGGGGCACATAACTCAAGCAGATCAACCCAAATTTGCTCTCTGATTGAAGGAGGAGGCTCAGTTAGGCTCCCCGATTGAAGAAGGAGATCTAGTTTGATGATACAGTCACATGTTTAAGTCAAAACTTAGGATAAGTGGTAAGTTAGACCAAAATAAGTCAAATAATAATGTGTGGTTGGAAAATGACTCCAACAAGCCCTTAGCAAAAGGGAAGTTTGAAGCATTCAGAGACAAACTTGGATTGGTGCAAAATTCCTTCCTTACGAATAGAGAGTGTTGATGTTTTTATCTCGAACAAGAACTTCCGCACAGGTTTAGTGTCAAACGCGTGTGAAGTCGTCCAAGTCAAATCTATTTTGTAATTCACTTTATTAAATTGAAAGTCTTTAATTTTATTGTTGAGTCTAATAAAGTGCATTTTAATGCATTAGTGATTTAGACTAATCTCAACCATCGATCTTACTGAGAAATCAGGGTAGCAGCTAAAGTATAAAAGCATGTCAAAGGAGAGGGTAAAGACACATTCATTCTTTGCTTGAAGACAGGTTGGTCGAAAGGTAAAGAAACTCATCTGAGGAGCAAAGTTAGAGTGCCACATAGGAGCTCGGATCAGCAAGCAAGCCAAAGGTATAGCAAACCTGTACAGTCGTATGGACAGGTACATCAGATCCATATTGTCGCACGGATTCATATGGAATTCCGTACCGCCAAACAGACAGATCCGTACAACCATACAAAACAAGTCCGCACAGCCATACAGACAGCCGTGCAACAGATCGACAAGTTTTTAGGCTGTTCTCTTGATTTCTGAGGGCAGATTTTCTCAGTCAGGTGCATCTTTTATTTTGTTTGAGTGTACCATACAGCGGCAAGTTATTGGCAACTGTGGAGGTTTCCTTCTAAGCTTTGATCTTTAATGAAAACCTGATTTGAAGGAGTAAAGTGTTTATGCTTCCACTGTTCATTTTCAGCTATATGTGTGATTTTTGCATGTTCAGAACCATTTATTTTTGTTGTTAAATAAGTTCAAATCTAATTTATTTAATCAAGAGAAACATAGGACAACAATCGCCTAGGGCTTGGAAAATTAACATAGTGAAATAAATTAAACACAGCAGCTAACTTTAGACATCAAAAAAGACCAAATGATCAAACCATCAAACCAAGACTCCACTATTCAATGAGGAACGACATAGATAAGGAGTTGTGTCCCTTCCCGAGTTCAAAGTATGTTTATAAGTGGTTTCTATCTTTTGCTCAACTTAAGCCCATAATCTATGTTCAGCCTATTATTCTGCTTTTTAACCTTGGCCAACATATTAGCATTCTCTATATGGATATGATGCTCTGTGCTGTAAGAATGCTCTGCAAGGGCATATTTCTCCACACAGTTGTGTGAGATATCTGCACTATGCTCCTTCAATCTTATTTGCAATGAGTGCCCACTCTCACAGATGTGTGTTCTTCAACATAAGGAAGGAATGGAGTACACACGTTTTGTTCCTTGGTATCCAACGAATCATTTGTTGACTCTAGCATTCCCCTAATAGTAATTGGAGAAGAAAAAGTAACTTTGATATACTTCCTTCTAAAAACTCTTGCAATCTGGCCGTAGTGCCTTGGATATTAGGCACTGTAATCCTTGTGCACTTTGTATCCCCATTCTTATTCTTGTGTGCGCTTCAGTGCATCCCTTGCGCCCTTTGGAATGTTTTCTTATTTGGTTATGTTCGTAACCATTTTCTTTGAATACCTTTTCTAGATGATCCATTTCGGGTTCTAGATGGTCGTCCATATCAGAAATCCTGATTGTGCAAGAGTGTTAAAGACGCCAATTTTCACTCCTCCAAATACCATTAGAGGAATGATAGATTTAACACGAGACTCATAGGACCCCAAGCAACATTCCTTGCTCATGGGGAAGAACATACATCAGTGAGACTGGACACTCACTGTACGTAAGATTGAAGAAACATAGTGTCGATCTCTCACACGACCAAGAGGAGAAATCCACCCTTGCAGAGCATTCTTATAACACCAAACATCATATAGTGATGGGCTTAAGTTGAGCAAAACATGGTGAGTACTCCATTCCTTGCTCATGCAGAATAACATACATCGGTGAGACTTGACACTTGCTGTAAGTAAGATTGAAGGAACATAATGCAGATATCTCACACACGTGCGTGGAGAAATCCACCCTTGCAGAGCATTCTTATAACAAAAGCATCATATCTATATAGAAAATGCTATACCAATAGACATGTAAGGGAGGTGGTGGAAATTGAAAAGCACAATCATATGCAGAACAGAAAGGATGGGCTTTAAGTTGAGAGAAACATGCAGGCCGGTCAAAAACATTCTCAGAACTCGGGAAGGGTCATAACTCCTTATCTGTGTCACCTCTGGTCGATAATGGAGTCTTGGTTTGCTGGTTTTATCATACGATCTGCTCTAATATCTAGATTCGGCTGCAGTGTTTAAGTCATTTTATTAGAGGCCAATCCCACTCATGGAGCGCTCCACTCAGGTTTGAAGCAGCTATTCATAGAGTTGGCTTTTGGATCACTTTATCTCTTCTCGCTTCGCGAGTGTGGTCATCTCCCTGAAAATGGACTGCCATAGCAGTCCAAAAAGTTGGACAGTAAAAATATACGCAGGCTTTTCCATAATTCTGTTTCAAATGTTATTCCTTCGAAAGATAAATACATTATAATTCTAATCAATGAGTCGAACTTTTAATTTTTGAATTTCCCAAAAAAACTAAGTGAACACAGAACCTTAGATGTACTACATGCACAGTGGAATTGATATGAAAATCCAAGTGTGTAATGGTAGGAACTGAAAAGCAGGGGAAAATTGCATAGCTCCATTGACGCTTACGCACAAGGGAATAAGTAATACAATCAGCAAATGGTCAGTGGGGGTTTGGTTAGAAGGTTCAAACCCTCCGGCGCACATTCACCCCTCAAGCGGGCTGTCTCAAGTGGTTGGGGCGCCAGGAACAAGTTCTGGGTGAATTTGAAAGAAGAAAAACGCGCCAGTCTGCCGCATTTTGGACAAAAGAGATCTTTCTAGAGTATTGTAAACAACCGAGGTAACAGAGTGTCCCAAACTGGGGAGAGGCACGGTTGCTGCATAGTGACAACTGACAACATCAATAATCTTGAAATATATTAACCATACCCAAAAAAAGAGGGGAGGAAGGGAGATTGTGCTGTCAACTTTCAAGTCACAAGAGAAGAAGCAAAGAATGATGGAAAATAACTGTCTCTAATGCAATGCACACAGTAGTCAATTTCAGTTAGTAATACAATTTATTCATTGTGCAAATGTCGCATTGGAAGTGGTGGACCACAGAGCTTTACATGCAACACAAATACATAGGAGTTAGGTAGTAAGGCACCCACTAAAACTCTACACAGAAGGTCAGAGAGGCATTGTTTTGCAATACGTTCACTGCAGATAACACGAAACATGGCTTCTGTAATTGAATTTGGAAGGTCAATGCTTTTGCTTGACCAGGGAAAAGCTGAATAGAAAGGCATACAAGCATGCAGCTATAATAGGAGATAGGAAATTAGTAGTAATGGAATAAGAAGAAAACCTTTGAGAATAAATTAATTACTCGGAATAAGGTGACGCGCAAGTGGGGCTTCCTGGCGTTCCCTTTGAGAGCAGTTTCTTGCTGAACAATCCAAACGGAGAGGTCTACGGCCACCCTCTTCCCTCTCAGATAATCCAAATCCTCAAACTGTGCAATGGGTTTCAACAAATCCCAGAAACCACCTCCCACACCCATATTTTACTCTCCTGTCCTCACTTCACCAGTCTTTACATAACATACTTGATACACCCTCTAAAACAAACATCCTACTAGTTATGTCCATGGAGTGGCTAGAATTAACCGATTTCTGATTCGGTGGTGTTTTGTTGCGTTGCACCTTCATCGAGGAGGAAGCTGTTCAAGTTTTTAATTCAATAGGTCTCCATATCAGCGGAAACCTGACAAATATTGCACATTCCATCCAATCAAAGTTCAGAGTAACTCTAAACACTTAGAGGACAAGGCACACTTGGAGGACAAGGCGGTGGGGGTGGCTAGGTCCTTTCCACCAACAAATACGTTCACCCCTCGGTTCTAGCTGGTGTCGATCGACAGGGAATGCACTTGTCACGCGTTATACATTCAACGTACGTAACATCAAATCAATGTTTTGTTTAAGAACTTTAATCTAAGCAACCAACGGCTAAGGAGATGATAATAACATTTATATGTAGTAAATTTTGTTCATTTATGTTTTTAGGTGAATCAATCCACTCATCCAATTCTCAGTCCAAAGGTTGATATTAAGATAATCAAAATGCTTGGTTTTTTTCACTTCATCAATGATATATATATAAAAGGAGGAGGAATGTCAATATGGATTTTTTATTTTATTTTAATGGAATGGAATGTAAAAAAAGTATTTGAGAGAGTTTATTCTTTTTCTATATTTAAAAGTGCAATTTTAACAATAAAGGTATTTGAGGGAGTTTTTTTGGTATATTTTAAAATGTAATTTCATTAATGAAAAAATACAATTTGATCAAAGTTATATAACTTTCTATAATAATGATAGCAAAAAAAATCCAAATGATATATGTTCATCCTATCTCATACACATCTTACATCTAACACAAAGAAAGACTTGTTGATATTGTGGACATATCTCACACACATCTTAGATCTAACACAAAGAAAGTCTCATTGATATTGTTAAATGTTTACATTTAGGACGAGTTTACCATTGTCAACTATCTAAAAATGCATTGTATCAATTTGATGTGTTTGTATTAATTATTAATTGGATTATATATCTCTTTGGTTTTGAACTTTAGGTTAGGGTCACCATTGTAAAAAAATTATTTACTTAATATATCTCTTGGGATACACACCATTCTTGGTCAGCGAGGAGGGGATGTTGCCCACCACGAGGTGTGGGATAGGGAACGAATTTATGTAACATCTTTTGTCCATTGTAAACGATCACACCTTAGGGGCTTCTTGCACCTATATTAGCTGGTTTATCAGCTAAACCATTATTCTCCCGGAGAATGTGAAAAAATAACACTTGAGGGGGAGAGTTTAAAAGGAGAATTTTGTCGTAAATTCTTTTACATCTCGTGGAACCTTTATAGTAGCTAGATCTCATATTCTGGATGACTTTTCTGGAATCGTTGAAGACCATTAACGTTGGAATGGATTTCATGTCAATTAGTTCCAAGCCATGATAGAGCGACAACCATTCAGCTTCGTTATTCGATTTTGTTCCAAGACCCTAGAAAAAGGATTTAACTATATTTCCTCTAGGATCAAAGATGATCCCTCCCCCACCTGCCTCCCCCGGGTTTCATTTTGAGGTGCAATCGAAGAAGAAGGAGTAATAATGTTGTTCCTCCCTCCAATGAAGAAAAACATCCTTTTTTTCCTTATTTCCCAGATCTGAAGAACCCGGGAACATTTGGTCTAAGGGGAGCTCTGCTTTAGAAATTCTTTACACCAGCTAGATTCCTTAACAGTAAAGTCTTCATAAACATGGTAGGAGATGCCTTTTGAGACCATTCTTTCAGAAACCATATTGATCACTTTGTAGGCTACCCTGAGGGGATCATCCTTCTTATCGTCAAAGATAAATAAGTTCCTTGCAAGCCAACTTTGACAGCAGATTTTTTTGGGTATGGTATTCCATAATCTTTGGAGAGTTGGATTCCTCCTCAATGCTCCTGGGAAAAGAGAGTTCCATGATACTTCCAACTCTCGGATGTGTCCCGGAGGAGAGAACCTTCTGCCTAGATTTCCCGATACGTGACCCCAAACTTGAGAGGCAAAATTGCAGGACAAGAAAAGATGAGTAGCAGATTCTATAGCATATTGCACATGACACATCTGGATGGTCCTTCAATTCCCCTTTTGGTGAGGTTGTAGGCAGTTAAAAGCTTATTGTGGACTAACACCAAAAGAAGAAATTAACTTTTGGGATGTAGTCTGTGTTCCATACCTTGTTCTAGATTTTTGTTGATGGTCGACCTGGGATGTTCTCCAAGATCCTGTAGCCTTCTTTTACAGAGTAGATACCGTTACAGCCCTAGCCTCCGGTGTCCTAAGTTCAAAGGTGAGAAGGGGTTTTCCTATGCAAATGCAATAGGAAGAGGTCATATTCTTGCTTTAAATGCTGAGGAGGATATAAAGTTTTCCAATGTTTCCAAGCACCGGAATGGAAACACAGACAACGTCAATAAGTTGTTCTCTTGCATCCATCTGTAGATATCTTTAAGATTTGGGGTAGAAGGTAGCGGAGGATGTCCCAGAATTTTATCTGTCCATATTTTAATCCTTCTACCATTTCCAGGAAACCAATGAAGAGCATCCTTAATTAGACCGATAGAGCTTTTACAAAGGTTCCATATGGAAGTACCTTTTCCATCCCAGTTGCAATTGAGACACCTTGAACTAGAATTCTTAATGTATTTTTTCATGGTGACCTCTTTCCACCAGTCCATGTCTCCTATAATTAGTCTCCAGACTAGTTTGTCTCACAAGGCTTTGTTCATCTGCCCCGGATCTCTCACACCTAGACCTGCTTTTGATTTGTCTTCTTTGACTATATCCTAGTTCACCATATGGAATTTTTTGCTTTGGGTTTTCCCACCGTGCCAGAGGAATTTTCTAATTTCTATACTGATATTATTCATGGCAGTCTTAGAAGCAAGGATCATTGAACTGATATAGATGGGATCAAAGGCAAGAATGGATTTAATGAGGGTTGTTTTACCATCCAAGTTGAGCCATTGATCTTCTTGGGAGTTGGATGTTGACCCTACATAAAAGTATATAAATATATCAATTGAACTCTGTACACATATATCTAAATAATTTTAAAAGATTGTGAACTTTCAAATCAAATATATAGATACTAAATTTAATTATTTAAACTTAAAATATTTTGGTAAATGTATAGCATCGGGAGTCATTCTCCATGAGACTAGTATTGTATCAAGTCTGGAACTTATGTTGTATTAAGTTCGGAAGTCTTATGCTGTATAAAGACCATATGACTTGTGTTGTATCAAGTCATGATGATATACTATGTGATGTATGGCTAGTCATGGTCACTAGGTGCTATAAGTCTTCTTTAGGGATTAGCTACCCCTAGAGTGATTTAATTTAGCATGTGACTATATGACCCAGGGTAATACATATGATCATAGGTTCGGAACAATTCTTCTGAGTATGATATGATAAAGATGATTAATTAATTAAACACTCATGGACCATGCAAAATTAATTAATGATATATGAGACTAGCATGGAGATAGAGTTAGGGTTCAAATTGCCCATGTCATACCTCTAGTGAATTGAAATTGCAAAGACATTAGTTAAGTCTAAGTTGTGGGAAACAAGTTTTAGTTAATTAAGGAATCTATTCCTTGATTTATGTAAAGTGGTTGTTGTGGATGACACTGATTGTGAAGCACTGAAGACATTTAGTTAAACTCCTAACTAACAGTCAAGTTGTTAGTTAATTAGTTCACATTCAGTTCAATTCAATTCAATTCAGTTCAATTCAGTTCAATTCAAATAGTTAAAATTCAAGTAAAGGCAGTTAACACCAGTGGATTAATGGAGGGTGCATATCTTCAGTATGGGAGATAATTTCGAGGTGACAACTTGGCACCAAGTCAAGGAATACGCAATAGCTAATGTGTGGATAGTGCACACAGTGTTCATAATTCCCAAAAGGCATGAAACCATTTGCTACCTCTCATTGTATGACTGAATAAGCTTGTTATTATAATTCTATGCACTTAGCAAGGTCAAGATAGTATTTTGAGTGATTTCTATTCTCTAGTGTTGCTTTGATATCTCTTATCAAGCAATCTGCAAGTGTTGTAAAATCCGTCTCTATAATTATCTATCATACTCAAAGGATTACTGGGTTTTTCATCCTCCATATTTCGAGGGTTTTCCCAGGGTACATCATGTGTCTTATCGATTGAATGATTTGTGTGTTTGAATTGTTTATGAGATATACATGCACTAGATTTGTTTATTAAAACTTTTAAAGTTCAAGTATCTTCAATTTTTGCTCAAACATTGACATGGTATCAGAGCAAGGGCGTGCAAGAGCTTAGTTTTGTGCAAACATTCTAAACCTATGCATATTTTGAAGCATTAAGCAAGAGCTTGAATCAATGGCATCAATATTCGTCCAACCAAAATACTCACTTGACGACACCTCAAACTTCAACACATGGAAGGTGAGGGTGATTAACATTCTCGAAGAGCATGCTCTTGATTCCTTTGTGACCACCATGATTGAAGAGCCTACTACAAATGCAGGAAGAACCAATTACAAGAAGAATCAGGAAAAGGAAAAGAGCATCATATATGACTCCATGAAGGACAACCACATGTCGGTAATCACACCATTGGATACAACAAATGCATGTTTTGACACATTCATGAATCTTTATGAGAAGAAGGCCCCTACTCAAAAGAGGTATTTGAAGAACAATTTGTGCAACATGAAGATGGAAAGAGATGAGACCGTAGCCTCCTTGTTCACAAAGATTTCACAAGTGAAGAATCAACTTGCAAGCATTGGTGTGGAGACAGATCAGGATGACCTTCTTCAAACGGCCATTGACAAGCTCCCCTCCTCATGAGAGATCTTTCTTGTTGCAGTAAATTGAAGAGAGGAGCATCCCAACTTCAAAATACTTTGGCATGATTGCATTCAAGAAGAAGGGTGCATGCAGAACAAAGTTGTGAACAACAAGGAGGAGAATCTTGCCCTCGTGACAAGAACCAAAAAAGGGAGGAATCCATTCACTCCCAAGAAGTCCCTTCGTGCAAAGAAGAAAGAGATCGATGAAAGTTTTAATAAATCAAAGCTTCTATGTTTTTATTGTCAAAAGTCGGGACACTTTGTACAAGACTTTTGTGCGAGGAAACGAAAAGAAGGAATATTTCATGCTTCCACCGTCATAGAAAAAACTTCCAAAGAAGATGCACCCGAAGAGAAAGAGACAAGGAGGGAGTATTACCTAATATCTGCTTTGTCGATATATATCATCACTGGAGATTATACATGGCTAATTGACTTGGTTCTTCAAAGAACATGTCAAGATACAAGGGCACAATCTCCAACCTAAAAGAGAAACATTTTGCATGCATGGTAGAATTGGGATACAATTACACATACTCAATCCAAGGAGTTAGATCCACATCCTCCCAGCTAAGTTCAGGAGACACACTACATGTGGAGGAAATTATTTATGTCCCTGGATTAAACAAGAACCTACTCTCTATTTCTATCTTTGAAGATAAAGGCTTATAATTCATCTTCATGGAGAATCAAGCATACTTGTGGTCAAAGAACTATAACATTGATACTTCTATTGTTATTGGAGTTAGAGAAGGACTTTACAAGGTCCCAAGAAAGTATATTGCAGCCATGACACATCATACTATCAACCCATGTAAGCTGTGGCATAGGATTCTTAGACACCTTCACTTCAGATCACTACCTGGTTTGCAGCGAATGGTGAAAGGTATGCCTAATTTGATTATGTACACGATACTGTTTGTTGCGGTTGTGCTTTAGAAAATAATGTTAAAAAGAAGTCTCCTACCAACCATATTAGATCTAAAGGCATCTTAGATTTAGTGCACTTAGATGTGTGTGGACCCATGTCCTCCCCATCCCTTAGTGGGCATCTCTACTATGTTTTATTCATTGATGATTTCTCCCATAAGGACTGGATTTCCTTCATGAAAGCCAAAAGTGAAACCTTAAATAAATTCAAAGAGTATAAAGCCTTAGTCGAGAATTAGACAAGTAGGCATATTCTTACCCTAAGGTGTGATAATGGTGGAGAATTTGAATCAAATGCCTTAATGAGTTTTGTAGTGATGCAGGGATATGTAGAAATTTAGCAGTTCCTTACAACCAAAAATAGAATGGGGTTGCAGAGAGAAAGAACATAATTGTTTGTGAGGTTGCAAAATCCATTTTACATGGTCAGGATGTATCTTCTTATTTGTGGGAAGAATCTACCCGTACAACAGTGTACATACATAGTAGAAGTTTGCATGCAGTTCTTGATAAGAAAACACCTAAAGAGGTGTTCACTGGTGAGAAACCAGGCATATCAAATCTTCAGATTTTTGGATGTCCTGTGTATATTCACCTACCAAAAGAAAAGAGAACCAAGATGGAACCTTCTGGCAAGAAGGGAACTTTTGTTGGCTACAATGAGACCTCCAAGGCATTCAAAATATATGTACCTGGAGAGAGACATGTTGTTTAGTCGGGATGTGACATTCCATGAGGAGGCAAAATTCAAGGGATCAAAAGAGTTTGAATGTGATCTAGATACAGAGGAGGCGGAGGATCCTATATCATAGGATTATGATGATGATTCTTCTCGTTCTAATGTTTAGAGGGAGACTACAATAGAGCATGTAGAGCTACCTGACATTGATGAACCAGTTGAACTGGTTGATGAACCCCCTATAAAGAGGAGGTCAGCATGGTGTCGAGATGTATTGAGAGATGTTTAGAAGCATGGAGCACCAATAGGCACTTCTAGAGAGCACAAGCATCCTAATAGGTATTCATGATATGTTGCATTGATGAGCAACATCAATGATTCATAGCCTTCATCATATGAAGAGGCTACAGAGAAGCAAGTGAGGAAAGATGCTATGACAAAGGAATATCATTCTATTTTGAAGACTGATGTTTTAGAGATTGTTTCCAAACCTGAGACAAAGTCAGTTGTAACTTCCAGATGGATTTACAAGATAAAGCATGCTACAAATGACAGTGTGGAAAAGTACAAAGCCAAGTTTGTTGCTCATGTCTTTTATAAAAAAATAGGGCATTGATTATGAGGATACTTTTCTCCAGTGGCTAGGTATACCACCATTAGATCTATTATTTCACTTGCATCAATATTGGGTTGGAAGTTTCACCGGAAGGATGTGAAAACTGCCTTCCTCAATGGTGAGGTTGAGGAAGAGGTTTACATTGAGCATCCTGAGGGTTTTGTGATACATGGAAAGGAGTCCCATGTGTTAAAGTTGAATAAAGCTCTCCATGGGTTAAAACAAGCTCCTCGAGCTTGGTATGCCATAATAAACAATTATGTTCAAAAACTAGGTTTCTTGAAGAGTGATGCAGATTCAAACATGTACTTCAAAGTAGTGGAGAACCAACCTCTGGTACTAGTCCTATATGTGGATGATATTTTCCTCACTGGAGAGGAAACACTGATTGCTAAGTGTCAGAGGGAGATTACCTCAGAGTTTGAGATGAAAGACTTAGGTCTTATGCAATACTTCCTATGCCTTGAGATTTGCAAGAGGAATGATGAGATATTTCTATCTGAAGTGAAGTACACTATGGACATCTTGCGCAGATTTGGCATGGTGGATTGTAAATCCATAAATGTACTCCAATGGATTCCAATTTTAGGAAAAATCATTAGTTGAGACTGGATCGAATCCAATGGACCCCAAATTATACAGACAGTTGATTAGCTTGTTGATGTACTTGATACATTCGAGGCTAGACATTTGCTATGTAGTTAGAATTTTGAGTCAATTCATGACTGATCCTAGACACAGACACTGGGTTGCAGGTAAGCATATTTTGAGATACCTCTACGATACATTTTCTTATGGACTCAAGTATGCCTCTAATGGAGGAGTGTTATTTCTTCGATATACCAATTCTAATCTGGGTGGCAACATTATTGATCAAAAGAGAACTTATGGATATTGTTTCAGCTTGGGTTATGCTATGATTTCATGGTCTTGCAGAAAGCAGGTTTTAGTTTCCCAGAGCAGTACAGGGGCTGAGTACATTTATGCTAGTACTTCTTGTAGAGAAGCAGTGTGGCTGAGAAAGCTACTTGGAGGATTATTCAATGAAAATATAGAGCCTATAGTGATTAGGTGTGACAACTAGAGTTGTATAAATATTTCTGAAAATCTTGTGTTTCATGACAAGTTGAAACACATAGAAATGAAGTATCACTTCATTTGAGACACGGTCCAGAAAGGTATTGTAAAACTTCACTACATAGCTACTTGTTGCCACCTTTCACACACCTGGGTCACGTGGTAGAAATCTTCAAGCCACTCGGTGTGTCCTTGGGGGCAAGTCTCAAGTCAAGGCTGTCACCTTGTTCTTGACTCCTCCATTTAGGCTCAACTCCTAACGAAGCCAAGGGGGGTAGACCCTATTAAGTTACTAAGGAGATTTACTTAGTGTGGCGATGTTAAACTGAATGAGTTATTTAGGAGTTTGAGATTTAACTATAGATAATCAAAGATGGCAAGATACAAAAATGAACACACGAAAGCACAATGCTGAGACACAATATTTATATAAAGCAAGAAAATAACCAGTGCCTTAGAATGGAGTAAAAAAAAAGATCAATATACTTGCATGTGCTTGGAGTGAATGTTTTGCGATTTCCTCTTGGTACGTTTTAAGTTAAATTTGAAGTGTAAGTTTATTAAAATTAGGCAAAGGGGGGACTCCAGATATACCCGAGAGTACTTGGAGTATGTCCAAAACTAAACCTTCACAGCTACCCGCAAGGAATATGTGGGCTGAAATGGAGTCTCTGGGGATATTGTTTGTAACGCACCCGTTAGGGTGTGACAGAGATCGGTGCCCCGAGGTCACTTTTCAGAAGTTCCCGCTTCCTTTGGGTATTTTTCCACTGTAAAGGTTTGATCTAGGTGTTGGATTTTCACCTGATGGTTTGTCAGTTGGGGAAAGTGAGTCCTAATTATACTAGTCACCCAAGTGCTTTTGATACAGCTTGACTGATCGAACGAACTGCAGCCAAGTGTAGATCATACACACTGGAGTCTTGTTAATTTTAGTAAGTTTTAAACTAGGTGTTCTTGTTTAAAAGAAAACCCTCCAGGAACCTCTTTCGATCCAAATGGATCTTAATCGGGGAATCGAGGAGGGGTTAATTTTATAATTGCTGATAAATAAATGATGAAAAACAAAATAGATCCACAATTCTAGTTTTCTAATTAGTCCTACCACAAATCTCTTTCCCCTTTCGGGTCAATCGGGAAGTCGTGGGGTAAGTATTAAGATTACTTTGAAATATAAAGTATGGAATATGAAATTAATAATAAAATAAATTATACTACCTTGCAGATTAGATCAATGCTAGTTTGAAAGGAAATGAGCAAAAAGCAACACAAAAGGACACTTACGCAAATCCCCCCAGGGGGGATGGGGAATGGGCTCGAAAGAGCCTATTCAAAAAATAATTTTATTAACAGCGGTTACAATATTAGAGAATTGATATAATTCCTCTTGATCCTTATATGGATTGAAATCAATAGATTACAAGGTGCGAAAATCAAAGGTTTTAGTCAAATGGGAGACCCCTGGGGGGATTTGAACGCTCCCGAGGCCACTTCCGAACAGCAGCTTCCTTTCTTTTTGTCAAACCTGCTAAAAACCAGCAAGCATATAAGAATGAAATATTCCCAAAAGCACTCTGAAAGCACCTTTGTGTCAGCTCACTTTAAACCAAAAAAAAGTAAGCTGAAAACTAGTTAAAAAGGGGAAAACCGGAACCAAGGAAAGCAGGATTTCCTTGGGATCTTGACTTGCCTTTTGGGCAGCCAATAAGATGTGCACTTTTATTGTGGAATGTTAAATTTTATCGTACAGCAAATGAAACTACCTTAGCAGCAAGCTACGAATTTTCACTAAAATGCTTGCGAAAATAAGGTAATTTTAGCTAGATCTCTTAAAATTGAACTTTATGTGCAAAACAAAACTAAGATCTAGAATTAGGAGGGGATCTTACTAACTAGATATATGTGTTTTTTTCTTAATGAGATAGATCAGAGTAATAAGAAACCTTTAAAGTAACCAATTTGAGGAAAATTTAAGATTTTTAAAGGAGAGAAAGGGGAAGAAAGGTGCTTGTTGTTGAAGCAAATCTGCAAAGAAAACTTGGTAGTGAAGCACCGAGGGGCACGATATTAGCAATCTCTACTGAAAATCAATGGAATCAAACCTGAACCATAGATCTTCCAGTCACGACAAACTTGTAAGCTACAAAACAACTCCTGCAAACAGAACTATCAAATCTGAAGATACATATGAGAAGGGGATGATACAACATGCAAATAATCTTATTTAACATATAGGTATTAACTCATTCAAACAATGCATAAAATAGAAGTAAGTAAGCTTACTTACAATGATCTATCCCTATGATCTCAATAACCATTCAGGCAGACAATAGTTAAGTGCAAAAAATTGAAAAAATAGCAGTTTCACCTTGAATGCAGCATGACAATGACAATCCACACATGAAAGGTACTCCACAATTGAGCCTCCAAAGCTTCTCTTTATTTCAACAAATGAAGATCAATACATAGTTACAATGGCAAGCCCTCCAGTCCAGCTCTTACTAGCTTGGAAGAGGTAGCCTCAAGCAGGATATATACAAAACATAGACCATCCATCCCAGGGAGGGCGCAATTCCTCATGGAATCAAGTGAAATCAACTGATGGAGAGCTCATCAATGCAGAACTGAAGCTGAACTGAGCCTACTTGTCAACCGGAGGCTTGATTGAGCTGACACATCAACCCATACACCGACACATGAGTCCATAGAGCATCCAGGGGAGTCCACATGTGTGGAGGAGAAAGAGAGAGGGCGCAATTCCCCATGAAGACAGCTAAAAATCAATTCTGGATCTGATTTGATCACCTCCTTCAGTCAAGGATTTGTCAGATCCAGTCAATCTGCTTCAGATCTGACTGATTTCAATCAAATCGGCTGAGAATCCACTCATTTATGATTTTAGATTTGCTCCATTATTCATCAATTTATTAATTAAAATAATCAATAATTGATTTTTGGGGCTTTCTGACCTGAGTGATGGAAAATCACTCAACACTTAGGAAACAGTGGGTCCATGGGTTTACATGGTGCTCTTAGCTTGAAAATGAGCACCTACATGACTGAAATCGATTATTTGGCCCACTTTTATTACAAAATCAATTTTTCCAATCAAACTATTAAAAAATAGTTTAAGTTTTGGAAAAATTAAATTTTAATAAAAAACACTGAAAAAACTAAAAAATTGAAAAATTGAAAAACACCTAGGGGGACTTAGACATGTTCATATGACTCGAAAATGATGTCTAGCATGTTTATACATTGACACATAGACTCTAATAACCTCAATAGGCCTAAATGCCAAGCCAACTACCTTAACTTTGGAGGTATGGAGTGAAAAACTCAGAAATTATCAGTCATTTGTTCAACGACCAATAATAACCAAGGGAAAAAACACCCTGGGCTGATCGGATTGACAAATAAAGTCTAAGAGACCGAGTCTTTTACAGACACTATCATGCTAGAACATTTATTACAACTCCCCCATGGGGTATGAACATGTGATATGATACAACAAGCACTTCCCAGAAGTACTTCCAAAGGTCTTTTGAAGTCCGAACAAGTTAGCCCTGTCCAGTTCATTAGGCTCACTTGATAAAAAACCACTAAGTACAACTTAGGTGGTAACACTACTGATGAGCATATTGCATATGTGATCACATAGCCTCTATCTATGAAGAAGTTCGCACACTTTCAAGATATGCTTGGTATGGTAGAGAATGTCTCCCTCGTTGACATGGAGTGTTAAATGTACAACATCAAGAGTCATTCTCCATGAGACTTTTGTTGTATCAAGTCCAAAACTTATGTTGTATTAAGTTAAGAGCTTGTGTTGTATCAAGCTAGGACATTGTGTTGTATCAAGTCCTATTCACGAGAGATGCATGTACAATGATCTTGTGTTGTATCAAGATCAAAACCTTATGTTGTATCAAGGTCGAAACCTTGTGTTGTATCAAGTCCATAACTTATGTTGTATTAAGTTCAAGAGTCTTGTGTTGTATCAAGACCATATGACTTGTGTTGTATCAAGTCATGAGGATATACTATGTGATGTATCGCTAGTCATGGTCACTAGGTACTATAAGTCTCCTTTAGGGATTATCTACCCCTAGAGTGATTTACTTTAGCATATGACTATATGACCCGAGGTAATACATATGATCATAGGTTTGGAACAATTCTTCTGAGTATGATATGATAAAGATGATTAATTAATTAAACACTCGTGGACCATGCAGAATTAATTAATTATAAATGAGATGAGCATAAAGATAGTGTAAGGATTCAAATTTACCATGTCATACCTCTAGTGAACTCAAAATGTAAAGACATTAATTAAGTCTGAGTTGTGGAAAAAAAGTTTGAGTTACTTAAGGAATCTACTCCTTGATTTATGCAAAGTGGTTGTTGTGGATGGCACTGATTCTGAAGCACTAAAGACATTCAGTTTAACTCCTAACTAATGGTCAAGTAGTTAGTTAATCAGTTCACATTCATTTCAATTCAGTTTAATTTAGTTCAGTTCAGTTCAAACAGTTAACATTCAGTTAAAGGCAGTCAACACCAGTGAATTAATGGAGGGCACATATCTTTAGCATGGGAGATAATTTCGAGGTGAAATCTTGGCACCAAGTCAAGGAAGGCACAATAGGTAATGTGTGGATAGTGCACTCAATGTTCACAACTCCCAAAAGGCATGCAACCATTCACTGCCTCTCATTTTATGACTAAATAAGCTTATTATTAGAGTGTTATAGGCTTGGCAAGGATGAGACAATATTCTGAGTGATCTCTATTCTCTAGTGCTTCTTTAATATCTCCTATCAAACAATATGCAAGTGTCCTAAAATCATTCTCTGCAATTATCTACCACTCAAAGGATTGTTGGGTTTTTCATCCTCCATATTTGGAGGGTTTTCCCAGGGTACATCATGTGTCTTATGGATGAATGATTTGTGTGTTTGAATTGTTTATGAGATCTATATGCATTGGATTTGCTTATCAAAAGTTTTAAAGTTCAAGTATCTTCAATTTTTTCTCAAACATTGACATATTCTTCACTCACCAATCATGGTGTGTTATACCTAAATCCTGTCACCATCATGTGATGAGATCCTGAACCATTGCGCTAATCCATGCAACCTTACGTATATTTTCAAAAACTTATGGTACATACATTTACATCAAATGAAAATAAAACACTTATACTTAAAGTCAACCTCAATAACAATCTCATACATTAGAATAAAACATGGAGAACAAATAACAACTCAATCGTAATTAGAAAATAAAAATTAACAAGAGGAACAAGTGGTACCATCACAACATGTAGCATACCAACATAACTAGCCTAGAACATTGGAAGATTTAAAAATATATTTAGCATAAAAAATTTAACCACTATTAAAGAATGATTTTTCAAACCATTAAATATTTGCAATAATAGATAAGACTTTATGTGTTAACAAAATTGATTTCTAGTCAATCATAAAAAACCATTTACTACTAGTTCATTACATAAACATGTGTATAAAAACAATATATAGTTTAAGGGCTTATAAAATCAAGTTTAGATCGAATAGTTCTCTAACAAAAGATTAAAATATATGGTCCACAACAACTTTTCATACAACAAAGGAGTTAAAAATGAATCCTTGAGGCTTAAACTCACCAAAAAATCATGAAGTTACTATAGAAACTATAATTGTTTTTGGAAGAACCCAAATCAAGATCCATGGGTATGTAGTGATACCAACCCTAGTTGTGCCTATGAAGCCTATTTCTTGCAAGACTGAACACAAATTCTCTTTAAAAGTCAATTATGCATAGTTAAAAAAAATTGAGAGATGAAATTTTTAAAAAACCCTAAGTAAAAAAACTTACTCTTAAACTTTTTTATAAAATTTTGTACAATGCACCACAGTCCCAGTTTATCTTTGCACTTGATTTGATCTTGAATATGAAAACTTGTATTAAATCTCTCGGGCGAGAGTATACTTATACAACTCTTGGCTGAGAGTTTAAAGAATATTCATTATGTCGGCTCTAAGAATATTTATTATGTTGTCTCAAAAATATTCTTGGGGTGTTGTGTCTCTAAATTCTCTACCGATAGTTTGTTTAAACTCTCGGGTGAGAGTTTGCAAACATAACCCTAGGTTAATTTGTGGGTGTCCAAACTCTCATTTGAGAGTTTTTACAGACTCTCTCTTGAGAGTTTCTGGTCAACAAAAATGCCAAACAATTTTACTTTTTGTGGGAACTTGTAAATTTGGAAAGTCGAAACCCTGCAATATCACAAAGTTATTTGTTGAAATTTATACCAACAAATTTATCTTTGAATCTACTTTCTCATGGTATTTTTTTTTTATAAAATTTCATTAACGATTGTTGTTTTTTATTAATTTTTTTCTAAGCTCTATCATTAATAAATTTACAAAGTTAAAAATTGGTCAAAATAAAAATTCAATATCA
The DNA here is from genome assembly GCA_001517045.1 of Pseudotsuga menziesii. NCBI lineage: Eukaryota > Viridiplantae > Streptophyta > Pinopsida > Pinales > Pinaceae > Pseudotsuga > Pseudotsuga menziesii. The sequence continues at coordinate 12,552 of LPNX010706622.1, read as the reverse complement.
TAACAAAGACAACACCCAAACAATTGTAATCTTCATAGATATCTTCCTTGCTTTGGCCTCTTCAAAAAGGTACTCTTAGTTTTTTCAATAAGAGTCACACTAAAACTAAAATTGAAGGTCACCAACATGTGTTGATAAGGCACCGGTTTTTAAACATATACTATTTCAATAAATAATAAAAATTAGTTCATAAGTCTAAAAACCTCAAAATATAGTCCATGAACAAGTGTAGTGTGTATATTATAACAATGTATTTCCCCCCTAAAATGAATAACCATCTCTCAAAAAACTAGAGGCGACGCAGGTCACTTGTTATCCATACATAAAATTTTCACTTATATGTCATTGGTGGACTAAAAATTTGTCCCACGATATGTCCATAATTTAAAAAAAAATACGAGTAGAAAGCTAATTCAATTCTCTAAAATGTTTGTGTTTTATTCAAGGTGAAATTCCTAAGGGAGATATGGGTTTCAAGAGGTCAAAGTTGAAAAACATAAAATTTGTAGTTGTGTTTGTCATAAAACAAGCCAAAAGTGTATATGAACTTCGTTATTTCACCCTTGGGCATTAAAAATACCAAATAGGTTAAAAAAATGAGAAGGTGTCAAAAAATATTATGGTCGCCTTGCAACACTTGGTAAAAAGAAATCTTGTGTTGAAAAGCTTGCTCATAGAGAATTGTTGATAGGGGTTGTTGCAAAAGGTATTGCTTCAAGTCGGTTGATGACGATGAATGCAACAATATTAAAGACAACAAGAAGAACTTTATGAAAGTATAAAAAATTTAGGATTCAATTAGATGAGAAAGATGAACTTGCATGTTGGGATGTTATATGTAGACAACCCTATCAAGATAGAATTCCAGATATTGTGAAGGATAGGGTGAAAGAGTTTTGGAATTTGAACTCGCATGTGCTACCAAATGAAAAGGACGTTGTGTGTCATCGAATATCTAAAGGAGTTTATGAAACTCATGCCAAACATATAACAGAGTTCACTCAAGTGGAAATGTGCAACAATTTTATGGAGAGTAATGTTTATGTGAAAATTTTCCTTAGCACATTAGTGAAACTTAAACCATGGTATGTCAGGCCCATCACTATTTGGGACACATTTTGTTATCGATACCATGTGGAATTCAAATTATATTATGAGACATTTGTAAATTTTGGCATTCAATACTAGCCAAATGATCCAACTCATTCTAGTGTTCGTGAATTTCTCTCAAATATATTATGTACATGAGAGAATGAACAAGTATTTTATAAGAAAGAATGTGTTGTTGGTAGAAAACACAATGAATGTGCTCAGTTAGTACTTTTTGATGCTAAATAACCCATAGATCCAAATGATCATCGTCTATCAAATATCATTGTAAAATGGAAGAGATATGGATGTGTTCAATACACTCCCATTATAGATCGGATGAAAACATCCAAAATAATTGATTTACTTGAAGATGATATTTTGGTGACATCACATAAAAGTTTAGGGAGCAACCATATAAATATATTAAGCATTCCCACACAACACAATGGCAAGATGTTTAGTTCAAACAATCACGATATGTATTCCCAAAAGGAACAATATTATTAGTGGTTGATTTTGCTAAAAATTACACTTTCACTCCACAAAAGGAAATACAAAGTGAATATTATCATTTAGAGCAAGTGTCTATGCTTGTGCACATTTTATATTGACATGCTGAGATCAATGTGGAAGGTTTTGATAGCAATGAAAATAATCGTGAAGTAATTAAAGAGTATCATTTCTATATCAGTGATGATCATACTCATGATACATGTTTCGTTCAACATTGTTTTAATATGCTTTATAAAGAATTGTCAAGAAGAGGAGTTACCTTTAAAGAACATTGAATGTGGTCCGACGGTTTCGCTGGTCAGTTTAAATAATCACGATCATTTTATTGGTTGGATTAACTTCATAAGACAATGGATATTCACCAAAAATGGTTTTTTTTTGAAATAGGGCATGGAAAAGGAGAGCATGATGGTGTTGGGGCTTCCATAAAGCGTGTACTTAGAAGGCATCAATTGAATCACTTTGATGCTCGATTTGTAAACTCTCTTGATGTTGTTGATTGGTGCAAACACAACTTAAACCATGAATTCAATGAAATAATGGTTTGCATGAGAAGGTATGAAAATGTTTCCCCGACGCTTAATTTTTTTATACATTAAGTTTATTTTTACTATTATGTCACGTTTAGATTTATATATGTATGTGTATTTTAGAGATATATTGATTAAACAAATATGTATTTTTTATGTGAAATGTGATTTTTTAATGATATTTTTGTTTTCTTTGAACATGTACTTTTGGTATATACCAATGGGCGATGTTGATAGATCGATGCCATATAATTGTACTGCAATCCCTGGAACAAGGAGTTTACATTCCATTAGGACTAAGGAAGTGACAAATATACACTCAATTTAGAAACACAAGTAATTTTGATTTTGTCTTAGATGTATTGATAATGAGGAATCCAATGATGAGTGTCAAGATGAAAGTAATAAATTTTTTCAAACCTTGGGTACACCAAGAATTGACATTGTTTTCCCCATTTCCAAGTTACCCTCATTGAGTGATTGCCAATGAAGTGGCTATAATTGACAAAGATTATGATCGTGTTTCTGATATGGTTAGAGAAGGTGATGTCTTAGTTGTCATTGCAATGGAAGATAATCTAGAAAAAGTGCATTATTGATTATTGAGATGCAGTAGATAAAAAACACGTTGATGCAAGAATTTAAAGATCCATCAAATTATACATATGCAATGGGTTTGATGGTTTTAATGGGACATTTCTTTGAAGAAGTAAAGAAATGTATTGACCATATTATTTTTAAGGACTACCAAGTAGATGTTATAAGTGCCCAATATAGTCATTTGGTCACAGTAGCTCGATTGTAGTTGAAACCAGTGAAGACTAGGAAAAAGTCCAAGCATCGAAAATGGAAATTGTCGATAGAAGATCATAATGCCATTTTTGAAAATTTACTGCTAGCACATTTCATTTGAATGGAACAAACTGAATGATAAATTATTCTTTGATTGTAGGGTTAAAACATGGAATTGTTACTATTGTTCAATATGTTGCAATGAATTATGTGGTATTGTTGACCTGAACTATGGATCGTGATGCATATTTGAGGATGTCACATGTATTATGATTTTCGATATTTTTGAACAATTAGAAGACTTTAACATTACATTGTGGATGTTTCCCCATATGGGGTTTTACCATGTAAATATGGTAAGTATACATCATTTCTTTTCTCATCTCTACCTTGTTTACTTTAATTATTTTATTATTGTTCAAAAATATATATGTACGAATAGCCTTTATAAATAAAATAGTTCTTCTAAATCAAGTACTATTATTTATTTAATTTAGTTATAGTGGAAGCTTTTGTATTGGTTAGATTATAATTAATATATATGTTTGTTACGTGGTATGATGTGTTCTTATATATCTTCTAAGACAATGGTGTTTAGGGCTCTAACATTTCTAGAGAAAATTGAAGAAAAATTCACCATATAAAAAATAACTTAAAAGCTAAGATTAAGAGAAATAACCCATATCATGTTCCCCTCCTAGACATTTTGTTTTCACCTATTGATAATAAGTACCTAATGTATGAGCATAAAATACTACATCTAGGATCACTACAAGAAAATGATTGGCAAACAAATGCATGAACCTTGCTACTTGATTTCAAGTTTGATCTAAATGTTTGCATATACTCATGTTTATTAATACTCATGGTGTCCCTCTAATAAATCTTACGATCAAATTCTATCTAAAGGAACTTCCTATAAATTTTGCTCACTTACTGTTAATGGAGATAACACATATAATATTCAACAAATGACTCACCAAACATGTAACTTAATGCACAATATACTAGTTATAAACAACAAAAGAAAAGAAATAATAACATGTTGTTTTTCAGCATTAACTCTGGTTTATTTAACTAGTCTATGAACAAGAGTAGGAAATACAATAATACATATACATACAACACAAAAGATACCCTGAAGAAAATCCAGCTTGGGAAAAACTCCATCTTCGAATTAGCTTTCTTGCTCTAGTTATTATTGATGGTTCTTTTACATTCACAAGGTTCTTGGGGATGACTATATCTTCATAAAATGCTAATATTTCCAATAAATCGATGCATCATTTTTAAGAAGAAGATACATACATACTAATAATCAAGTTTATTTTTAGTAGTTTACACATATGGATTCTAAAATAATAAAATGCATAAACAATATGTAGATCATTAGAGATTAAAAATAGACAAGTATCGTGTATAATAGTGATCATAGATTGTATAGTGTCATAGACAATGGTATCAATCACAAATTAGGAGTTAATAATTGTCCATTATTTGGCCCTCTCCAAGAATCCCATTATGGCCTCTAATATTGTTTCTTAATAAAAATTATTTGCTTAGTAATCAGACGAATACATTCAGTCTACATGAATCAAGTTTTAAAATCTATTAAAAAATAAAATGTGGAAGGCGTCAAAATCCAAGATAAGGGTCAAAGAAGTGCATGTTGAATATTGTATCATTCAATAATATGAAAATACCGAATTTCAGGTTTTCCAAGGTCCATCTATTCAACAATATTGTTAATTACTAAAAAGGGTGTCTCGAGTTATTGGTAATTTGAAGCAGGTGATCCAATAAATAAGTTGGCAAGTCAAGGTTTCTTTAAAAATAATGGATGACATAACAACTTAATATCACAAAAATCATATAAATTCCATTGATACTATATGAAACTGATGATCACTGCCTGGATGTTAAAAATGTCATGGCCCCATAGGTTGTAAATATACATATATAATATATTAAATATATGTGTCAAAGTAGTAAAAAATAATACAACCATAACATATCATATAGATGTATCAAATTTATTTCATCCATGACTCAAAAGGAAATATGTATCAAATGGATAGTTGGAAAAAAGGAAATAAAGCCGCATGATTTACAATATATATATATGGATAAATTAGTCAGATGAAACATAAAGACTAATGCCTAAAAATAAAAAAGGAGGATCAAGGATTTAAAAGGGACATGCTTCTAGAAGAATGGACATGGCCATCAATCCATTCCTTGAAATGAATAGAGCCCTCCATTGCAAAGAGACCTTATGTAGCATAATTGTTTTGTGTATTTTTTTCCTTTTATTCTTTGTTGGATGGAGGTCCATCAAGATTTGCATCTGCAAAATGCATATTTGTTGGGCCCGAGACAGAAGGGCAGAATTCATATAGAATTCTACCTAAGTAAGGAAAGAAGAGTATAAGAAAGAAGACGAAGGAGCTATGACATGGGAAACAACATCAAAGAATAAGAAAGTGATGCTGCGACAGAAGAGGGAAGATAAGAAGAAAGGTAAAGAGAAGGAACGAGACGAGGAAGTTGCACCAATTTTTTAAGCTACAATGGAAGGACAGAGTAAGAGACGTGATGACATGGCAGAATATTCACAGAAGCAGACATGCCGATAAGGTAACGACCAGAAAGTGGCAGTAAGGCATGATGCAGAAGAAGCAACAGCCCTTAGCGATCGTGGGTATGAGCTTGGCTGGAGCCAGCAGAAACCACATGTGTAAAGGCATTTTTGTAAGCTAGGCTGATAACACCTTTTTGGTCATATATTGCTATAATAGGAAAGACAGCCTGTGGGTTGAAGATAGTAAGTCGGTTAGGATAATGAATGAAGCTGAGTCTTTTAGAGTCTATATTGAGTCAGTATTGAGTCTGTAACAAGCATGTATGGGAGTTGAATCGAGTCTATAAAAAGGCTATAAAAGGAGAAACTCAAGCTGTAAATGGGTTAGCCAGTTAATTAGTTAGCCTATTACCTAGCTCTTGTTTAAACGATTTTGGATTGATTAGTCGATACAACAGTTTTGAGTAAGTGTCTAGACTCCTGGGAGAGACGCTGGAGCTAGCCTAGAGGTATATAGTTTTGGTTAATGAATCCGGATCACTGAGTGCATTAGAGTAGTGGTTCTACAGCTGAGTGCGTAGATAGATAGAGAAGGTTGAGTCGATCCAGGCTGTGTGCAGATTGTTGAGTAGGAGTAGAGTAGAGCGATAAAGATAGATAATATCATAGAGCATGAGAGGGAGGAGAAGTCTGTAGAGATAGAAGAGAAGATATTGAACAAAGTCTGTAGCTTTATGTACAGACAAAAGGTGCATCTATTTCCTCATGCCAATGCCAAATGAAGAGCACCTTGTGGTTTTTTTCCAGATGGGTTTCCACCTTACATGCTGTGTATATGTGTGAATGTTGAGTAGCTTAGATAAGTGCATATTTATTGTGTTTAATGATTGATTGATTATTGTGCTATAAAGGGATAAATGTATGAATGCCACATCTCTGTAATGAATATGTCTATGATTTCTGTTCAATGTGCATTTGCGTAAGGTTGCATAAGTAAGGGAAAATCATACTTCTGTGTTGATATATAACATGCAAACCACCAACCCACCTTTCCGGTCTTCATTGGAAACCTTGGCGCATAGCCAAGGACTTAAACACCCTCTCTCACAAACTACAGAAACATGGTTTTGGCAATTATCCATAGAACTGATATATCTCGGGTGAGACAACATTTGTGTCACAGGTGATGCCGACTGGGCTCTACTCCATCGGGGCGATATCTTGGGCTTTGTTGCGCTGACCAAAAAGGGGGTCTGAACCTGGGTCGCATGGGGGAAAAATCCAACAAATGGTTATGTTGCTGAGACCCTAAAGTGTTGCGGTGAGGGATATATTCTGGAATCCTACGAAACCAAAGATCCAAAGCTAGGTGGACGCAAACGAGCTAGAGTTTGTATGAAAATAAAGTGAAGGTTCTCAGTGGACATTGACAAAGTGGTTAGAATGGTACATATATTCAGATATTCACGAGATTTTATTTGTCAAGTTCCCCATTGTGTTGTATGAATGGTTTTCTAAGTTGGCAACCCAAAAACATAATTTTCAAGGAGGAGAACCGACAAAGTGGATTTCGTTCTTGATTGAGCGGCTGAAAAGAATCAACAACCCTATATCAAGGGTTGTGGACTTCTGGGTAGACAGTATCATAGAAGTATATATCATTGATTTCATTGTTGATACAATAACGTCATACAGTGAGGCTGAGCGAAAAAAATTTCAAGGACCACGCAGTCGATATCTCGCATCTTGGAAGACATGGATAAAAATGCTTATATGTGAAAAGGGCATTCTGCGAATGATAGATTGAATAGAAAAGGGTGACTATGTCTTAGCAGAACCCTAGAGTGAGATGTTCCCACAAGAAAGTGGAACTGAACCAGAATCTGGATTTTGAGAAGCGGAAGGAGATTCAAATCCGTCAAAAGACAAAAAAATCTATTCATACGAGGCAGTTGCAGCACGGAGCAAGAAGAAGAAGGCTACGAGCTTACATCGTACCTAGACAAAGGCTTGTGTGATGAGGAAGAGGAGTATCAACCAATCTCAGAAGGATACGAAGAGTCCAAGGAGTCGACTGAAGCTCTAGAACAAGAACGTGTACACAAATCGTCTACGGTACTAGATGTAAGATCACCGGACCAATCTCTAAGTATTTCTGTAAATATGAGTAGTACTAAAGTTGTAAATAGTGGACAAGGAAGTCCGACTAGTCCACATTGTGTTCCTACTGTACCACTAGTCAATATAGTACCGATTAATCCAATGCCTGGAACTAACATTAAGCTCCCAATATTCAATGGGAATGGGCTGGAAGACCCAAGACATCATTGGTTTCTATGTGACACCATATGGACTGTACGACAAATCCAGGATGAGAACATTAAGAAAGAACAGATTATCATGAGGCTACGAGGTCATGCGCTAGACTAGTATATGAAGTTTTCCATAGTACCAGTGGGAGTGGTCCCAAAGACACTCAATGAGATTCAACTCGGGTTGATTGATGAATTTAAGAAACCAAAGTACGAATCACAATGCATCACTAAGATCAAGAAGCTACCGACAGAATCTGTTTGGGATTTTGACAAGATATTTAAGACATTAATGGCCAAGGTGAGTTTTCAAATGTCAGATGTGCAACATAAGGAATGGTTCATTGCTGCCTTGTTGCCACACATCGGAATGCCATTGATGCAACAGAAACTTGTGTCGTATACAAAGGATCTAGAGACAAAAATGAAGTTAGAATCCTCCCTAGTTGGAGACACTAGCTCAGGCATGATGCAAATTCAGTCGCAACTGGCCAATCTTACGGTGCAGGTCCAGGACATCAAAAGAGGCAAGGAAGTTCAGGAGGAACTATGGTGTACCAGGTGTAGACCATATGGGCACCATAAAGATAATTTCTTGGCATTGATGAATTATGTTGCAGCAGGTGCATCGAACCCATTAAACACCCAAGGAATTCCTTGGTGCAGAGTATGCCAGACTAGAGGTCACAAGTCCGAAGAATGCATGTACTTACAAAAGATTGTAAGTGCACCTGCTAGTCTATATTGTAAATTTTGTAGATCAGTAGGTCATGATGAAAAATACTACAGAGCACTTCAGCCACTGCAATATAAAACAATAGATACCTACTTGATGAAGAACAAGGAACAAATGCAGGCTGAACGAGCGCAGTCTCAGTATCATCCTGCATAGTTTCAACAACAACAATATCCTCAACCACAATATCAATAGAACCTGTATCCTTAAAACAACAATACCCTCCGCAAAGGGGGGGTGGGAATTTTAGAGGTCAACCCGATGGAGCAGAGCCTAGCCGACAACACCTGTGACACAGATGTTGTCTAACCCGAGATATCTTAGTTCTATGGATAATTTCTAAAACCACATTTCCGCAATTTGTGCACAAGGGTGTTTAAGTCCTTGGCTCTGCGCCAAGGTTTCCAATGAAGACCAAAAAGGTGGGTTGGTGGTTTGCACGTTATATACCAACACAAAAGTATGATTTTCCCTTACTTATGCAAGCTTACACAAATGCACATTGAATAGACATCATAGACATATTCATTACACAGATGCGACATTCATACATTTATCCCTTTATAGCACAATAATCAATCAATCATTAAACATAGTAAATATGCACTTATCTAAGCTACTCAACATTCACACATATACACAACATGTAACGTGGAAATCCATCCAGGAAAAAACCACAAGGTTCTCTTCATCTGGAATTGGAATGAGGAAATAGATGGACCTTTTGTCTATACATAAATCTACAGACTCTGTTCAATATATTCTCTTCTATCTCTATAGACTTCTCCTCCCTCTCATGCTCTCTAATCTTCTTTATCTTTATCACTCTACCTTACTCCTACTTAGCGGTCCGCACACAACATGGATCGAATCAACCTTCTCTATCTGTCTGTGCACTCAGCTGCAATACCACTACTCTGTTGCACTCAGCGATCTAGATTCATTAACCAAAACTATCTACCTCTAGGATAGCTCCAACGTCTCTCCCAGGAGTCTAGACACTTACTCAAAACTGCTGTATCGACTAATCATCTCAAAATCATCTAAACAAGAGCTAGCTAACAGGCTAACTGATTAACTAGCTAACCCATTTATAGCTTGGGTTTCTCCTTTTATAGCCTTATTACAGACTTAATATAAATCCCATACATGCTTGTTATAGACTCAATACTAAATCGACACGCTTGCTTCTGTGAATATTCTTCCATGTGATCGTGTCTCTTGCTCTGTCCTTCCATCATAGCTTACAAAAATGGCGCAACTTCCTCGTCCTGCGCCTTCTCTTTACCTTTTTCTTATCTTCCCTCTTCTGTCGCAACATCATTTTCTTCTTCTTTGATGTTGTTTCCCATGTCACAACTCCTTCTTCTTCTTCCTTATACTCTTCTTTCCTTACTTAGGCAGAATTCTATATGAATTTTGCCCTTTTGTCACTAGTACATTTCGATCCAAAATCCGACGGTTTTTTCCGACGGCGCGTGGATTTCTCTTTTCAAACTCACAAAAAATC
>LPNX010706575.1:256023-306929 GCA_001517045.1 Pseudotsuga menziesii | reverse complement strand
ATTGTAAATTCATGAATATGAAATTTATGAAATTGTAAACTATGAATATGAAATTGTAAATTCATGAATATGAAATTTATGAAATTGTAAAGAAAACTATCCAACTATTCTTGGTAGCTACAGTTTCAAAGAGGTGGGAATTACATCACATGGATATAAAGAGTACCTTCCTCCATGGTAAGCTCAAAGAGGAGATCTACTTAAAACAAACTGAGGGGTACATTGAGGATTCTTCCTTATTATGAAAACTGAGGAAATCTCTCCATGAGCTCAAAAAATCCCCAAGGGCATGGTATTCCAAAATGGATGCCTTTCTCATGGCAAAGAAGTTTGAAAGATGCAGATCAAACTAGAATGCTTACATGCAGAAGAAAGAGGGGTCATTATTGTTGATTGTCCTATATGTGGATGACTCGCTCATTATTGGTAGCACTGTTTCTACATTGAGAATCATCAAGTCAACATTGAATAAAGCATTCGCTGTGATTGATCTAGGACTGATAAGGAAATTCATTGGTATCGAAGTAAGTCAAAAGACTACGGGAATCATGATATCAAAATCTAGATACTCATCATATTTGCTTAAAATATTCCACACGGAATATTGTAAAGAAACACATTTTACCTTCCTTTCTGGCACCAAGCTAGAAGAAGGTGGTTCTACACCATTGGTTGACAACACTATTTTCAGACATCTCATCAGGAGCCTTCTATACTTCACACATTCAAGACCAGATATATCCTATGTTTTGAGTGCTACTTCCAGATACATGCAGGAGCCACATGCGCTGCACTAGAAGACAAAATAATGCATCTTGCATTATGTGCAGGGTACTAGAGACTGTGTTGGAGATGGGAATGATAAAAAATACACATCAAGTTTTGTGTTTATGTTGGTATTTGGGCCAATTTGTTGGTCCAATAAGAAGCAATCAACACTTGCTCTCTCTTCAGCAGAAGCAAAGTATAGGGGGGTTGTAAATGAAGTTATTCAAGAAGTTTGGCTGCATGGCATCTTGATAGAGTTCTGGATTCACACTTTTCCTTCAGTAGACATCTATTGCAACAACTAAAGTACCATAAATATATATAGTAATCCATTCTAGATGTAGTGGATGAATCATATTGAAGTTCACATGCATTATATTCGGGAACTAGTGTATGACAAGACTATCACACTGCATTACTTCCCTACAGAGGAGAAGATTGCATATATTTTTACCAAGTCCTTCATAGGAAAGGGATTTTTTTACCTCATATCTCTTCTTGGTGTAAAGGATTGATTCATTATTTCCTGATTCCTACTTATTTTGAGGGAGCGGGTTCCCATGAGGTTTTCCCCATTTTCCTTATTTTATTAAGCAATATTTTATTTCATTTAGATTATATGGGTGAATTTTGTCCTAGTTGATAGGGCCCAAGTTTTCCAAAGTTAGGATTACGGGGGTGGGGGGGGATGTTAGAATTAATTAATCCTTCTTTATCCAATATAGTATATTTGGTCATTTTTCCTAACGTAGTAAGTTATTATTATTGTACTAGAGTATGGGGGACACACCTAGAGGTTATCTTCCACTTATTGCATCTTAATGCATAAGTTTATGTTCCTCTGGCATCAATCCCTACATCATAGGAGCCCACTCTGAGTGCCATTAACAACCTCCTTCAATTGGTTGCAGCCACAAGATCTTCACTTCGTGAAACTATGCCATAACGCCTTCATTAATGAAGAATAACCCTAATTTAACCAGATATTGATTACTACTTACCAAATCCTTTTGTTGAGCCCATATCCAAATACATATTTGCAATGAAAAAAACCCTATGTTTACTAGATATTCACTGTTTTTATTAGATACCACTTTTTATACCCCTCCCCCCCAATAACTATAAACACCCTATACCCTAATCACCGACTCCAATACCTATAATATATTGACCTTATTTTTCATAATTAAAAAAAAACTTTATGAATGAATGTGATAATATATTGGTCAACAAGGCGAATGCCCCTTGGCTATGGTAGGTAAGCAGTTATATTGATTTATCATCCAGTTACATTCAGTTAGATCACTATCGGTTATCCTAGCACCATTTTTTCATGCATCTGGGGAAAATGGTGCCTTTGGTCCACCTACCTCATCCGTTAACTGATTGTATAATGATTTATACATTCGAGGATAGATTAGTGAGCTCCAGCTCTGATTTTTCCACATTGATTTAGCTAAACAATCACTAGTTAGAGTTGGTAGATTTGAATGTTATCCACAATATTTGAATTCTATGTATTGTACCATCATTGTATTACTGATCAATGAATGAATATGAATGTTGTGATTATTTGATCAATTCTTCTCCGATTGATCTAAAATTTGTGTCATCATTTTTTGTCCAGTGTATATTGATCTCAATTATTCCACTACATAATTCCTTTCCAATAGCTCTCATATTGGCCTGTAGATCTATGGTTCTCAAATTTAACAAAGAGGGTACCTAAAAGCTAAGACAAATTATGATTAGAGTGGAAATTAACTACAATTTTTAAATACATTTAACATTTACATGCTTATTTTATTAATATATGATATAACTAATTTCAACTAGGGATGAACTTTATGGATTCGAAAAAGTTCCATATGCACTAGCTAGATGAGTGTGTAGCCTTGGAGAATGTGTTGTGGGAAAGTGAATCTTACTTTGAGTAAATGATGGTGGTCTTATGGGAGATACACACTATTTCATCCATATGGAGAGTGATTTGGTTTCCTAAAATAAAACACATGCTTTGCGGATCTTGAGATTAGCTTCAACTAATAATATCACCTGTTTTCTTAAGGCTACATTATTACAAAAAGTTAAGGGTAGTTATGTAACATTAACCCATAAAAGTAGGTGGATATATTTGAAGGTTGAATGAGCTCAACTATGTTTCCCAATAACCTTTACTTGCAAAAAATTATGGGTACTAGGACACCCCACTTTCCCGAGACTTGGGGATCCCTAGGAAACCTCTCCAATCTCCAATCTTCCTATGTTTAATTATGATCTTGGGAACTTGTTGGTTGTAAGAAAAAAATTCCTAATATATTTAAATAACTTATAGGCATATTTTGGATATTTTCAAGGCATGTATCTTTGCTTTTAACAATAAACATTTATGAGTAGACAATGTGATCATTTATCCCATCCATATTTTTTGTATTATGCAGAGTCTTCTGAAATATTAAGTTTTTCATTGGATTTGAGGCATGTTCAATTTTATTTTATTAACATATTACATTCCTAAATGAGACAATTAGATGTTATTTTATTAATACATTAAATAACTAACCCCACTTGTAGGTAAAGGTTTTGCATTGAAAAAAGTGCACATAAAAGGTAAAGAAAATTAAAGTTGAAATTAACAAGAAAACCTAAATGCAAGTAAGGGTCACATGATTTATTAATATGTTATCTACCTAATTCCACTCCAACTAAAGCTCAACATTCTAGATTCAAAAGGGTGCACATAATCCCACTAGTAGCATCGGTTGTACCGAAAGGAGTTTGGGTAACGATGAACATAATCCAAAATATGAAAAAGTTGACCTTTGTCGATCATGACCTACGAATATTTCCAAAGTTGGAAATGGAAAAATACATGGTTTATGTCTGAGAGATAGAGGATGTCTCTATACACCTAGTTCCAATGGAATGGGAAAGAGGACTAGACAAAGTTGGTTTATTGTCGTTGATTTACATGTCGCATTTCATTCGCACTGTAAAGGTGAACACATGTGTTAAAAAACTGCTGGTATCATTCAATGGTGGTCATCTATGGCTCGACCGAAAGATTTATGTGGATCTCGAGCTGATAACAGCGATTACTGGGCTTCCATTTACAGGCATAGACCTAGCGCCATTTTTCTCTAGAAAATAACAAGACACTTTATTCACAAACAAGCTAAAAGAAAAGTATGACCTTACAAGAGACACCATAGGATTTTTCATCACCTCTATTAATGGCATCATTGTTCAGTTCATAGATAAGGTTCTCTCTAGCAAGTTGTTGCGAAAGATGAAACCTAACCAGTTCACCATGGGTACAATTGTTACAGAAGAGCTATGTGCAATGAGTGCTCAACTCAACTGGTCACACTATCTACTAAATGAACTGCTAACAGATGCAGAGGAGGTACAAGATAAAGGTATTGCATTTCATTATTCATGGATACTCATTTTTATTTAATTTCTCTCATGGAAAGAACCACCAAAATACCATTGGGTATATGTGCCTATCCTATGTCGAGGAGCTCGATATCAGAATCTCTGGTTTGACAAGGAACTACATCAAAGGAAAACAGAAAATAATATAGAGTTATTTTTACAAGGAGAGGCCCTGTGACATTTTGTGAGGAAGTAGGTCAGAATTACCTAGGCGATCGTTCAACGGGGTAGGAACGTTATCAAATTTTCAGTGAGTGCCCATCATATTTTTTTACAGCGCCATCGATGTTGTTTCCCTTCATGCAAGGTGCACTGAGTCTCTTTCCCTTTATGAAAGGTGTGTTGGTGGTGTTTAGGGGGGGGGGAACAAAGCTTCGAGACTCTTCTAGAAGGTGTATGAGCTAGAGGACCATCCCTAGGTTCTAGGTGAGGTGGCATTTGATTCCCTAACCTATGGGGAAGATCCCTTAGACCCATCCTCCTAATCCTCAACCTACTCTATCCATTTATCCTTATAAATTGAACCCTCTATCCATTATGAATGGAGGAAGGACTATGGTACTTTTATGCTGGTGAAATTTATAGGTGATCCCTATCATCCCTTGGGAGGTTTACTATATTGATTTGGAGTCTTGGCTTGGATTGTTATATGGAAGGTTGCAATGTTAAGGTTAGGTTGTGACACTCCTTCTTTACGTAATTCTATGTATCCCCTTGATTACATTAATACAAATCCATTTCCATAAACATTGTTGTGTTAATGATGTTTAGATATTTATTCTTTAACTATTAGCTTAGATCAATTCATGTTTGGATACACATGTTTTATTTTCTTGTTTCCAATTTCTCTATAGGGTTTTGCAGCTCAAGATCTGAAGGATCTGCAGCTTGGATAACCAAATAGAGAAGAGGATTTGCAGACCTAAGGTAAGTGACCTATCTATTGACTTGCATTTCTATTTGATCTAGGAAAGTAGGATGTATTGTTTATTTGATTTGTTCTAGATCCACTTGGAATAGGGAGATATGGCTTGAGTCCGCTTGAGTAGATTTATCCGATAACAAATTTGGTGACTCTGCTGGGGATAGACATAGATTTCATTTTGTTTTGTTTTTTATTTCATATCTATTTGTCAATCCTTTTTCTAGCCTTTGGAGACCCTCTGTCCTTTGGATTTTATCTTTGAAGAGTGTCTTGCATCCTCTAGATTCTGTTTGGATCACTATCAAAACTTCTTCCCTTATCCCATAAGAGATATGGAATTTACCCTGCTTGATGGATTGTGGTTTGTAGGATGCACATAATAGTCACACCACCCATAGATCCAACATTACCTCTGCTTGGAGTTGATTTTGTTGAGTTTGGGATGTTTTACTAGTTAAGTGAGTGACTTGGTTTTGGTAGGAAATTTCAATCCTCCACCTATTAGTGATTCCCTGGATTTCCTAATCACATTTCCAGACCTCTTCAAATCTGTTTGGATAGTCAGATCTGATCTCCAAATCCTTCCTCCCCTCAATCATTGTGTTTTTTGTTTCATTTTGGTATATTTGGAGCAATTCTTGATTGTTTTGGAGTTGTTTGGGTGTTTGTCATTTTCCTTTTGATTTTTGAATGAATGGAGTGTTGTAGGCATTCTCTCTTTCTCTATTTATAGATCTGAAAAGAGTTTAGTTATCAATTTTTGTTTTGATACATGGATTTGAAAATAAAAATGATTCACTACTTTGATTTGTACATTGTTAGGGTTTATCATCTTTGATTTCATTGCACTTTTTAGGATATTATTACAGAAAGATAGAATTGTTTCTCTTTAGGAAGAAAGTTTTGTTTTCCTTACTGTTCATATTCATGTTTGTTTGAAAATAAAACTCAATCAAAAGAGATCAAATTTTTAAAAAAACGAGCCAAAAAAAACTCGCAAGAGAATTCATAGGTGTTTTCAAGAATTGTGATTGATGTTGGTATTTAAAGCTTCATCGTTGATTTGACAGGAACTTGGTTTTCTTAGATCTCTGATTTTTGTCTTCTTTAATAGAAAAATATTTCCCTACCCTGAGGTAGCTTTCATCGAAAGAGAAAAGTGCATTTTCATGTAGCTAGGATTTGCATTCTTTTTACATTTCATGTCTACACCTCATGCATCCACTTAACCGCTCAAGATAAAATTAACACTAGCTTAGGTTTAAAATAATTTAGTAACTGTGTGTAAGTTAGTGATGCATTTTGACATCGCTAAGCATGGCAATTGTAGTTTTATGCCTGCACTACATTCCAGGGACTATGTGGTTCTTCCATGTACCGTCGATATATCGAATGTCCTTTCACGTACACTTGAGGTATATAGAAATGTACTTCATGTACTCGATTGTATATAGGAAGGCCCCTTTCGTATGGTTTTTCATTAGAAAAAACCACTACATAGTTGAGATGCCCTATACCTAGTGTATATTAGGAGACCCTCTTAGGATTCTTGTGACCAACTGAGTTAACCTTTTGGCCATCTTGGCATCACAATACACCGAGAACAACATGTAGGGATATTACTACACACGTTTTGTCTAGGTAGTCAGGTATTTAGGAAAGGGTATGTTCCCAATCCTCCTTGTTGTGTTTTACTATTGGACACTGCGATATATAGCAAGTTGTGAAGCCTTGATAATCCTGTGAGGATCCTGACTTTTGATCCACTCCCATTCGCACAATTTTCTTGTTGCTTTTAGACTTGAGTAGTGTATGGTTTGTGTGGTACATTAGATATTCTTAGAGAGTTCATATATGGGAGACTTTCCTAGGACCACCAGTCAAGAGACCCCTTTTTAGCGTATGTCTTTTGTTTCTCCCCCTTGTGGAGTTGTTGGTCCTCCCTTCATGGCCACTTTGAACCTTCCCGGATTGACTATAGGATTACCTATACGGTTAATATCCAATCCTGTCATACCAAATGCATCCTTTGTGTTGGATCCTAGTCCTTTACTGCATTAGTATCAACCTCACGTTAATCCTTCTCCTTCTTCATCGAATGTTTAATCGACTTCTCTTTCTTCCTCTTCACCTGTTGAAAACTCTAATGTTAGTAAACGGGTGGGTAAGAAGAAGAAGAAAAAGGAAGGCTAAGAATAATAACACTAAGCATAAGTTCATAGCTCCAACCTTTGATCATCATGTTGGAATCCCACCAGCCACCAATCATCATGATGGGAGTATGGATGTACCTGTTTCTGGCTCGCATAAACCTAAGTTCCATTGTAGACTTTGCAAGGGAGATCACCTTCTCAAGGACTGTCCCAGTCTTTCCCAAGTGTCAGAAGTGTGGTTTAAGCATCCTGTGTCATCAGTCTATGATCATCATGAAGATAATGCCCCATCAACCAGTGGATCTGTGCTTAAGAGTTGAAAAGGAAAAGTCAGGTATCCTTGCTTTCTATCTAAGTATATGCATTGTACTTACCTTTTTCCTCGCATGGATGAAGCTTCAAGGTTGTTGGAAGATATTAATATTCCTCAACAATGAATTCCAACTGGTTATTGTAATTTGTCCCTTGAAATCCCATTGGTTGATCAAGTGGTTGATCCAATTCCATCCTTGGCTGATCCCACTCTTCCGTTGAAGAGTGAAGTCAAAGTGGTCAATCCAGCTCCAACCTCGGTCAATCCCACTATCCCCTGGGAGAGTCACAGTTAAAGTGGTTGATTTAATGTCATCTCCACCTGATCCCACTCTTTCATTAGAGAGTGTCAAGACTGAAGTAGTCGCTTCGACACAATATTTTTCTTGTCCCTCTCTTCTAATCAAGAGTGAAAACCATCCAACTAAATTTTTCGTATTTAGCTTTGATTCTTCTATGCAAGAGGAAATTTTGTCTCTTTCGATAGAACCCTATCCAAGTAATGAGGTTATTTCCTTTGACTGGAGTAACCTAACATAATCTCATCTTCATTTGAGTGTTCCTTTCTAGATATTTGTGTGACTTACTACTAAGAGTATACTTCACACTATTGTTGATGAAGGGGATTCTATTAATATTCTCTCCTCAACTGCTTGGAAAGCCATAGGTTCTCCCTTGCTTGTGCTAGCCACTGATCAGATACTGGATTTTAATCAAAGACCTAGTACACCTTTAGGGATCCTTCCTTATTCACCCATAACTTTAGGAGGGAAAATTGTCTGCATTGATGTCATGGAAGTCCAAGGTCCCTTAGATTTTAAGATGCTCCTTGGGAGTGATTATGTTTACGCCATGAAAGTTGTAGTGTCCACACTCTTTCGAGTGATGAATTTTTCCCATGATGGGAATATTGTGACCATTGATAAACTTTCCTTTTTTAAACTTGATCACTGTATCACTCCTAGTCATCAGACTTCCCTAAATGTCCCACATGTTCTTGTGGTTCCTTCCCCTTGTAGTTAGCTTCTTCCTATCATAGGTAAAATGGGGGGCATGGCTCCATCCTATTGACATCATACTGGATTTAAGTCTCTAGCTTACTATGTAAGGGGGAAACCCACCAACCTCTGGACATCATGTTGGCCAAGGAATTTAGTGAGCATAGTTCATTTTCTCTATGTCAAGCTCGTTAAAAAATGAAATAGAAACCAGTCAACATAGTTCCCATTCTATGTCAAGATTGCTAAAAAATGAAACAAATGCATGTGAGCATAGTTCAAGTTATGTGTCAAGCTCATTAAAAATGAAACAGATGTTTGTGAGCATGGTTCCCATTCTGTGTCAAGCCCATTAAACAATGAAACAGAGGTTAGTGAGCATAGTTCCCTTTCTGTGTCAAGCTCATTAAAAAATGAAATAGGTGTCTTCAAGCATAGTTATTTTCTATTTCAAGCTTATGTAAAAATGAAACAAGTTCCCTCAAGCACAGTTATTCTCTGTTTCAAGCTTGTGTAAAAATGAAACAGGTCCCTACAAGCATAGTTATTTTTTTGTTTCAAGCTTGTGTAAAAATGAAATAGGTCGCCTTGAGGAGTGTTTATTCTTGGTTTGAAGCTCATTAAAAAATAAAACTGACCTTGAGCAAGGTTCCCTTTTCGTGTCAAGGTCGTTAAAAAATGAAATGGATCCTTCCATTGTGTCAAGACTCAATTTTTGAACCTTCATTTCATATGCTTGTAAAGAAGACGAAACGAAGCTTGGGGGCATGTACCCTACCTCTTTATGTTGGAGTTAGGCTACTTGACAATTATACTAGGGGAAAGTACCAACCATTGGACATCATGTTGGGAAATCACCCATCAATGGGAGTCATTTTGAGCATACTTTCTTTTAGTTTCGAGCTCTCTAAACCATGAAACAACCCTTTAAGCATACTTATTATTTTGTGTCAAGCTCATTAAAAAATTAAGAATATTCCCTGAGCATTCTTTCAACTGATCTTCGAGCTCGTTAAAAATAGTAAGATGGTATTGAGCTTACTTTTAATTTTTCATGCTCTAGTTAAAACATGAAAACTGGTTTGAGATTACTTTAATGCTTTTTCATGCTCTAGATTCAAACATGAAAAAGGTTCTGAGTTCCTTTTATACCTTCGACGTACTCGTTAAAAACTTAGTGAAGAGCTATCGAGTATACTCTTAGTATTTTTCAGACTCGTTAAAATTGGAGTATGAAAAAATAACCCTAATAGAGTCCTCTTTAAGCTCTTTTCGGAATCTTAAAATGTGAAAATTTTGCCAAATGAACTTGTCTTTTTCAAGCTCATAAAAGGACTTGAAGAGTCGCCTTCTTGGTGATAGTTTACCCCTTTTTTGGACCAGGGGGCATTACTTACAAGAAAGGTATACTCCTGCTAATCATGACTGAAAGAGTTCTCCTAGGAATCATTTTATACTTTTTTCAGGCCTCGAGGACTAAATTTATGAAAATTTACATTTTGGATTCTTCTTAGTCATTTCAAACTCTCTAAAAATGAAACAACAAGTGAGTTTACTTTCATCAAACTCGTAAAATCAAATGATGAAGGACCCTTTCTGGGAATGAACCCATCCTTTCTCAGCTTAATAAAACATATGAGAATGTACTCATCGCTTGATGAGCTACAACGAGTGTTTGTTACCCTCTTTGAACTCATAAAAATGAAAAGAGGAACTCATCCTTCGTGATGGGGAAATTAAGGAAATATTTTGTGTTCTGTTGTATTTATGGTAGTACATAGTCACTCTTGAACATGGAACTCATTTGCATATGCATTTCAGTACTTTGGTATTTTGATTGTCTTCGAGTCTTGCTAATTCCATTAGTCTTCTTCCCCTCATTTGAGTTGTCTAATAATACTCCCATCACCATTTGCATTAATGGATTGGTATCATTCTCATGTCAGTACTGCCAAGTCATGTCATTCCCATGTTTAAGAGAGATCCATTAAATATCTGTAGTCAACTTACCTTCTATCATGTTATTCATATCTGAGTCATCCTTGTGCATTGCTATGTTGTCTAGTTTACTCTAAAACATCTTTAATCATGTTTCGTGTTGATGATGGGGGATTAATCATGGCCCTCCTTCGACGAGTCTATTCTTGTCAATTCCAACATCTTATCCAAGGATCAAACATAGAAACTAAGACAAGTACCTTGGGCCTACATGCCTCAGTGGAATCTTTTCCTCACTTTCAACATGAGTTTACATCATTGACTCTTGATTGAGAGATTCTACCAATTGTTTGACTTCAAGTCCTTTATTCACATTTGGTCAAATGTACTAATATACCTTGGGAATGATTGACATCAATGGTGATTTCCCTCGCACTTGTTAATAGTTTACATTAATGACTAGTAATCAAGTGGTTTCTACCATGTTCGACATCAAGACATTGTAATCACATGGTTAGATTCATATCATCGCGGGTTCAACTTGAACACCCTGGGTTATCTGATATTTTTCCTAGGTTGCGATTGAGTTTTTTTGAGTCATATTACACGGATCCACTTTGTATTTTTTGTGGCAGTCATATCATCCCATCATGGATTTACGCTTGTGTCTAGTTGGGTTTATCAAGCCAACCTCTAGTTGGGTTTATCAGACTGTCCAACCAATCCAACACTCAGTTGGGTTTACTAGGCTATAGGATTACAATCCAAACAATGCTAGGTTTATCAAGAACTTAGCCAAGTCAACATACATTTTGGTTTATCAGACTGTTCACAGTCAAGCCAACTTTCACAATAGGGACCAACCAAGCCAACACATGGGTTTATCAGGAACTCATCCAAGTCATCATTCACGATGGGTTTCTCATCCTATCCATCCAAGGATTACTATGGACAAAACACAACAAGACACAATCAAGCCAATATCCAATTGGGTTTATCAGGATGCTAAGGCTAGTGGCTCATTCAAGAGATAGGGACACCTCCACAAGGTCTATCTAGCATGGGATCCACATTACCTACATACCCAACACAAGGAAGCATCCCCTTCTATGCTCCACAGACCCTTGGGCTATGCCTTCCCTTTGAGTGCTCTTAAAGGCATGCAGTGAAAATTTACCAGCCAGTCTTACCTTTTCATGAGGTTCCTCTTACAATACGTTTATCAAGCCCATTCCTCTTCTCTTCCACTCCTCAGTATTGCATATAGTTCATACCCAAACCAGGCTGTATATTGCAATAGTTCACAGGGAAACACAACACACATGCTTCAAACTATAACACAAAGAAAAAAAGGGTCTTTTACCAATCCATGGTTAAGGATAACGCTGCAACCCATCAACTAATTTCTCAGCAAGGGAATTACTTACAGAACAGCCAGTTCCACCACTCCAGATAGTGAACAAACATAGGATCATGTTGCTCTACAGTGAACAATCACTACTGCAGTATCCATGATGAACAATGCGTGAATGAGTGAGTGTATCCACTCAAAATGACCATAACGTTTAGTTGAATACCATGATGATGGACTGGACTGTAGGCCTGCTCAATCATGAAAATCAGATTTCCATATGCTACTTTGCCCAAGGTAATAATTTCCTCAACCAACTTCTGGAAGAAATAAATGATTGAGTGTAGAGGAAAGCAAGTGGCTGAGGGTTTATGGGTTTCCCCATCGACATATGGTCACACCCTATTGTATTATGGGGTTTGACTAACTCCTCTCCCTATTCCTTGTGAAATCATGCCCCCATCTCTTTCATTTTGCAGTTCCATAGCTAACAGTGGTATTTATTAAATTATGCATTTACATGATATTCAAAAACATGTTGTGCATGACCAACACAATAACCATAGCCATCAAACCTGATCACCTATGCACCAAACAAAAAATCAATGGTAGGGCCTTGGCCTTGAGCTCCTTGCCATGATTCAAAATGCAATATATACATCATTTACAATACCTTGGCATCAAAACTGGGGTATTACATTCCCCTCCCCCTTACAACAACATTGTCCTCAATGCTTTACAAAATTGAACAAAAATGGATGTGCCAATCGCATGGGATCCTCCAACTCCCACGTAGCCTCCTCGGGACCATAGTGCTTCCACTACACCTTCACTTATCCAACGAATCGATTTTGGAGCACTATGACCTTCCTATCGAGGATGCGGAACGGCTCAGTTAAGAACTCTCCCTCAGGTTCCACCTAAATCACATGCCAAGTTATCACATGGTTAGGATCATGTACATATTTCTTAAGCAAAGAAACATGAAAAATATTATGATTTCTAGTGCTAGCAGGAAATGCAAGTATATATGCAACTGACCGTATTCTTTCAAGAACTTCAAATGACTAACCTTATATAGGTGATAGCTTGGCACAACTTCCAAGCTTCAAGAAACTCTTCCTTTCCCTCACTCTAAGATGAACATGATCCCCAACACTAAAATCTCTATGCACTCTATGATTGTCTGCATAGCTTTTCTTTCTGTCCTGTGCTACCTTCAGGTGTTTCCTGATCTTTGCAACCTCCTGCTCCATCTCCTTGAGCAATTATGCATGAATTACACTCATGTTCACTAGATTATCCCATGTCACAGGTGTTCTACACCTTCTTCCATACAAGGATTCATATGGACTCATCCCCAAGGATTTTTGCTGCCCATTATTATAAGCAAACTCTACCAAGTGTAAATAATCTTCCCACTTGGTTGGTTTTTCCATCACATACATATGAAGCATGTCTTCAAGCACTTGATTCACTCTTTCTATCTGACCATCGGTCTGAGGATGGTAGGTAGTGCTGAAGTTCAGCTTGGTCCCCAAATCAGTAAACAGACCCTTCTGAAAATAGGAAGTGAAATTAGGATCCCCGTCAGAGACTATTTCCTTAGGAAATCCATGCAATCTAAAAGTCTCCTTCATGAATATTTTTGCAATGGAATCAGTCTTACAAGTGGACTTGATTGGTATAAAATGTGTTTCCTTTGTCAGCTTGTCCACCACAACCATGATGGAGTCATGTTGTCTCCAAGTCATAGGAAATCATGTAATAAAATACATGGAAACCACTTCCCATTTCCATTCTAGAACTAGCAGAGGCTGTAACAAACTCACTGGGTGTTGATGCTCAATATTCACTTGTTGACATTTCATGCACTTTGAAATATACTCAGCAATTTCCTTCTTCATTCATGGCAAAAAATATGGCTTTCTGGCTGTAGCAATTGTTTTTTGATATCTTGGGTGACCAGACTATGGATCTTGATGGATTTCATCCATAACAACTCTCCTCAAATATGCTAAATTTGGGATATAATTTATGTTTTTATAAGTAAGAATCCCATCTTCTTCCAATTTATATCCCTCATACCTATTCTCAAGACTTTTCTATTGCAATTTTTATTTTACCTGCTCATACAATTCATCTTCAGCAGTATGATTAACAATTTGCTGTCTCAAATCTAACAGGAAAATACTAAGAGATTCCAAGTGCATTTCATGCACCTTCCTACTGAGTGCATTAGCCAGGTTTTTTTCTTTCCCTTTTATGTGTTAGATTTCAAAATTAGACTCACATAAAAACTCCAACCATCTAGCTTGCATCGAATTTAGAGTTGGCTAATCAAACACATATTTCAAACCATAGTGGTATGTCCATAACTCAAATTTTCTGCCCATTAAGTAATGCCTCCACATCTTGAGAGCATGTACTATGGCTGCAAGTTCTAAGTCATGAGTGGCATAGTTGTTCTCATGATCCTTCAACTTTCTTGACTCATAGCATACCACGTGGTTGTCTTGCATAAGAACTCCTCCAAGCCCTTGACCACATGCATATGTACACACCACAAAATATTTTTTTGGGTCTGCAATTTTCAAAACTGGTGCACTTGTGAGAAGATTCTTTAGATGTTGGAGGCTTTATTCACACCTTGGTGTCCATTCAAACTGCATCCCCTTATTTTGAAAAGAAGTGATGGAATGTGCAACCTTGGAGAATCCTTTAATGAATCTCATGTAGTATTGTGCAAGTCCCATAAAAGATCTTACATCTGTCACATTTCCTGGGGTTGGCCAATTCATAATGGCTTCAATCTTCTCAGGGTCTATAGATATACCCTCATATGAGATAATGCGACCTAAATAATGAATCCTATCTTTATAGAAGTCACATTTTCTCAACTTTGCATACAACTTATGCCCCTGAGCAATTGCAATGTCAACCTCAAATGTTCTTCCTCATTCTTGGAAAAAATAAGAATGTCATCAAGGAAAACAAGAACAAACTTGTCTAGATACCTACCAAAGACACTATTCATAAGGCACATAAATGTAGCTGGTGCATTTGTGAGACCAAATGATACCACTATAAACTCATAATGTCCATACCTTGTTCTGAAGGCTGTCTTATGAATGTCTACATCCTTTATTCTTAGCTGATGGTAACCATACCTTAAATCAATCTTGGAAAATACCTTTTCTCCTCTCATTTGATCAAAGAGGTCATCAATTAGAGGTAAAGGGTATTTATTCTTCACAATGACTTTGTCCAGCTTCTTGTAATCAATACACAACCTGATTTTACCATCTTTCTTCTTCACAAACAGATTTGGTGCTCCCCAAGGAGACACACTCAACCTGAGATACTTCTTTTCCAACAAATCTTGCAACTGCATCTTCAAATCCATCATTTCTAGTGTACTCATCCTATAGGGTGTCTTAGACACCGGTGTTGCTCCTGGCACAAGTTTAATGGTGAAATCAATGTCCCTCTTTGGAGGAAGCCCTGGAATTTCATTAGGAAAAGCATCCCTGAATTCCTGCAAAACATGAAAGTCCTCTAACGTATGAGTTTCATTCTCTGCTGCCTCCAACACATGCAATGCATACACTCTGCAACCTTTCCTATAGAACTTCTTTAGTTGCATTGCTGAAATCTTCCTAACAGAAATCACCTTTGGAATTCCTTTCAAAACCCTTAAATTGTCTTCTTCATTCAAACACTCAAAAGTCTTGTTGTAACAATCAAGATTTACTCTATGTTCTTCCAACCAATCCATTCCAATGAGAATATCATAGGAAGAAAGTCGCAGAACATTCAAATATGCATAAGTGACCAATCTGTCCATAACCAATGGTCATTTCTCTACCACTTCACTAACATTTCTCTTAGTCCCAGTGGCCAACTGAACCAACCATGATTTGCTATGCTTTAACTTCTTAAAAAAACAAATCTCAACAACTCCAGGAGTAATATATCTATGAGTAGATCCAAGGTCAATCAAAACAGAAATAGATTGATCAACCATCTTACCTGCAACTTCAACCATAGTTAACTAATGATATGTTTGGCGGTCCTCCAGTGTTGCATAAATCCTAGGGATAGTCCTTGCCACTTGACCCACTGTCTCAGCTTCTTAAATGTTATGAGCTTGTCTCATATATCCATCCTCAAGTGGACAATTCCTGTGCATGTGGGGTCCTCCACATTTCCAACATTGGAGAGGTTCTATGATTTCTTTTGGATTTCTTGACCTGTCATCCATCACTCCAGCTGACTTCCTCGTAGCTTGGGATGATTTCTTTTATTGATTCCTGAAGTTAGCAGGTTTGAAACCTTTCTTCCTATGATCAAAATTTCCATTCTTCTTATCCTTCCATGTCTTATGGTAATCAAATTTTCCTTTGTTCTGATCAT
Source organism: Pseudotsuga menziesii (assembly GCA_001517045.1). Classification (NCBI taxonomy): domain Eukaryota; kingdom Viridiplantae; phylum Streptophyta; class Pinopsida; order Pinales; family Pinaceae; genus Pseudotsuga; species Pseudotsuga menziesii. The sequence continues at coordinate 290,630 of LPNX010706575.1, read as the reverse complement.
AACAATAATTAACCTTTTTGATAGTCTCTTTTAGAGTTATAGGCTCATCAAACTCAATTTTGTCTTTGTAAGACCAAGGAAACCCACTCAAAAAACAATGGATTTTCACTTTGTCATCTCTAATGTACCTAACATACCTCAACATCTCCAAGAACTTATTTGCATACTCTTCCATGGTCTGCTGTCCCAATCTAAGCTCACAGAATTCTTTAATCTTGTCATCATAGTACCTATTAGAGAGGTATTTCTACTTGAAATACTTCTTGAATTGCTTTCACACTATCTTTCTGTCATTGATTTTCCTCACCTTCCTGAGCTGCTCCCACCATTAGAGGAAATTTCAACTCAAAATGGGCCTTTTAACTTTAACTCAAATTCCATGTCATCATGTGTTAGCCAATGAAATTTCTTTAAATTTAAATTACCGTATAGGTCTTATACAATTTTTTAATATAAATTTGGGGATAGGTATCATAAAAAAACTACGTTTTGTTTGTTTGTATTTTCGACATATCTCTCCGTTTTTTTACTCAAATTTTGATCAGGAGAGCTCGTTGGATGTGGAATTAAATTTCACATCCAACGAGTACCCACTCAACATACTTTTGACGGACCTCGCTACCCCAAAAACAAGAAATACCTAGAAAAAAATGTGATGACGATGTCATCATCATGTTTTTTCAAGTATTTCTTGTTTTTTGGGTAGCGGGGTCCGTCAAAAGTATGTTGAGTGGGTACTCGTTGGATGCAGAATTTAATTCCGCATCCAAGGAGCTCTCTCGATCGAAATTTGAGTAAAAACACAGGGAGATATGTCGAAAATACAAACAAAAAAATAGTTTTTTTCTTTTCTTCCTTCAAAATTAATAAATATTATTTTATTATTTTAACTATTATTTTATTAATTTTTTTTAGGAGGCTCATTTTGAGGTGAAATTTCCTCTAATGCATATATATGCTCTGTCATTCAAATTGAAGATGGATACCCTAGAATTCATATTTCCTGAGTAGTCTTGGACTTGGAAATATTTTTTCATCCCAAGAAGCCAAGCTTCAGATTCTTGACTAGTATTTACCTCACCATTAAAGGTAGGCGGTCTTTCCTTCTTAAATTCATCACATGAGATATTACTATAGAGCTTGTTTCTCTTATATTTGTGAGATGAAGAGATTGAACCCCCAGTGAATCCTTCAAAGTCAGATGACCCACTAGAATATTTATTTCTTCTTCTGGCACTACTTTTGCTTCCTTTTGGATGCACTGCATGATGCCCAGAGCTCATCCGCCTTTGGATGTTTGTTAAAATCTGTAGGTATGAATGATCGAGATCGTGATATAACCCAGATATACGGTCAAGATTCATTTTGTAAATAAAAGAATGAGAAGGATAAACAACCCCCTAAGTGGTGAAATGGAAACTAATCACCATGACAGAGGTTTAAGATCAACGAACGAGGTTGATCCTCAAACAAATCAACAAGTGTCAGCGACTTTGCTGGGAGAACTAGCACGAAAAAATAAAATTTTGTTGTGCGTGATAGGAAACGTGCACAAATGAAGTGTCCTCCTCCCATTGGATATTGTGCTCAGAGATTGGGGGGGGTATAAAAATCACTTTTCAGGGCACAAAATCTCTATGCAATTGGGTTCATCATCAATTTGAAGTCTGTTCTTTACCAATCACTGCGAAGGGAATTTAGCCGGGTTGGTTAAATTTAGTAGTTATGCTAAATAACATCCTGTCCTACTATAGTTTCCTCTTCTGCAACTAATTACCTTGGCCCGTTTAGGCCCAATGCTGTAACCAACATCTCTGATACCACAATGTAATGACCCCGTACCCCATAATGTAGATAAATTAAAAAGTTTGCTTCAAGGACATTTGAAACATAGGGCATGGGCATTAACAAACTCTTCAAATTCAATCTCAATTTTAGAAATCACTGTAACAATATTTCCTCCCTTCATAGATCCTTTCTATGACCGAAAACACCAATTCCTCACTGAACCTGTTCTTTCCGCCCTTCGCACTTCCGCTTTCTGCCTTTCACTTGTGAAACTTAGGAATCACAAACACCACATGCGATGGAGATACTCCACCACTGATCCACCTTTCACCTTTTGCGCTTTCTCTTTACACGTTTCTGACCTCAGAACTCGGGAATCAAAACCTTAACATTCGATGGAAAGGTTTATCTGTTATTCCACCTTTTACACTTTTGCATTTTGCCTTCCTCTCAGAAATTAGGAATCAAAACTTTACCATTCAACGAAAATGTTCAACCATTATTCCACCTTCTGCACTTCCACTTTTCACCTTCCGATTGAAACTCGGGAATCAGAACTTTAACATTCGACGAAAAGGTTCAACCATTATTCCTCCTTCTATACTTTTTCTTTCTGCCTTCTTCTTGGAACTCAGGAATCAGAACTTAACCTTTTCCTTAGAATTTTTTTGCACTTTCCCGCTTTCGCTCTCCACCTTCCATAGGCGGATCCTGGGGTGTGGAAAACCCAAATTCTGCCTTATCCAAGTGCTCCTTTCTATTTTCCACCTTTCACCTTCCCCAGGTGGATTTCAAGCGACAGAAATGCTAAGTCAGAAGCATTCTGAATCTGCCACCATGCTTCCAGCCTCCAAGGACTTAAGCAAAATGTATTGCAAAGACACAAGGAATATACAGGAGTAAAATGCAAGGAAACATACACAAGTAAACTCTACATAGTCATCAACAAGCATTCAACATGAACATAGAAATTCATCATATTCATAAGCATTCTACATAACTAGTGTAGTCATCCATAAACATATACATTTCATATCAATAATAACAAAGAATACTTGTCTTGGATAATAGTGTTGTCCTGCAACTAGCTATGTGGATGAAACATTCCACCCAACCATAGGCCAGTTGTGTTCATCAATTTCTCAACACAACTTCCACCTTCGAGTTGGGCATGATTACACAAGGAACTAGGGAACATCAGAATCACCCATAGAGCCAAATCAAAACACACATAGTCAAGCCAACCTCTAGTTGGATTTATCAGAATGTCTAGCCAAGCCAACACTCAATTGGGTTTATCGGGCTATAGGATCATAATCCAAACAATGCTAGGTTTATTAGGCACTAGACCAAGCCAACATACAGTTGGTATTATCAAACTGTGCACAGTCAAGCAAACTTTCACAATAGGGACCAACCAAGCCAGTTGATGGGTTTATCAGGAACTCATCCAAGACATCATTCATAGTGGGTTTCTCAAGTTGTCTAACCAAGGATTACCATGGAAAAAACACAACAAGACACAACCAAGCCAATATCTAATTGGGTTTATTAGGCTACTAAGGAAATGGAAATGTAGAATGACTAAGCTAGTGGCTCATTCAAGATCTAGGGACACCTCCACAAGGTCTATCTGGCCTGGGATCCACATTACCTACATACCCAACACAAGGAAGCATCCCCTTCTATGCTCCACAGACCCTCGGGCTATGCATTCCCTTCTAATGCTCTTCAGGGCATGCAGTGAAGATTTACCAACCACTCTTACCATTTCATGAGGTTCTTCTCTACACTAGGTTTATCAAGCCCTTTCCTCTTCTCTTCCACTCCTCAGTCTTGCATACAGTTTAGACCAAAATCAGGGTGCAAATCACAACAGTTCACTAAGGAAACGTAACACACATGATTCACACTGAACACAAAGAAAAACAGGGTCTCCTACCAATCCGTGGTTTAGGATAATGTTGCAAGCCATCAACCAATTTTGTGACAAGGGAATTACTTGCAGAAAAACCAGTTCCACCACTCCAGACAGTGAACAAACATAGGATCACACTTATCTATAGTGAACAATCGTGACTGTAGGATATAGGATGAACAACGCATGAATGACTGAGTGTATGTCCTCAGAATGACCACAACGTTTGGTGAATACCACGATGATGGACTGGGAACACATTTTCTGGGTTTACTTGCTCCGTAAGCAGGAATACAGGGTCTGCAGACTGTTGGCCTGCTCAGTTATGAAAATCGGATTCCCATGCCCTGCTCTGGCCAAGGTAATAACTTCCTCAACCAACTTCTGGAAGAAATAAATGATTGAGTGCATAAGACAACATGTGGTAGAGGGTTTATGGGTTTCCCCATTGACATATGGTCACACCCTATTGGCTCAGGGGGTTTGAGTAACTCCCCTCCCCGTTCCTTATGAAATCATGCCCCCATCTCTTTCATGTTGCAGTTCCATAGATAGCTGTGGTATTTATTAAATTATGCATTTGCATGATATTCAAAAACATGTTGTGCGTGACCAACACAATAACCATAGGCATCAACCCTAATCACCTATGCACCAAACACCAAATCAATGGCAGGGCCTTGGCCTTGAGCTCCTTGTCATGATTCAAAATGCAATGTATATATCATGTACAATACCTTGGGGTCAAAACCTGGGTATTCCAGTAGAAATAAGTCTTTTTGTTTGACAATGTGCAAAGTATCCTAAGCCATGCCCATAGCCTCATGGATGAAAGGATCCCTGAAAAAACAAACTTATCCTTTGAAATGACCTTACAATATAATCACTTGAAGTGAACAACCAACATTTTTGACATTATCTTATATACACAATCACATAGCGAGATTCGTTCAAAATCATTGAAAGAATTCACCTTATCAACATTTGGGGTAAGTGCAATGCATGTAATATTAAAAGAACCCAAGACTTTCCTAAACTATTGAACCTCCTCCACCATCCAAAGAAATTCATCACCAAGAAGATCACATAATCCTATATAAAACTAAATGGTCCAACCATTTGGGCCTATACTTTTATATTTTGGAAAAGAAGACATCACAATAAGAATTTTTTACCTTTGATAATTTCCCATAAAATGAATGGTTATCCTTCTCAGTGACAAATCAAGGGAAGAAAGATGCAATTTTTATTATTTTTCCTATATTGACTGTGTTAGGCACCTTATATATTATAAAATAAATATTTGATACCAAGTAGAGAAAGATTACCAAAACTTCTAACATTTTCCCCTTAATCATTATGGAATTCCCAGGTTTATTAATATCTTGCCTATGTCTAGCATATTGAATCATTGATAAGAAATTTTTCATATTTTCATTACCCTAATCAATCGAACCGGGTCTACTTTTCAAGCACCATTCCATTTCGTGGTATGATAATAGTTTCTTCTATTAAACTTATAAATCTTTTAGTACTCTAACCTCCTCCTCACTAAAAGTAATAGATGTATTATTATGAAATATCAAGGATAGTTTGTATTCAACCTCTGCTGAGAATATATCCTTCCTTTTTTGTTTTTCAACATCCCACTCAAATACCTTACCCTTAACCTATCTAATAAGATGCAAATTATTCACTAGAAGATAGACCTAAATTTCCATTATATGGTATAAAAAATTACTTGACCAAATTATGTGGCTCTTCGTCTTCTAACTACTAGGATTATATTTAAAAGGGATTGCTAGTTTACAAATTTTCAGCTCCAATTGTAAAGTATAATGTAGCAATTAGACAAACCTTTGACTTCGACCTATAACCTATACTTTTCCACTAATTGGATCAACATATTAGAAACCAAGAATATATCCTAGTGCTTTGAGACACTATCTTGACCTATTATGCCATTCCTCCACATGAGTTTAAAGACATCTAGCTCTAAACCAATAAGATCCATTTGTTTTAAGTGATGCTACAAATAATTCACAATCCTCTCTATTAAGGTTGACTCTCCTCAAATATTTTCTCCATTCAAAGTAAAGTTCATATCACTATCAATAACCACTACACCATCTCTAAATACCCGTAGATGAAAAAATATGTCAAAACTATTTTTATTACCATACAAATTCAACTAGAAAAGGCATGACCAAGTTTATTGAACATGAACTTTGTGCATAACCATGAACACACATTATAATATTTGTTAGTGTTAATGTGTGATTCCCTCTAGTGATCAAAACCCCAAATACCTACCAACAATTTTCTAAGAATACCAACTAAGTTTCCCCCTTTACACATTGTTTCCTATAATATAATGATATAATGCTTCTCCTTCTCAACAAGTCTATAAAGGAATAACCTTTTAAACTAACTACCCAACCTCCTAATGTTTAAGGAAATTACCAACATTAGGAGACATCATGACATGGTTTGTTTAAACTAAGGACTCCAGTTATCAATGATTTTTTTCCCTATTTAGCCTCCAATGCTACTTTGTCTTGTGCATGGTAAAACGTGGCTTTCTCCCCACTATACAATTATTCATTTCTTTGTTCTTGTCCAACCCTAGACCTTCTAGCAATCCACTATCACATGCATGATCCAAATTTTTGGAACCCAAATGGTAGTGTCCCTTGTTGTTATGATTATAAAAAGAACCACTTGATGCATTCACATCATAAACCCTTGGGAAGCCCACATCACCTCCAATATTAGATGGTAGAAGAAACATGAGTGGAACCCTCATTTCCATCAACCATGAAGGAAGGTACTTGTGTATTTTTACTACCACGATTGGACTTCTTCGTATTAAAATTACCCTAATATAGAGAGGGATGAATATATAATAGCACCGCAATATATTCAACGAAAAATACTAGGATTCTAATTGGAAGGCTCAACAAAAAATTAACCACAACAAAGTTATTTGAGGGTCCCTTCTCATTCATAATGCAGTCTTGCATCTTTTCTATTGTAGAGATAAGAACAACCAAAGCATTGTTTTCAAAGATCGATATGACTTGTTTGTCAAAAGGATACTTATCCACAGTAGTAATTGAAGGTCAAACTTCCAAAGGTTGATTATTTGTACTTGAAACCACTACAAAAATCATAGAATTTTTCCAAAATAGAACATTATCAATATTTTAAATAATGAGAGCAACCTTATACTTACAATATTGTTTGACAAAAGGACATGAAAAATAAATGAAAAGGTGTCCATGTAGGTGACATCTTGAGCATCTAAAAAGGACATTATGACAGTCAAGAACCTTTGTTTTAGTATGTAACATACCCAATACCATTAATATATCTTCAAATTATGGGGTAGAAAATTTTCCTGTAACCTTCATCTTAATCACCACAATGTTAGTCGCAATGATTAATGTATCATTATAACCAAGTATATTCACATAAAATTTCCTTTCTACATATAAGAGACATATAATTATATTTGAATAACATGTAAGACTTAAAGTCTAATAATACATTGGAGACATAACACTATAAACCACTTGGTTAAATTATCCATATAATCCTTAATCATTATCAAGATGCCTACATAGTCTATTCATTATATGAATCTAACTAATGATGCATAGTGAGCACGTTCAATACATGCCCATATATTTTGTTTACAACCAAACAAACTCTTTAATTAAATCACTTAGATATAATTAACACAACCTTTATTATTTCCACGTTCAATACATGCCCATATATTTTCTTTACAACCAAACAAAATCTTTAATTAAATCACTTAAATATAATTAACACAACCTTTATTATTTCTACTTGGGTGTTCTAAGTATAAACATTTATACTTTAGAATTAAGCTTCTCTAATTAGTATAACTTATTAACGAGTTTATTTCCATCAAGATTGCACATACGATAATTAAAATCCTAAAACCTAAGTTACCGGAAACGTCTACGAAGGCGAGGGGAAAAGTCGTTCCTCGTTTCGGACTCTGAAACGGAGGGGATACAACTTGGAAACACCGCTGAAACGTTTCCAATCCATATCCAAAAATTAGAAACATTTCCAGGATGTTTCCAACAGTTTCTTAGTTTTCTAAAATGTTTCAGCTACTACAGGGCAATTTTTTGACTAGAAATAATGCTTTTTTGACAAGAAATAAATAAATAAATAATGTGAAATTTTATGTCTCATTGATTTTGTTTCATTGTAATTTTCCAAAATTGATAGAAGCCTACCGTTGGTTCAAAAAATGTTGATCCGTGGACATTTTATTGTATCAAATGCTTTTCTACTATAGTGTTAGCTTCATAGCCTAGTGTAGAAGTACAATGATTTTTGTTTTTTAGTTTTTTTACCAATTCCTCACAACCTTGTTTAAAAAAAAAAAAATGACTTGCATATTTGATAAAACAACTTGCATATCAAAATTGATACAATGGCATCTTTAGCCATGCAAAATAGCATACTACATTTATGAAGGGTTACATAAACCAACACATATTTCCAATAATCTTCCAGCAAACTTCAATTTTCTTCTTTTCCTTTTTGAATTAGTATGAACCCTTGACCTATGGCCTTATTTACTCCATTGCTAGTACACTCATATCCCTATCCTTATGTTGTGGAGAGAATTATGATGGTGTGCTGTTTATCTAGTTCTCCATAAGATATGCATGTGATACTTTAATGTTATTTCAAACATTTTTTTTTAGTATAAACCATAAAACGTAAAGAACATATCGAAGGAAACTCATTGGTGTCTAGAGATAGTATTATGGCATAGAGTGCAATATTGCATGTCATCACAGTTACACCTAAGTTGCACTAAAACATGAGCTCACTTATTTATACTTGAGTGCTTAATTAATCCCCTTAAAACATGGTTGATTATGTCAAATTTGAGTATCCAATTCGGTTTCAAATCATAGACAATCCTATGAATTCAGGCCCTTTATGAGCCAGTCAGCTAGTCACTTTTTGAACCAGTCAGTTGGTCAATTGAATCTCACTTGCTTAGTTGATTGTCTCATTAGTGAGTGGACCAACCCAAATACAACATAGTTGAGTCTCTGGCTTACATAAAAAATTGTGTTTAATCACAAATTTTAACACTTTTCTAGAGGTGCAATCAACGTAATATTTGTTAGATGGTAACATTTGGATACATACATCAAGTAATTTTAGGGTTTGAAATCGATGTTTAGAAGTGGTTGGAATGTTCTTGTTTAAATGCTTGCTAGTGGGTGACTTATCTATGACACTTGAGATAGAAAAATATTGTTTAAGACAATATTTGAGTTTGATGATTTTAATTGTTATAAATGAAATGACTACTTTTAAATCTAATTGATGAATCACAATCTAAATTATGTAAGTCTCGTGGCCTTACACACACACACACACACACACACACATATATACAAGTTTGCTATTGTTTCCTTACCGTATCATACCCGGCATTTTTCAAAATTTGTGGTATCCGTTTCCTTCCCCGTATCCGTATCCATTTCAGTGCAACTTAGCCCAAAACCTATCAACTTCTACAGATGTGAAGACACCCACATTCATATATTGTTAGCCATAAATGCATTACTTAGTTAAAATCATCACTTAGGTAATTTCCAATCCCCTTCCTTCTTTATTCTAGGTTACAAACAGACAACATCTCCGAACTTTCCAGGCTTATGAGAAATTACGAAGTACACCATACTTATAATGAAATTAATATTTAACCCATCTATTATTAACATCTTGTCTTTTCATCTTTACTCAACTTTACTTATGTTAAAGTGTAAACATACAAAGGGGTACTTACTACTAAGAGTACTTAGCCATTTAAATTTTCAACTATATACATACATTCTAAACAATGCTGGTTAACTCCTTTAAAATATATAAAGACATTAATTTGTAAATATATAGTCAACACTTTTTAGTAAAAATTCACATGCCATTACTTCTAATAGCCTAGAAGATAAGAACAATTTTCCTTAAGGACATTACAACTTCATATGAAGATAGAGCCATTATACACTTGGGTTCCTTTCAATAACTCATTTGATTAAAATAATAAGTAATGCTATATACATGTGAGTTGATTATACATCCATCATTACTCATCAACTTTTATGGATTATCACTATAAAATATAAATATTATATTTATCACAATATACATATTTTAAACTGGAATCATTTCATTTATAAAACCTAAAAATACATAACAAAGGTGAATTACTTATTTGATTTATGTAGACCTTTATGACTAAATGACGGCTGAAGGCTTGACTGCAACGTTCCACCCAACCTATTGGCTCTCTGTTCGGTGTATATTCCTTCCCCTGAGAAGCCATCCCTGAGCTGGGTAGGAATCCACTAAGGATAGAGTTTCTACTTTACCGAGAGGCCTCTTACTCTATCTTATTAATAACACACTTTTCTCGCCTTTATAAATTAATTGAGTATTTATAACTTTGTCGACTACCATAAATTTAGTGAGTCTAGGGCCATTCCCATTATGGACTCTATTGAGGGACTTAGTTCATCCAAATTAAATAACAAAATGTAAAAAGGTATAAGGGTGACATCCTTGAATGGAACCTTCATGATTGCGCACCTTCTTGGCTTACACACGCTCAATTAAACTCGGTTAAGAAACACTTGACTTGGATGTACCATCTCTGGCTTACCAAACTCAAATGATCACAATTAAAAATCAATTGAATTCATCCAACATTGCACTTATCTCCAAAATTCATGCATTAAGCATATAAAGGAATACAAATACGAAATCCCAGCCAAGCCCCACACTTGAGCTTATAAATAAAAGAGTTGTCTAAAGAGGGGATTTTTGACCTCTGTTTCTAGCTCGTTTTTGCCAGTTTTTTGCCATGAATCTTCATGGAATTTTCAAAACGTTCAAAAACAATGCTAGATCTTACAGAGTGTGGGTGTTTGGGGGTTTCCTGTCACCTGATTTCAATTATGAGCTTAAAATCGCCCAACAAACAACAGAAATTACAGATTTTGTATATTAAAATCATCAGATTCTGACAGAAAATCAGCTTGAAAGTCAAAAAGTCCCCTAGTTAAATAGCTCCATAAACAAATACGTGGGAAAACTAATTATATAGTAATACTTAGCAACAAAAGCACGTGCCTTTTCTTTGGAATTCATGTCTTAAGCATACATTTGAAAAAATTATAAATATAATTTTTTTTTATAAATATAAGAAATACTTGTGAGCATCAATTAAGCAAAAACGTTGGATACATGTGTACCCAAATGGAGGCGCCCTTCCACCCAGCTCACACATGAGTGCAAAACTTTTAAACTAGATTAAAAGGAAAGTATATAACATTTATAATAAAATTCATTTTCAAATGAGAACTTAGCCGTGCCCTTGAGCTTGGACAATTAAGATACATAAATCGATTTGCAATTTAAACTCGGTTGCTCTCCCCGAGTTGTTCCCTACCACCATCATGCCAGCACTAAAAAAAAATCTAAATAAATTAGTCCAATTCACGACAGTTGGCTCGCCTAAGAGCTACATCCCTTCTCCTCCTCCACAAGGAGTGTCCTCACATAAATTTAAAAAATAAAAAGGCTGTTCCCTACACATACGCACAGTTGAAATACATAATTTCAAGCATTCAAACATTTAGCCCTAGGATTTTCATTTAAGAGCTTCACTTTACAACAACCAATAATCATATAAATATAATATGAAAAAATATATAAATATACAAGCCAAAAGATTGAATATATATATATATATATATAGAACAATCTAAATACCAACATATCACCATTAGTAAATAGCAACATTCTACCATTGGTTGCACCAAAGGGCCACGACCCCTCCGTTTATTAATATTAGAAATGGCTTTAAAATAGGCCTTTAAAGCATTCCTATCTTCTTTTCAAGCTTCCTATACTTTTTTTTTTAGGACTTTTAACTGTTCTGAAGCTTTAAAGCTTCAAATCTTTTATTTTCTCTTCCTAAATCATTTATTCATATATAATATATATATGTATCAATATAATCATAATACGTCGTTTTTTAATATACACATATGTCCATAAATATATTTATTATGTTTAATATACACATATGTCCATAAATATATTTATTCAATAAAACATAATAAATTTGTTTACCTTGTCATGCATACATTTGTATGCCATATACATAATAGGGCAAATTTCATCATCCAATTTTCATGTTAAGTGTTTATAATTACTTAAGGTTGTTATTAAGGGCCCATTTTGTCATAACAAAATACTTAATAGTATCTTAATTAGTAATCTTGTAGCAATACTTAACTTCTTTTTGTTTAAAAGCTTAATGATATAATTTTTTGGCATTTTTTGCTAGGACAAAAATATCAATGATATCTAGACGGACTTATTAATTTTACTTAATAGCTCTTAATAATATGTATCCTTAAGCTAATAGATAGGTCACAAGAGCATATTACTACCTTGTGGAAGATAGTAATTTCTTCGACGCTTCTATCTAAGACTAATGATTAACAATGTTCACTTACAAATTTAAGTTCCCACTTAGTGAACATTGTAGTTCACTTTTCTTTAAGCTCCCGCAGTACCAAGATGACACTCGTCGTCAAACTCATGGATAGCCAACCATTCAACCTATTCCCCTAGTAGATTCATGCCCCTATCGTTTAGTTGCATCAAGCCTTCATTCTTCTAAGTCTACAAATTCACAATACAACTTAGGAAATCACAATCACAAGTTTACAAAGTTTATAGGTGGGGCCTTGAGCTTGAGCTTCTCTCTAGGTACTGGTGTAGTTTTACATTTGGTTATGCAAGTATAGGGGTAAAACTAAGATATTACATACCCCCCGCCCTTAATAATAACATTGGCCTTGGTGTTCTTACCCTTCAAAACATTGTCTTGAACTTTTGGTTGCTTTTGCAATTTATAATTTTCAACTATCTTTGCTTGCTTTGGCATCTCTTTTTGGTTGTATTTAAGATTATGTGCTTCCCAAACTTGTAATTTACACAAGTGATACAAATTCTTTCAAAGAATTTCAACATAAAGCATATACATATACATGATTATTCAAAATCAAGAGGAACATAAATCATAATTTCCTTTGCAACATATTGTTGCTACCTTTTCATAGCAACTCTTTTAGAGTTTGATTTTCTTACAAAGCCTCACTTTGTAATATCCTACATTTGCAACAACTTTCATATATATATATATATATATACCATGATCTAAGATAAATATTTTCAAAATTATTTTCATGGAACCTAACCTTTCCATATTTACCATCTTCATCCATACCTCATGTATGGTAGTACTTTTAGTAATTTTCAACTTGCTTTTCCTCCTAAGGAAATCATATCAATTCTCACAACATCAACATAACATGAGCATACAAAAGCATATTAACATGAGCATAACATAAGCATAACATGATTATAAGAAAAAGATGAAAACACATAATGTTCAAATCATTCATAACTCACCCAACACAGGGATGATACCCTTCATTGGTGTATTTACTACCTATGCTATTTAAGGTGGTAACATAACCAATGTTACTAACTAGCACACCGAGGGATAAAAGTACACCAAGTATTCACAATACTCTAAATACTTTAGTAAATCATTCAAATTAAGCGAATCTAGGCACTCCAGAGCCTACAAGATCAACACTGAATTTAAACATCATAATAAGTCTAATCGGTTTAGGTGCTCCACAACCAACAAGCTCAACACCAAACTCAATTTATCCAGTGTTAAAGTTACAACCTCACGATTCATTCTCCAAGCCAATCTTGTGTACAAGGATTGGGCCTCATGTGTTGAGGTAGTTCCTTAGGGAGCCTAAGTTGGACTTAGGAAACTTAGAGTAGATTCTTGGGTTGGACTCAAGAATGACTAAGCCTTATGTATAAAGGTTAATACTCATGCGTTGAAGTGAATGATGTGATATGTCGAAGTGATGATGTTTTACAATCTTGTTGGACAAGGCTAAGGACTTGTATGAAAAGTTGGATCCTCCTATGTTGAAGTGGACCTCATGTATAGAACGGTAATTATTTTCTAGTTGAAGCATGCATGGTGTGTGACATACTACTAACCATGATCTAGCTATTAAGTCAGTTGTAGAGATTGGTCACCTCTAGAGTGAATTACTTTAGCATAAGATTACTTGACACAATAGTAAAATGATATGATCACATCGTTGGACAAATATTCTTAGTATAATTAATATGATAGATAAATTAAAGTTGGCACGTGTGGAACATGCATATAAGATAATAGATAAATATAAGTTGCATAGAGAATAGAGAAATTTGAATTTCTCATGAGAATGACTTCAATTGATTAAGAAGAACTCAATTAGTTAAACTCAAGTGATATTAACAATGAGTACTTAAGCTAGTTAAGGATAATTCAAATTGATAACAATAGTAAATCAATCAAGAATGTTTACAGTTAAGAGAATTAAAACCACTTGTACTATGAAACAAGAACTCGACACAGTTCTCGTTTTTCTCTCCTAATTTTAGTAGCTATTTTTACCTCCATTTGAAAAAGGGTTGGCACCAGTATCACACATTTTCATTTTGAGGCATTTTTTTGGTCCTTTGAATCATCTTTGTCGTAAAATATTTTTAATTTCTATTTTCAAGTATGATTTCTAGAAATTTAACAAAATAACATACATTTAGAAGCAAGTTATAATGAAAAACATACACATTTTGCAATTTTTTCTTTAAAATAAGACATTTTTATGGACAAAACAAGACATTTTTATTGATAAAATTGTAAAAAAATCCATAAAATAAAGACATTTAAAACAATTTTCAATAGATTTTCAGAGATTTTATGTATAAAAATGATACTATTTCATATTATTTTCCAAAAAGTGACGATTCACATAAATTTAAGAAAAACTATACCGTATATTTGTAAATGACATATTAAAAACATTATATATAGAAATTTTATTTCTAAAATAAAACCTAAAAGTCAAAACATTACTAAAATAGTTTATCAGAAAATTGTCAAATTTAACATTTTCTTCAAGACATTAAACTAATAAAAAATATCATGCAGGACAAATTCTTCGTCGAAATTGAAATTTTATGGAGCTTGGATTTCTTGAAGGACATCAATTTCATCTTCCATTGGGTCTTCTATGTCTGCAAGATGCCCAAAGTGCTCATTTCCAAACATTCCTCCTAATGGGGGTTTAGGCTCTTCTACATCTTTGCCACAAGTGTTTCACTAAACTCTCATTTCTTCAAACCAACTTCTTGCAATTCATCAGGAAGAACTTGAATATCATTAATTCTTTGCTTGATATAAGTGCATTGCGGTGGATCATTATCAATGGATATGCAATTTCCTCCTTTTTGTAAGGAGCATGTTGTTGTTGTACCTAATCACCAAAAACAAAAGAATAGTTTAGTCAAATAGCATAAAGAATCATACTTTAAAAAAATAATAATAATGAAGAATAAAAAAACAATAAAACTTGAAATATGCTTTCATATGTAATATCAGAAATTTTACTCGAACTCGAGAACAAAACTAAGACCCAATCTCCTTCTCTTGAAAATGTATCTATGAGCTAATTAATCAACGCTTGTGGCTTTTCAAATCAATTTATGCATATGTTAATTTCTTAACTACGACATTATAGGTAAACATCTCACTATATTTGCCTTCATTATTTTCATTTATTAAAACATATTGATAAGTTTTATCTTTTGTCCAAGTTGCAAGATGCATGGTTTCAATATAAGTGAAAAATGAATCACTATTGAAGCTATAAATATTAAGCTTTTGCCCCTAAATAATGTTAAAAAACTAATATTTTATAAAAAATTAAGAACAAAATTATAAAAGTTATTTTTAAACTTGAAAGTTAAAAAATTAAAAAAACAAAACAAGAAAAAAAAACAAATTAAATAAACATAACAACAAAAAACAATAAATCAAATAAATCAACAAAACAACATTTTTTTTCCAAGAAAAAAAAGCGTAATTTTATTTCAAGCCGAAGCGATACAAAATTACATTCTGTAGGTGCATATGCACATCTGGGACAAGACCATAGGTCTGCAAGAAAATAAAAACAATAATGTTACATAATTTTTCTAGGAATTAGGGATTTTATAATAATACTCTAATCTCCCTTTCTTCCCTTTCTTCTTTGATTTCACTTCTGTCCATCCCCCCAGCTGAGGTGCAGCTATAATCAGCTCTTTACTCGCCTGCTCCACTGATGACTGTACAGAGGTTTTTTCTTTGTCGAAATCAGAATTTTCTGATTCATGTGCACGCTTTGACCCGGTTAAGGATGTAGCCATTAGTTGCATGTTTTCCGTGTGTATTTCCTTACCAGCATTTTTTGAATCTGAAAGATGTGCCTCCACTGTTTCAGCTTTATGCACTATTTCCTCATTGACCTCCTCCTCTTTTTGTTCTTCTGGTTCACTTTCCTCACCCTCTGAATCCTCATCAGTAGAGGGAGCATAATCTGCCTGCCATGTTTTCCCCTTTGTCTTCATCCCCTGTTTCTTTTTAGGAAACCTCTTTGCAAGTGGGCACGAGTCTTGTAAATGTCCTGTTAGATGGCAAAATCTGCATCTAAAGGTAGTATTTTCATAGTCCAGTGCCTGAATACATTTGTGTTTCTCATATATCAGTTAGACTCTATCAGGAAGACCTTTACTAAGGTCGATCTCCACACAGATTCGTGCATAAGTAAAAAGCCCCTGTTCACGCTGATCCGTATCACTTTTGATGAACTTCCCAAGCAGATTGCCAATGTCTTCTAGGACTAAGTGATGCCAGAAAGGAAGGGGCAGGTTTGGCAGCCGTACCCATACCCTCATTTTGGTTACCACCATAGAGTTGGCATCAAAATCAAGAAACCAGGGGGTTAAGAAAAGCTCTGCTCTCCCCCAAAACCAAGGTCCCTGCTCAATGATCTTCTGATATTCTTCCTATGATTCAAACTGTACAACAAAAAATCCTTTGGAGCATAAAAGAATTTGACAATTTGTTGTCCAATTTGTGTAGATCCAGTTATGAAGATCATGAGATCTGGGCCAGAAGCCATTAAAATGACAAATGAGAGCATGTGTTTGGAGAGTACTGAAGAGTTGTGTTACCTCTTTATTCTTGACCTCCAAGGATGGGATATCATCCAGTTTCTCCACTATATACAGCTTGGGTTGTGAAGATGGTGGTGCTGCTGATGACTGTGGCCCCTTTGAATGAGCTACATCTTTGTATGAAGAGGGGCTTGTTGTTCCTCTATTCTCAAGCGTTCCTCCCCGCAAGCGATTCATCACATACAGAGTAGAGTTCTTATAAATATGACAATCCCTCAGCCTATCACCCTCATTCAGTACTTTACCTCCGTACAGAATGTAGAAAAATAGTCGAGAATAACCCTCTCTCTATTCTATTATTGTTTTTAGGGTCTCCCCTGTATCTTTAGTAGAAACCCACACCAAGATTGTTTTTCTTGAAAGGGTTTTTATAAAAATCTGGTATTTTTCAACCTCTGCCCCAAAGCCAAAAGCTGAAAACCGTTCATGTGATTCATACCTTTTTTCACCATATGGATGGACCGATAGTGGCATTACAGGGCGCATGCAACCCGATCTCCAATTTGTTTCTCTGATTTTTTCAGCAGTATAAGGACATGTAGCAATAATATTTCTTTCATGCAGAAAAGAGTAAGAAAAAGATAACCCCACGGCCTGTATACTCGCACAAATCTGTTCTATAGTCTCTCCACAGCGAAAATAAAGAGTAAAAATCCCTGCACTTGCCCACCAGGTAGCCAAAATAATGAAAATATAAATCAAGAAATCCAGTCCGAGGTAGTATATTACCATCTCTGCCTTCTGACGCTCCTTAAAATCTTTTAGCTGGATAGCAGAGGGAATGGTAGGCCAAGAACACAATGGTCTCATATCTCGTTGCAGCAGATCCAGAACATTGATCGAATGGAAAGAGAGAAGATGCCTGCCACCTCTCCAAGACTCAACGCTCCCAGATATTCCAATACTTAAGAAAAGCAGAGATGTATCTGACAAACAATGATCCCAACTAATCTGGACTGGTGGACCACCTTCTTTGCCTGGCCAAAGGCGATGGCAATCCTTCTCAACAGCTACTTGTAGAGCCATCCCTGTGGAGTCTCGGTGGCCATGAGCCCTAGCGATAGCATGAGCAGGGATTAGGTTTTTTGCAGAGCACATCTTCTGATCTCCCCTTCCTCGTCCTCAATAATATCCATATCAACAAAACAACATACAACATACAACAAAATGAAAATAAAAATATTAAAATGAAATAATTCAAACTTAACGAAGATGGTTTGCAAAAGGGGTAGGGAGGAGTGACACCATTCTCAAAAGGAATAACCTATCGGCCTGACCATTTGCACCAATCCGACGCCCAGCAGAGCACCGCCACCGCCTAAATGGAGCCCTGGTCATCCGATTGGTGCAAATGGTCGAGTCGATAGGTTATTCCTTCTCAAAATCATGCCACCTTTCCCTACCCCTTTTGCACACCGCCTCCACCCTTCCGCCACTGCTACATATCCTACTCCTACCTGCTCTCCACTACCACTCACACTCCACTCAACCCTCCCCTCCCTTCCACGTTTCATACTATATAATATTATATAATATGAAACCTGGAAGGGAGGGGATGGTTGAGTGGAGTGCGAGTGGTCGTGGAGAGTAGGTATACGTAGGATAAATAGGATGTAACCTTTTAATTTATTTTGTTTTTATTTTTTATTTTGTGTATTTTTGTTTTGTTTTATGTTGTTTTTTATTTTAATTTTTTTAATTTAATTATATTTTTTCAAAACATTTATTTTTAATAATTTATTTTTAAGTTTTTTTTTATAAAGTTTAAAACATTATCTTTTTATATCATTTATTTTGTTTTTACTTATTTTTATTTTTTTTTTAAATTTTAAATTTTGTCTTTTTTTATCAAGGAAAAAAAATTAAAAATTATTATAATTTTTTTTAAAAATTTTTGAATCTAAAATTATATGAATGATTTGTTTTTGTATGGTTTAATTTTTTATTTTATTTGAATTACGCTATGATTTATTTGACTTTTTTTGGGTAGAGTGGTGAAATTATTTATGATTTTTTTTGTTTAACATACAAGTTTCAAAAAAATTGTAATTTATCTATTGAAGAAAAAAATCCTTTTCCAATTTAGGGGTTGATTTTAAAGTTTTTGTAAACAATAGTATGGGATGTTCAGGCAATGGCTCTATTTTTTACCCCGAAAAAAAACTTGTATACTGGTATCAACATTTTTCTATTTGTGTTTTGGTGTTTTTTATGCAAAAATCATTGTTCTTATGGCTAGAGTTATCGTTCTTAGTATAAAGTTCTCATTTCATAGTATAAGTGGTTTTAACTAAAGTGTTAATAACAAGGATCGAGATAACTAAAAGTGTTTTGCATGATGACACTCTAGTTAAACTAAACTACGACACTTTAGTTAAACTAAAAGACAACACTTAAGTTATGGCACTTGCATGACAACACTTCAGTTGGAATCCTAACTAAGTGGTGTAGCTTCCATTTGTATATAAAGTTCATCCCGAAGTCAGTAGATCAAGGATATAATGTCAAAGATGAAAGGCATTGCGCAATTTTGTTGTGCAGGATTGATGATTTCTAGGTTTAGAATAACTTCCACATGCATGCATTCGTTATATTCTGCATGAGACTTCTTTCACCCATGCAATTATTTGCTACCTCTTGCATGACACCAAATTTTAAAGTTAAATTGTTTGTTGGGAATACAGTTGGATCATCCAATCCTTCTCTCTTCTCTATTGTTCAGTGATTACAATTGGGGTGTTTGAATTCTCTCTTATCTTTCACCTGGGGTGCTGAATGTAATATGTAATTGTAAAATACATTCTTTACTATCTATCATTCTGCTAAGGAAATTTGCTAGGGTTTTTCATCCTCATTTTTTTGAGGCTTTTCCCCAAGGTAAATACTATGTTATGTGTGATTTCTTATGTGTATGATCGTTCAATTGATTTCAAATACTCATTAATTCCACACTTAAATATTAAAAGATCAAAGCTCAGCCAAATTCAACATGGTATCAGAGCTTAGGGCATGAAAGAGCTAAGTTTTGCAATCAATACTGAGACTACGTTGATCTTGAGTGGCATAATTTGAGCACGATGCTTGAAGAAAAATGGTCTTGATATCAATAATTCTAGAAGACTGACTTGAAGGAACCTCAAACTTCAAAACTTAGAAGGCTAGGACTCTGAACATATGGGAAGAGCATGACCTTGATGGATATGTACCTAATTTTGTGGAAGAGCCTATTTCTAATGTAGGGTGCACTACTTTCAATAAGAACAAATTCAAATCTAAGAGTATCATCTATGATTCAGTGAAAGAAAATTGGATGTTGGTGACCACTCCATTGAAGATCGCAAAGGAGTGCTTCGATACCTTGAAAAAAATTTATGAGAAGAAGGATCCTAGTCAAAAGAGAGAATTCAAGAACAAGCTTCATAATCTAAAGATGGATAAGGACAAGACAATGGATTCCTTCTTCACAAATTTCTCTCAAGAAATAGATCAACTCACTAGCATTAGAGTAGTTGTGGATGATGATGATCTCATTTAAACTGTTGTCAATGGTATTTCTTCCTCATGGGAGATATTCTTGGCTATTGTTAGTGGTCGATAGGTGCAACTGAAATTTGAGGGACTATGACATGACTTCCTTCAAGAAGAAGAGTGAATCCAAAGTAAGAATTCTTCCTCCAAAGAAGAGAACTGGAATCTTATAGCAAAGATGAAGAAAGGAAATAATCCCTTCACTTAGAATAAGTTTCCACATAAAAAGGAAAGAGTATACAACAAGTACTTTGATAAGTCAAAGATAAAATGCTTCAACTGTAATAGGGAGGGCGACTATCCAAGGGAGTTCCAGGAAAATCAAAAAGGAAAGTTCAAGGGTAGATTTCATGCTTCTACCGCTAAGATAATCTATAAAATACCAAACTAAATATGACCACATTTTTTCTTGTGTGATCACTAACCACTAATTTGCCACTAGTGGTGACGACATTTATATATGAGTTTTGGCCGTATTTTGGGTCATTTATATCTATTTTTATAGTGGTTATTTATCTCTTCTTAATGGTTTTAGAATATATATATATATATATATATATATATATATATATATAGGTGTTACTGAGAGAAATTCCTATGGCTTGGGGTACCACAACAGACAGCTCGACTCCAGAAAGCAATCTCTTCCAATATGCAATAGAAATAAAATGTCTAACACTAAAGGATCGAACCTCGTACCTTATTCCGGACGGTTGAAGTAGATCCCCGTTGAGCTTTCCAACTCCAGTTTGAATTGATAAGATACTTCTCAACAACAAGTAAACAATACAAGCATTCTATATATCATGGTGTTAGATCTATTCTAGCATATATAACATCAATAATGTAAAAGCATTTGACATATTCCAATGGAGACAATATTCATTCAAATACACATTATTGGACATGAAAAGATAGTTCTTATTAATATCAATCAGATATTACAAGATAGAGACAACCTCTGACGGCACGTCTGCGAACCGGAGAAACTGAATTCCCCACTTGGGCCTCCACCACCTCAATCCTCCATCACTTAGATAGCAAGATTACTAGCAAAAGGAAAGCTTGGGAAGAGCACATAAAAGAGCTCCAAGGGACAAAGGGATGCAGACTCAAGTATAAATTCCCGCAACAATGGACTATAGTTTCGATGCTCTCAATTCTCTCTTAAGGCTTTAATGTTCCAATGGGTTCCTTATATAGCTGTTCATATGGGTAATGAAGGGTCGAATCCGAGTGAACTCAAGGCATATGGAAGGCCAAGAGACATATGAGTCGGATCCAAATCAAGGAACGCTCCAAAAGGATTTGGATTATGCACACATCCTCATATATGCGGTTATAGGGGTCAAACCCGCATATGTACGCGGTTATCTGGGTAAAATCCGCGTATAGCATTTTTCTAATGTTTTCAAGGATGATTATGGAAACATCAAAGGATAAAAAATGGTCCACGGGGTCTAATGAGTCTGCAGCAGGACAGGGGAAGGCCATACAATGTGTGATTCACCCGGAGTGGTGAAATCCGCTACAACAATAGGGAATGGAGGAATCAAACCGCCATCCTCTAGCCTATAAGGAAAGTGCTCTTCCATTGAGCTAACACCCTTAAATAGAATATATTATATAATTTTACATCAGTGATCTAAGACACAATAATGATCTCTTTCGAAAGGTTTTATGGTCATAACCAAGGAAAGTGAGAACTTTATTTGACTAAGTATGAAACCTAACTCCAAGAGAAACTCGTAGGAAAAAAATTCATATTTTATATGTTAATATAAGGTTTTCTTTTTCTTTTCGAACAGAGAAAAAAAAGACTAAAAATTAGTTTATCACACAAGATCAAGAGGTGTATTGAGGGAAATGATCTTACTTGACCCTCCATAGAAGCTAAATTCGATATTTAAATAAAATTTTAACTAGCTAAAAATGAAATTCATACATAACATGAGAAGGGAATTTTTTTTTAAGCAAAAGAAAACCAAAGTTAAAAAAAGAAAAGAAAATAATAAAGGATACATAAAGAAAAGAAAAATACTATGCATTGGAGTAGGAAAATATTAACGCAATATAAAATTGAAGAAAATACAAGTAAATATTCAAATGGAACAACAAATCCACCTAAACACACAACACATATTGGTAAGACTAGTCTTTACCTTGATTGAATTATCTATTGTAGAACTCATGAGAATAGGATCATTTACAAAAAATGAAGAGAACATACTGAAGAATCACGGGAATCTTTCATTATAGACCACATCCTTTTCTTTTCAAGGTTCCTTATAGTCATCACCCTAGAGGAACCTCCAATTGCTAAAAGAGGTTTCCCATCTATATAAGAGCTTTCCACCCATTGCTTTATATCTGCATCATATGTTTCTCTGCTATTTAGATAGACAAGTATAAGCTTCGTAGTGACCTGTATAGAAATAGATTGAACAAGAATTATATATGATTAGACTAGGTCATACAAGGTAAAAAATTCAGCAGAACAATCATTAAGCTGCAAACAATGTTGATTTAAAATGCATGGACATGCAACATAAAAATTCATGATATATGAACACTATTTGAATTTAACAATAAATTAAAATGAAATTTCAAGAGAGAAATAAACTAAAATTATTCTAGTTTATAATAGGAATGATATCCCTTAACTAATGGGTATTTTTGTATATAAAAGTTCATGAATTAATCTTATTGCAAATTTCAGAAAATTGAAAAGAGAAACCCACAATTTCTAGAATACAAAGGCGAAAGAAAATGCTAAAAGGAATTTATTTTGGGAAGTCGAGAGAGGTAAGAATAGTGCCTAAAATAAGCATGGGCTAATGGAGTCATTTACCTCCTATCAGAAGGGCATGAAATCATATGAAGCCATAGGATTAAAGGGATGCATAATGCATGCTACAAAAATCCTACAGTACCTGAAAATTAAAACTAAAAATCTAAGGTATGACTAGTGCCTAAAATCTTTCACTCCAATAATCCAGGATTTTGAACTATATACCTAAAATATAAGAGAATAGAAATCACTTGTCTAAATTTATTATATGAACTCACATAAATGTAACTTGAGGTTCAATATTACAATTTAGTTCAATTCAATTTATTGAGGAGACACATAAATAACATGGAGAAGTCAGTCAATTTCTTAATATTAGATCAAAATGTACACAATGAGGAAGGAATCGATGTTGTTTTATACATAGGATTTCTTGAGTATGTATATTTATGGATTCCCTTTCACTTATAGAAAGTTAACCTATCTAGTTTCCTTAGTTTACTAGATTGTGATATATATTTCTCTATTTATTTTTTAGTCAAGGTGTCATGATTGTTTTCCGCTAACTTGGAGGTTTGAATCTGCCTAGAACTAAATAGTAGAGATGTTGGGAGAAAAAAAAATTCCTCAAAAGTATTCAAACAATACCCACTATCAAACAAGCATTAGGAGTGGAGTTTCCTTCTCATGAATATGGAATTTACACATAAAAGATACCCACCTTGAAGTAAGCATTAAGACGATTGGATTATTCCCATGTATCCAATGCATTAGAAGTACCAACATTGAAACAAACATTAGGAAAAGTTGAACTTTAGAGGTATTTGAATCTGGTGCCTTGGAAGCAATCACATTGAAATACACTTTAGAAGGGGTGATTAATTCACATTCAATAGAAGTAGCCTCTTCAAAAGAATTGGCATGGGGAGTCGAAGAACATACACTATACAACAAATGTTAGAAGCAACTATTGGAAAGCTACCAAAAGGATCTAGCACTTTCTCAAAAATTACAAGTTGTTAATTTATCACCTTGGAATAATGGATAACGTAGTTATAAGGAATGTAAGGGAGGATTAATTAGAGAGACGTATGCATTTGTAACTTTTTCATTAACAAATTCAGAAATATCACAAGAATTATCTCATAGAGTGCAGGCCATCAAGCTCATCAAAAGTTGGCATACACAAAAAAATGGATATTTGAATAGGTGAAGGATTAATGAACATGGGATTCTTCTTTACCTGAAAGTGTCGACCTTTGTCCTGAAAGTAGTAATGATGGTAGTGAAATTTCTACAGGAACATGTAGTGTGAAAAATAACATTACTACAATAAAAAACCTTCAGTAACACCTTTCTTTCTCATTCCATCCAACATAATGCCAATGGAAAAACGGATGTACTCATGCCAAAGCACAAAGGATATAAGAATATGGAAACAATTTGCAACTGCATTATATGTCTTGATGGACAAATCAATTTTATTAACTTTCCTTCTTCTAATCCATGTCTTAAAAATTTTGGATTCCTGATAAGAACTATAATAACTAAGGATCATGTTTATGGTTATTGTATCAAATGAATGTCCACAACTCTCCAATATATTAAGGGTTCCTTCCATTTCTTGAAGATGGCCACATATTCCATGGGAATAGAGCATACATTTAAAATTAGTTGAGAATGGATTATACCCAGAATCTTGCATTTCTCTTAATATTTGCCTTGCTTCACCGGAGGATTCATGATTGACAATGCACTCATACGTGACTTGCACCCAATTGCATCAAATGATCTATGAGGAAAATATTTTAAAAGTTTATATGTTGAAATAATCTAATGTTTTAACCCACATTTTGATTAATACTCTATCAAAGAACAATATAATTTAATATTATTGTCATGTCCCCATTCCAATAGGTCTACTAGTTGGCAATGTTTCACCCACCTACTAGTTCCCTAGGTTGGGGGAGGAGGCATTAAATATTGCAATAAGGGAGTGTTGGAACCCAACATAACCTTAGTTTATCATTTATACATTAATTCGGTTCATACAAATAATAAATATGGATAAAATAAAGTGGCATTGCTTCATAAGGACATTTGGAGGTCCATGGGGGCCTTGGGTGGCTAGATTCCTCCTTACACATGTCATGACTTAATCCAAAATTCAAAATTATGAGTGATGGTGATCCGGATTTATGTAGGAACACAAAAAAATACACAAATAACCATTGAAACAAAGATGAAGTGGAAATAACACTTCATTTCATTAATCAAAGAACTTAAACTTGTTTACATACATAATGGAAATAAACTAGCTAGAGTGATGGTACCTTATCTCTAAGAAGAGATGTGGCGGCTACATGCCTCTGAACTTTGTGTTACAATGAGGCTCAAAGGCCTATATATTATTGAGAAACAATGGAAACCATACACATCCAAAACCCTAACCCTAGGAGGTGAAACGCCATAATGTGGGCCCCGTTGGGTAACTTGGTACATCAATTTCTTGGGGTCGTAACTTTGGCGTACTACCTTCATTTGATGCGCATCATACATCGTTAGAAAGATATATTCAAGTAATACATCCATAAATAGAGAATATTAAGATTGGAGCAGTCTCATATTTTCCCAACCATTCAATGCCGAAAAAATGTCGTTTAGGGCCTCAAAATGGCTCCGAAAGTTTAGGACCCAAAAACTGCCAAAAATAGTAAATTGTGCTACAATTAAGGAAAATGGAAAACTGAAAGAAACAATGGTGGTGGTCCAAGTGGAATAGGTGGGTGGCCACCAATATCCTCATGGATCATTCCTCCCCCCTTAGGAAGCAATGGTCCTTGTTACCACCTAAGTTGTATTTAGTGGTTTTTATCAAGTGAGCCCGGTGAACCGGACAGGGCTAACTTGTTCGGACTTCAAAAGGACCTTTGGAAGTACTTCTGGGAAGTGCTTGTTGTATCATATCACATGTTCATACCCCATGGGGGAATTGTAATAAATGTTCTAGCATGATAGTGTCTGTAAAAGACTCGGTCTCTTAGACTTCATTTGTCAATCCGATCAGCCCAGGGTGTTTTTTCCCTTGGTTATTATTGGTTGTTGAACAAACGATTGATAATTTTTGAGTTTTTCACTTCATACCTCCAAAGTTGGGGTGGTCAGCTTGGAATTTGGGCCTATTGAGGTTATTAGAGTCTATGTGTCAATGTATAAGCATTCTAGACATCATTTTTGAGTCATATGAACATGTCTAAGTCCCCCTAGGTGTTTTTCAATTTTTCAATTTTTTAGTTTTTTCAGTGTTTTTTATTAAATTTTAATTTTTCCAAAACTTAGGCTATTTTTTAATAGTTTGATTGGAAAAATTGATTTTGTAATAAAAGTGGGCCAAATAATCGGTTTCAGTCATGTAGGTGCTCATTTTCAAGCTAAGAGCACCATGTAAACCCATGGAACCACTGTTTCCTAGTTTTGAGTGATTTTCCATCACTCAGGTCAGAAAGCCCCAAAAATCAATTATTGATTATTTTAATTAATAAATTGATGAATAATGGAGCAAATCCAAAATCATAAATCAATGGATTCTCAACCGATTGGACTGAAATCAATCAGATCTAGAGTAGATTGACTGGATCTGACAAATCCTTGACTGAAGGAGGTGATCAAATCAGATCCAGAGTTGATATTGAGTATCCTTTATGGGGAATTTCTCCCTCCCTCTCTCCTCAACACGTTTTTGGCTCAACTGGATGATTTTTGGTGGATTCTTCAGTCAACAGGTTGAGGTGTCAGTCAGATCATCCCCTTGATTGATAGTTGCACTAAGTGAGACTCAGACCTGGCTCAGCTAGACACAGATCAGGCATTGATGGACTCTCCATCAGTTGATTTCACTTGATTCCATGAGTAATTGCACCCCCCCTGGCCTAGATGGCCTGTAAATTGTATATATCCAGGCACAGCCTCCTCTTCCAAGCTAGTGAACTGGGATTGAGGTGTTATTGCTCTTGTACTGTATTGTTTTTTCATTCTGGAATAAAGAATCTTTGGAGGCAAGATCTATGGTGTAATGCTCTTCATGTGTGGATGTTGATTGTCAAATACTTATGAGGTATAATCTGCTTCTGTTTATCATTGCTTTGCTGGTTAATTGTTGGCCTTGAAGGAGAGAGCTCCCTCCTGTTAGGGTAAGAGTTTATTCTAGTTTGATTTATGTTGTTACTGCTGCTTGTTCTATATCTATTGGATTTGTATGTATTTTAAGTTTAATTGCATGCTTTCCAATCATCTCTTTCGGCAGCACCTATGTTTTAACCATCTGTTTGTGCAAGGATTTTTAAGTTGCAGGTGATCTCGCTGGTAGAAGAGGTTGAGCTAGTTTGAATCTTCCTCATCTTCAGTATCTTATGAATGACATAGTCCCTCAGTGTTCCACCAAAGCAAAATCCAAATCCCAACATTCCCAGGCTTCAAACACTCTTTCTCTCTCTTCCTCCTTTAAAAATTATTAAACTTTTGCTCAAACTGGTTACTTTAAAGGTTTCTTTTTAATATGATCTATCTCATCAAGAAAAACACACATAGATATAATTATCAATATCCATTTCAATTTCTAGATCTTAGTTTCATTTTGCACATAAAGTTCAATTTCAAGAGAACTAGCTAAAAGTACCTTATTTTTGCAAGCAATTTAGTGAAAATTCATAGCTTGCTGTTAAGGTAGTTTCATTTGCTGAATGATAAATTCAATATTCTGCAATATCAGTGCATTTTAATTGGCTGCACGAACAACAAGCCATGATCCCAAGGAAATCTTGCTTTCCTTGGTTCCTTTTTCGTTGGTTTAGCTAGTTTAATTTCATTATTCTTTGAGATAAAGTAGGCTGACCCAAAGGTACTCTTAAAGTGATTTTGGGAATTTTTTATTCTAAATTACTTGCTTTCATTTAGCAGGTTTGAAATAGAAGAAAGGAAGCTTCTGTCCAAAGTGGATTTTGGAGCGCTCAAATCCCCCTAGGGGTCTCTCTTTTGTCACATAATTTGTAAATTTTTTCTATAAACTGTAATATCTTGGTTTCATCCTGTATAAGGACCAAGAAAGTTCTGATTTATCAGTGCTTTGATATTTTAACCACTGTAATAAAATCATTCTTTGAATAGGCTCTTTCGAGCCCATTCCCCATCCCCCCTGGGGGGATTCGCGTCGGTGCCATTTTTCGTCTTTTTTTTGCTTGTTTCTTTTCCACTAGAATTGATCTGACTTATAGGGTAGTATACTTTATCTTGTTGTTAATTCCATACTCCATATCTTACATTTCAAAGTAATCATAATACTTACCCCACGATTTCCCGAGTGACCCGCAAGGGGAAAGAGATTCGTTGTAGGATTAATCAGAAAACTAGATTGTGTAGTTGTTTTATTACTCATCATTTGTTTATCAGTAACTTTAAAATTAACCCCTCCTCAAGTCTCGATTGAGATCCACTTGGATCGAAAGAGGTTCTTGGAGGCTTTTCTTTTAAACAAGAACATACAGCTTAAAACTTATTAAAATTTACAAGAATCCAGTGTGTATGCTATGCACTTGGCTGTGGTTCATCCGATCAGTCAAGCTGTATCAAAAGCACTTGGGTGACTAGCATAATTAGGACTCACCTTCCCCAATTGACAAACCATCAGGTGAAAATCCAACGCCCCGATCAAACCTTTACGGTGGCAAAATACCCAAAGGAAGCGGGAAATTCTGAAAAGTGACCTCGGGGCACCGATCTCTGTCACACCCTAATGGGTGCGTTACGAACAATAGCCCTAGAGACTCCATTTCAGCCCACATATTCCTTGCGGGTAGCCGTGAAGGTTTGTTTTGGACATACTCCAAGTACTCTCGGGTATATCTGGAGTCCCCCCTTAGCCTAATTTAAACAACTCATACTTCAATTTTAACTTAAAACATACCAAGATGCAATCACAAAACATTCACTCCAAGCACACACAAGCATATTGATCTTTTGATTTGACTCCATTTTAAGGCATTGGTCATTTTTGCTCTATATATATATATATATTGTGTATCAACTTTGTGCTTTCGTGTGTTTATCTTCGTATCTTGTCATCTTTAATTGTTTATAGTTAAAATATTCAAACTCCTAAATAACTGATTCAGTTTAACATCACCCCACTAAGAAATCATCCTTAGTAACTTAATAGGGTCTACCCCCCTTGGCTTCGTTAGGAGTTGAGCCTAAAAAGAGGAGTCAAGAACAATGTGACAGCCTTGACTCGAGACTTTCCCCCAAGGACACACCAAGTGGCTTGAAGATTTCTGCCACGTGACCCAGGTGTGTGAAAGGTGGCAACACCTTTTGGCGCCGTTGCCGGGGATAAATCTTTTTATTCCCGAGTACGACTTAGCTTAACTTTTTTCTAAACAACTAAAAAGATAAAAACTTTTGATTGATCTAGTATTTAAAAAACATAAAAATTAAAACTCGATCCATCTGGTGACTCCACTGTCTAACATCCCTTCAAGAATTTCTACCCGAAGAAACTGCCGACAATTATTCAATCCTCTCCCTGATGCTGAAAGGTTTATTAGGGAAAGATTGAATAGGTAGACTTCTCGTAGAAACCTTGAGGATTTAGGAGACCAATCCCTCTCAGATATCCATCACATATTTGTAGAGAGTCATGTTCACTAATATCAAGAAATGATGGAATTTTACAAACCCCTTGACTTTTCTCAGATAGTAGGTGCTCCTCATAATATTCCAAATGATGCGATCAAGAAGCTCCCCAAGTTCGAGGGAAATAATGCCATCTCTGCCAAGTCTCACCTTCGAAAGTTTGAAAAGTACCTAGCCAGTTATTGCAATGATGCTGCCCATGACCATGATGATGTCAAAATGACGCTCTTTGCTTTATCCTTGGAAGATGATGCTGAAGAATGGTACTACAACCTAGATGATGATTCATATAAAACCCTTAATGAGTTCCTAGCGGGCTTTAAGAAGAAATGGGGGGAAAAGAAAGAACCGAGACATCTGCTTGCTGCCCTCCATAACATAAAGAAGATGGAGATTGAAACCATTGATGAATTTAATACTAAGTTCAGGCGTCTGGTTGTGTACTTCCCTAGAGAAATCAAACCAAGGGATGCTTCCATCCTCATATATTACATCGAAGCTTTCACTGGTGATTTGAGGTACCAGTTAAGGGACAAAGAGCCAGCCGATCTAAAACTGCTCAGGAATTGGCTGAGAAAATAGAAAAGAATATGCAGTCTTCAGGAAAATCCAACATTCCAGGTTACACTAGGGGAAACACTTCATACAACGAAGAAAAGGGAAAATCCTTTGAATCAAAAGAAAAGCGAGCCTCTAAAGAACCCATGGAGAAGATAGCTAGCATGTTGGAAAAAATGATGACTAGTCAGGACCAATTCATGACAAAAATCCAAAACAAAATAGTCACACTGGAGAGAAATAGTGGACCTAGGAATTTTCAGCCAAAACAGAATCAAGTGTATCAAAGGAGGTTTCCTCAGCAAGAGCCTAGGATTCCAAACCAGTTAGACTCAACTAACATGGTAGATGAAGTAATTCCTTGGTGTAGACCTTGTGAGCAATTCCACCCAGAAAGCACTTGCTACATAGCAAATCAGATTATAGAACATGGGATGGCGGAGGTCAGTAATCAAGAAACAACATCAGGCAAGTCTGATCATATATACATGGTAGGCCAGGCCTACCCTTTGTCACAATCTAAACAGTACAAGCTTGAGGATGAAACCATTGCAGAATCTTATAGTGAAACTTATGATGAAAACTGTGATATACATGATGGGACTCCTATGTGTTCTCCATATAATGATGACAGCCTGGAAGGTGTACTACCTTGTGACCTTTTCTCTGAAGAAGATGAGTATGAAAATGAGGACAAGTATAGCTTGGAGCATGATAAAAGTGACGAAGACTCCCTTATCCCCGACAAAGATGTTGATGAGGAGTCCTGGACATTCATGGAAAATCTAGTCTATGACATGAATAAAGAGGAAAATAATGAACCAGAAACTTTTGATGGTTTTGTTGATGGCATATCTAAAGAAGAGAGCATGGACCATGTGGCCTTGGGAAACTTTGATATGAAAAAGGAGCATGTAGTTTATCCACATGATCAGTCTGAGACATATATTGATATCAGTAGTGAAGACAAAGAGAACTCGATATCTGTAGAAGGAGCAAGTCGACATAAGTCGACTTGAACGAAGACCGACTTAGTCGATCAGCCGACTAAGTCGAGAGACCGACTACGTCGGTCGGCTGAGTAAACACAGTAGTTAGTCTGTTAACTAATAGTCGTGTCGGTTCGGTGAACCGACAGGTAGTTATGATTGTAACTGTTTGTAAACATGTATATTAGGCTGTTGAGCCACACAAGAACGCAGTTCAGTTCTTGGCTTTGTATGATCTATTGAGAATAATAATATCTGTTCATCATATCAGTTCTTGTCTCTTACATCTGTGTATATTTTTGTATGTATTATTGGTAACCTTATGTGATCTGTGGGATTACAACATTGGTTCCATTGCCGGTAGTACATAACTGAATATATGCTCACATATGATACCAGAGCAGGAGATCAAGGACTGGTGGGAGCGAAAAATTGCTAACTATCTACAAAATTACGCAAGAAGGAACAGATTGACAGTCGCAGAAGCAAAAGCCCGATTTTTCACTGAAACTCACGAAAAATTTGTCGAATCCGTGCCCCATCTATTGAAGCAGCTTTTGGATGAGAAAGCTGGACAAGACTAAAGAAGCACAGTTACTCCAGAAACTGATCCGAGGAGGACGTACAAATCTCTCGGAGTGGTTCGAAAAGATAGCCGACGACTTCTGCGAGGAACAAGCAGTCGAAGACAGGACTTCTGTGGAAACCGTCCGACAGAAATTTTTCACAGAACTTACTGATCAATTCTTGTGTTCCTTGCCCGCTTTACTGTTCAAATTTTTAATAGAGAAAGGAGCAGGGCACATTGTTGAACCTCGACCTCTATTACGTGAACCACCCTCCAACACTAACTGGGCGGAGAAGCAGAAGCAGTGGGAAAAATTCATTGCTGAAAGGGAGTGGGAATACTTCCTGAGTAAGTAGACACTATCCGAGCTTTCTAAAAAGCGTCAGGTAGGCCATGGGGGGGTAGCTGGTCATGTGTCAGACCTAGAGCATAGTGGATCCTAGTCGACCAGAGTCGTCGTCACCAGTAATGCATAATCGACCGAAGAGGAACTGACGGCATAGTATCGTACTATAGTATGTCGGACATTAAGAGAATCGAAAGGGATGAAAGACAGAAGAAAAGGGAAGCCATACGAGAAAGAGCCGCAGAGCTGCAGCGAAACCCTAGGGAGACCGACCATGATGAAGTACCGCCAGAGTCGGGTCATGACCGACGCAGAGAAGGCGAAGAAGAAGAAGCGGCGTCCCCTGAAGATGATGAAATGTGGATAGAGCAGCCAGAAGCTCTCCAACTAATTGTTCCCGACGAAGGAGTAACCCTTTCCACAGTAAGTCCGTGTACCAGAATACAAACTATTATTGAAGATGACCTTCGACTAAGAGCTGGCGACATCACACTCTGGAGCCGACTAGGCGATGAACCATACCCGGGTCGACATCTTGTAATACGTCGACCGTTCGAAGGAAATTGGGTGACATTTCAAACGGCGCCCTCCTTTCGTAGTATCCACTTGCTCCTGCCGACACATGAAGGAGCACCCCCCCTGCCACATACATCTTCCGAAGATACACAAGAGTCAGACCTGAGCACACCAAGTGACAGTGGGTCATTACGAAGACAAATTATCACCAATCCGCTATTCAACGAAAACAAGTCGACACCCAAAGGAAGAACAAGTTCCGTCGACCAAAACCCCATCGTCACACCGACAGATTCGTCCGACTCAACAACCCCACCCCTTACAACACCACCTCCCCCACCTCCACCTCCGACATCATCAAAGAGTAGTGACAGTGACTCCGACATGGGTCACGAATCTGCTCAGATTCCCCTTTATGAGGGTGACGAAGACCCCAGACGACACTGGTTTGTCTGCGAGTCGATATGGGAGGCTAATAAAGTAACAGAAGAATACCGACAGATAGCCCAGTTAGCAGGAGCCCTTCGGAAAAGAGCTCTCACATGGTATATGACATTTACTGAAAGGAAACCTAGAGCAACAAAATCAGAGATAAAGACGCAATTCCTATCCTTCTTCAAGACTCCCGATGCTAAACACCTGGCAGCCAAGAAGCTGAAGGCGACGCAACAGAAGCCAGGAGAAACAGTCTGCGATTACGATAAACGATGGAAGGATCTATTGAGTCAGTTGGACTATGTCATCGACGAACAATTACTCATTCAATGGTTCCTTGCAGGCCTCTCACAAAAAATTCACCGACACATCAGTCTGGAGACTTTCAAGTCGTACAAAGATGCGTTGACAAAAGATTTGCAGGTCGAGATGGATGAAGACATACCTGCCTGCCCGACCGACCACCGCTTGGAAGAACAGCTAGAGAATATGCAGAAGTCTTTGAAGGAGCTCACACTTAAGAACCAAGACATCTGGTGTACTAACTGTTCAACAGCCGGACATACAAAAGATAACTGTCGACAGCAATTCAGTCGACAAGATGTCCGTTTTGTACAGACAAAAGCGTTTTGTGACATCTTCCAGGAACGAGGAGACCATTCCACCGCCGACTGTCCTTACAATATGAAGAATGGAAAAGCCTCCTGGTGTGCTATATGCGAAACTGCAAATCACAACACGGCCGACTGCCATCTCAACCTCAAAAATAGACAAAACTACCAGGCCGTCTACCAGACTAATGCTGTAGCACAGAACACAGAGCAGAACAATAATAATAACCAGAATGGGCAACGAAACGATGGCCGATGCCATGACCGTCGGAATGACAATCGACGACCAGGGTTTGGACGAACAGGTCGATTCGTTGGAAGTCGAGAAATACGAAGTCGTCGACCTACTCAATGCTTTATTTGTTACAAAGAAGGGCACAGATGCGCAGACTGTCCATACAAGGACAGGACTGATCTTAAATTTTGTACACATTGTGGGGTAGGTGATCACTCCTTGGAGGATTGCCCTACAATGTTGGAAAAAATTAGTAATAAAAAGAATGTTAATGTCTTGTCTTGTGTCCAGAAGAATGATGTCATAACTACTAAGAATTTGCACATCGTCACTCGACAAGGCACTAAAACCGGGCCTGACAATCCTCAGATTAGTAAGATCACACACACAAACAAATACCCTGACCCTTACAA
>LPNX010706575.1:233907-249816 GCA_001517045.1 Pseudotsuga menziesii | reverse complement strand
TGGACATACCACCTCCCCAAACCAAAAAACCCCCGACCACTGAACCAACCCCTCCGACACACACCCCTTCGACCTCTGATCCACCTTCCACTTCTGCAGGGCCTCCCGACAAACCCACAGAGCAAGCAAAGGAACCAACAGAACCTCTTCCTAGACCCGATCAGCTAAGGATCAGCTTACGGGATGTGAGCTCGTTGACCGACCCAGAGGTTGGCCAGCTACTCAACACCCTAGCAAAAGAGTCGAAGAGGAGGACGACCCGACTAAGGAAACAACTCAAGGATGAGGAGACAGAAGAAGTCGAGTTCCTCGACAAGTGCAGGTCTCTTGTACAGACTGTTACCCCAGGACCTGTAGAAGCTGCTACCGACCGACCGCTGGACAGAGCATATCAGCTGTTTGAAGGTTTGGTGTCGACCATACAGACCCACCTCCACGAGACTAAGGCCGGGCAAAAAGAAGAAACTGTCCGACTGCTCCTGACTCAACACACAGCATTCTCGGAGGCTCACAAACTTCTACAAGACCACATGGAGGAATCCATTGTAACTGAGGAAGTACTTCGACATTGGCCTACTCATTATGGGCAGGTCTATAGTCAGACGAGGCAGACCAGACAAGGCATTCAGGCCTTGGAAAGAAGGAAGTCGACTGAGACAGAAATGAGGCAGACAATCGAGGATCAAATAGTGATGGAAAACACTAAGCTGCAGTAGTTGGAACGTGAGGCACACCAGTGGGTACAGCAAGCCCTTCCCAATTTGGAGAAAGTCGACAACATCTGTCCGCAGATGAGGAGACTCCTTGAGACTGCGGAAGAACACAATCAGCTGCTGGGCCCCAACATGGAAAATATTGCAGAAATGGCAATGGCAGAGAAGATGTCGGTACTCTCAAATCTTACTACTCTGACTATCGACATTCAGAAAGCCTTGCAGACATGGACGGACTTTCAACACCAGCTTGCCATCACAGCACCAGCAATAGTCGAAGTCTGTGTACAGAGAAGACCAACTATTCGCTTGCACAGCCCACCTCAGTAGCAGTCTCCTTTTTGCAAATCTAATTCTTGTACTTCTAGTCTATTTTGTTTTTACCTCCCTCTTTCTTCGGGACGAAGAAATGTTTTGTTTGTGGGGGAGATGTAGAAGGAGCAAGTCGACATAAGTTGACTTGAACGAAGACCGACTTAGTCGATCAGCCGACTAAGTCGAGAAACCGACTACGTCGGTCGGCTGAGTAAACAAAGTAGTTAGTCTGTTAACTAATAGTCGTGTCGGTTCGGTGAACTGACAGGTAGTTATGATTGTAACTGTTTGTAAACATGTATATTAGGCTGTTGAGCCACACAAGAACGCAGTTCAGTTCTTGGCTTTGTATGATCTATTGAGAATAATAATATCTGTTAATCATATCAGTTCTTGTCTCTTGCATCTGTGTATATTTTTGTATGTATTATTGGTAACCTTATGTGATCTGTGGGATTACAACAATATCGGAACCTGATATCAGCAATGGGGAATCCATCACATTTAACACAGATGATGGTGATGACTATTGGGATTTTTGTGGATATTTTTTAAGAATCCTATCTATGCTATATCCAGCGAGGGGAGTGTCTATTTAGAGATTTGTGGAAGTCCAATCTACTATAATTCCATAGAGGGAAGCATGAATCTAGAGACCTTGGAAAATCCTAGTATGGAAAAGCAACATTCAAAACTCTTATATGATCATTCAGAGTCATATCATGCAGATCCGCACAAGGGTATCAGTAATGAAGATATGGAGAAGCATTTTTGTGAAAAGATGGATGTGATGCAATTATTCGAATATCAATCTCAACTATCATCTTCACATATAGAGTTTTCTCATGACTTGGAGCTGCTTGGGGCTTATACAATGAATTATCATCTAGTAAGCCTTGATGATCAGTATGATGGTGTAGTCAATCTGCCTCATCATTCCAATTTGTACATCAACCCTATCCAGTCATGGATAGAAGCAGCCTGCACAAGCACTTACCAGTTTGGGAGGAAGTTTGACTACATTATTCATGCCTATGATTTCCCATCCATCCCGCCCCTTCTGGATCATCACGCAGGTTTGCATTTTCTGAATAAAGTATCCTTACTTTGGCTGGTAACCAAAGACAAGGAAAATTTGTTTTATGTCAATAAAATGGTTAGGTGGTTACATTGGATTTCTAATTACACTTAACCCTTTTTATATCATGCTTAGAGTAGGAAAATAAGCTCTTTGAAAGAGAGCATTTACTTTCTGCATTTCTTTTTTTAGCATAATAAAACTTTGCTTCTTTTAGCTAGTTACATCTATTTTGTTTAAATAAATCAGCCTAATGGTTCATTTGGTTTTTCATAAAACTTGTGCTACTGAGGTTTTTCTTGTCAGGTTGAGATGTTTTTACAGGGTATATAAACCAGAGATTCTGGTGTTCTCGTATCCTCTCCTTGCCTTAAAGACCAGATCGAGCACACGTCCCACAGTTGGAGCTAGAATGTTACCACCTAAGTTCTACTTAGTGGTTTTTATCAAGTGAGCCCGGTGAACCGGACATGGCTAACTTGTTCGGACTTCAAAACGACCTTTGGAAGTGCTTCTGGGAAGTGCTTGTTGTATCATATCACATGTTCATACCCCATGGGGGAATTGTAGTAAATGTTCTAGCATGATAGTGTTTGTAAAAGACTCGGTCTCTTAGACTTCATTTGTCAATCCGATCAGCCCAGGGTGTTTTTTCCCTTGGTTATTATTGGTTGTTGAACAAACGACTGATAATTTCTGAGTTTTTCACTCCATACCTCCAAAATTGGGGTGGTCGGCTTGGCATTTGGGCCTATTGAGGTTATTAGAGTCTATGTGTCAATGTATAAGCATGCTAGACATCATTTTTGAGTCATATGAACATGTCTAAGTCCCCCTAGGTGTTTTTCAATTTTTCAATTTTTTAGTTTTTTCAGTGTTTTTTATTAAATTTTAATTTTTCCAAAACTTAGGCTATTTTTTAATAGTTTAATTGGAAAAATAGATTTTGTAATAAAAGTGGGCCAAATAATTAGTTTCATTCATGTAGGTGCTCATTTTCAAGCTAAGAGCACCATGTAAACCCATGGACCCATTGTTTCCTAGTTTTGAGTGATTTTCCATCACTCAGGTCAGAAAGCCCCAAAAATCAATTATTGAATATTTTAATTAATAAATTGATGAATAATGGAGCAAATCCAAAATCATAAATCAATGGATTCTCAACCGAT
Organism: Pseudotsuga menziesii; assembly: GCA_001517045.1. Lineage (NCBI taxonomy): Eukaryota > Viridiplantae > Streptophyta > Pinopsida > Pinales > Pinaceae > Pseudotsuga > Pseudotsuga menziesii. The sequence continues at coordinate 246,541 of LPNX010706575.1, read as the reverse complement.
TGGACTGAAATCAATCAGATCTAGAGCAGATTGACTGGATCTGACAAATCCTTTACTGAAGGAGGTGATCAAATCAGATCCAGAGTTGATCTTGAGCATCCTTTATGGGGAATTTTGCCCTCCCTCTCTCCTCAACATGTTTTTGGCTCAACTGGATTATTTTTGGTGGATTCTTCAGTCAACAGGTTGAGGTGTCAGTCATATCATCCCCCCGATTGACAGTTGCACTCAGTGAGACTCAGATCTGGCTCAGCTAGACACAGATCAGGCATTGATGGACTCTCCATCAGTTGATTTTACTTGATTCCATGAGTAATTGCGCCCCCCTGGGCTAGATGGCCTGTAAATTGTATATATCCAGGCACAGCCTCCTCTTCCAAGCTAGAGAACTGGGATTGAGGTGCTGTTGCTCTTGTACTATATTGTTTTTTCATTCTGGAATAAAGAAGCTTTGGAGGCAAGATCTATGGTGTAATGCTCTTCATGTGTGGATGTTGATTGTCAAATGCTTATGAGGTATAATCTGATTTTGCTTATCATTGATTTGCTGGTTAATTGTTGGCCTTGAAGGAGAGAGCTCCCTCCTGTTAGGGTAAGAGTTTATTCTAGTTTGATTTATGCTCTTACTGCTGCTTGTTCTAGATCTATTGGATTTGTATGTATTTTAAGTTTAATTGCATGATTTCCAATCATCTCTTTCGGCAACACCTATGTTTTAACCATCTGTTTGTGCAAGGATATTTAAGTTGCAGGTGATCTCGCTGGTAGAAGAGGTTGAGCTGGTTTGAATATTCCTCATCTTCAGTATATTATGAATGACATATTCCCTCGGTATTCCACCAAATCAAAATCAAAAGCCCAACATTCCCGGGCTTCAAACACTCTTTCTCTCTCTTCCTCCTTTAAAATTTATTAAACTTTCCTCAAACTGGTTACTTTAAAGGTTTCTTTTTAATATGATCTATATCATCAAGAAAAACACACATATATATAATTAGAAAGATCCCTTTCAATTTATATATCTTAGTTTCATTTTGCACATAAAGTTCAATTTCAAGAGATCTAGCTAAAAGTACCTTATTTTCGCAAGTAATTTAGTGAAAATTCATAGCTTGCTGTTAAGGTAGTTTCATTTGCTGAACGATAAATTCAATATTCTGAAATATCAGTGCATTTTAATTGGCTGCACGAACAGCAAGCCAAGATCCCAAGGAAAGCTTGCTTTCCTTGGTTCCTTTTTCGTCGGTTTAGCTAGTTTAATTTCATTATTCTTTGAGATAAAGTAGGCTGACCCAAAGGTACTCTTAAAGTGATTTTGGGCATTTTTTATTCTAACTCGCCCACTTTCATTTAGCAGGTCTGACAGAGAAGAAAGGAAGCTGCTGTCCAAAGTGGCTTTTGGAGCGCTCAAATCCCCCCAGGGGTCTCTCTTTTGTCACATAATTTGTAAATTTTTTGTATAAACTGTAATATCTTGGTTTCAGCCTGTATAAGGACCAAGAAAGTTATGATTTATCAGTGCTTTGATATTTTAACCACTGTAATAAAATCATTCTTTGAATAGGCTCTTTCGAGCCCATTCCCCATCCCCCCTAGGGGGATTCGTGCCGGTGCCATTTTTCGTCTTTTTTTTGCTTGTTTCTTTTCCACTAGAATTGATCTGACTTGCAGGGTAGTATACTTTATCTTGTTATTAATTCCATATTCCATATCTTACATTTCAAAGTAATCATAATACTTACCCCACGATTTCCTGAGTGACCCGCAAGGGGAAAGAGATTCGTGGTAGGATTAATCAGAAAACTAGATTGTGTAGTTGTTTTATTCTTCATCATTTGTTTATCAGCAACTTTAAAATTAACCCCTCCTCAAGTCCTGATTGAGATCCACTTGGATCGAAAGAGGTTCTTGGAGGCTTTTCTTTTAAACAAGAACATACAGCTTAAAACTTATTAAAATTTACAAGACTCCAGTGTGTATGCTCTGCACTTGGCTGCGGTTCATACGATCAGTCAAGCTGTATCAAAAGCACTTGGGTGACTAGCATAATTAGGACTCACCTTCCCCAATTGAAAAACCATCAGGTGAAAATCCAACACCTCGATCAAACCTTTACATTGGCAAAATACCCAAAGGAAGCAGGAACTTCTGAAAAGTGACCTCAAGGCGCCGATCTCTGTCACACCCTAACGGGTGCGTTACGAACAATAGCCCCAGAGACTCCATTTCAGCCCACATATTCCTTGCGGGTAGCTGTGAAGGTTTGTTTTGGACATACTCCAAGTACTCTCGGGTATATCTGGAGTCCCCCCTTAGCCTAATTTAAACAACTCATACTTCAATTTTAACTTAAAACATACCAAGATGCAATCACAAAACATTCACTCCAAGCACACGCAAGCATATTGATCTTTTGATTTGACTCCATTTTAAGGCACTGGTCATTTTTTCTCTCTCTATATATATATTGTGTATCAACTTTGTGCTTTCGTGTGTTTATCTTCGTATCTTGTCATCTTTAATTGTTTATAGTTAAAATATTCAAACTCCTAAATAACTGATTCAGTTTAACATCACCCCACTAAGAAATCATCCTTAGTAACTTAATAGGGTCTACCCCCCTTGGCTTCGTTAGGAGTTGAGCCTAAACGGAGGAGTCAAGAACAAGGTGACAGCCTTGACTCGAGACTTGCCCCCAAGGACACACCGAATAGCTTGAAGATTTCTGCCATGTGACCCAGGTGTGTGAAAGGCGGAAACAGTCCCCATTGCATTGAGTTCCCCTATCAGGTGAGGAAACTTTTGCTGAACTTGGTCACTTGTAAAGGAGTTGGCCTACTTTGACAACTTGATATAGCTGGATCTTCTGCTGGCGGGTGTTATTGATATGTGTGTCCATAATATGATCAGTTGTGGCTTGTTCCATGTAGTTGGGGTTTAAATTTGTTGGTCTGAGTTGTTCTACCACGTCTAATGTGTCAAGTAAAGGTGGAAAGTAGGCCCGAAGGTGGTCCACATTGAAAACTGGGTGCAGGCCAAGGAATGGTTGAATACTGAGCTCAAAGGCATTGTCCCCGACAGCCTTGGTGATGGTGTATGGCCCATATCAGAGTGGGTGAAGCTTGCGGTGGGGTCCATTGAGGTGCTCCTTCTGCAAATGTAGCCATACTTTGTCACCCACCTAGAAGTTGTGTTGCACCCGATGCTAATCATGCCGCTGCTTGTACTTAGCATTGGACCTATCCAATATGTCATGAACTTGTTGGCGAATGTGCTGATTGTGCTCAATGAAGCTGTTCTCCTTGGAAACTTTAGGCTGGACATGAGCTGAATCATCCTGAGTAGCTGCAAATGGCATGGCTACGTCAATGGGACATAGTGGCTGGAATCCCAAGCTCACCTAAAAGGGGCTATCGTTGGTTGAGCTATGGAGGGCCCGGTTATAACTATGTTGTACATAAGGGAGGCTCTCATCCTATGTGCATGGATGCTTTGAGTTGTATATGCACAAAATGTGTACGATCATCCTTTTGATGACCTCTGTTTGGCCATCAGTCTGGAGATGGAAATATGTGGACTTTGTAAGCTTGGTGTCTAACATTGACGATAGGCTAGACTAGAATGTACTAAGGAACCTACTGTAGTGATCTGATATTATAGACTATGGGATCCCAAAGTGTACCCACACTCGTTCAAAGAAGAGTTTAGCAATGGCTTCTGATGTGATATTCTTCTTGCAGGCCGCCATTATGGTCATCTTTGAGAATCTGTCGACGACCATGAACACACAGTCGTTGACGTGCTTAGTAGAAGGAAGGCCCAACATGTAATCCATGGAGATGGATTCCCAAGGTCGACTAGGGGTAGGCAACAGAGTATAGAGGCCTTGCTTCTTAATGAATGGTTTGGCAATGGCACAGGTAGTTCAGGATAGGATGTACTTCCCGACGTCCTGTCGAAGGTTCAACCAATAGAAATAATTTTGTAGTACTGCCACTATTTTCTCGACCCCAAAATGCCCAGCGACCTGTTATCAGGAATATATCACCTTCTGTGGACAAAAGTTGTTCCTCTAGTTTGAATGGTTCAGATCCAAAACAAATGAGTAACAACTAGGTGGAAGAATTTCCCTGGAAATCATAGATGTCTAGAATAAAACCTATGATGGAAGAGCTACAGACCTGCAAAAGCACATCAAACATACAACAACATCAAAGATACTAGAAAATTATTCATAGATCCAAATTAGTGACTAAGGAATCTGATTATACATATGTGATATTAACACAATAGATATATGGGAAGGAAATCAAATTTGCATTAAAAGATGAATGAAAGAGATTACAACCGTTTTTCCTTAGTGTCGATGCACTCCTTCACAAGACTAAAATATCATCCTCGATAGCTCGAAATTTCTCCTCTATACTCTTTAAAGGACTAGACCAGGATGTTAATTCAACAACATAACTTTACTCTTTTCTTCTCCCCCCAACCATGGAGTATGAGCATGGATTTATACGGCTCAAAAGGATAGGAATGGTTGAGAAATAGGTGGGTGAGGTGGCCATGAGATCCTCAAAGGATGGATCTCGAGCTTAACTAACCCAAGTGAGTAGGGATAAGGCTAGACATGAGGATTTTGATCTAGAAGCCTCACAAAACCTCCTTTTTTTTCACTTTTACCAAGGGCACCGCTTATATTCCCTTATGACAGAGCGGTGAAGGATGAGAACCGCACCGAAGACAAAGGTTAAAGGTAGTGGCACCGCTCAATTTTCACATAAATTTGGCAGTGCTGCATAAGGTATCGCTTATCTGCTTAAGGGTAAGAGCGGTGCTGGAGTTTTGTATGTTAAGACCAACATCTAGAGCATGTTTAATTTCAAGTTTGGGATTTGAGGGCAAACAAAGGTGTTAGACATATTATCACATGATGGTGATAGGATTTGGGTATAACAGAATTCCCCCCAAAGCATGAGGCTAGAGGGATACAATAGGCGAGAGCTTTGATAGAGAAAGTTATCACTTCGAGGTAAGAGCCATCTTGATTGAAGCATGTCATCAAGTAGGCATCTGCAATACATCAATGTTTTGACTCGTGAATAAATGTAACCTCATCATGGCTGCAGACCAATACAAGGCAAATCCATGAGAGGAATAAACAACCATGGCTACTAGAATACAACGTAGATCCATGTGATAGAGGACTCAAACTTGGACATAGCTACCAAATATACAACGTAGATCTATGTCATACAAATGCAAATTTGAGTATAGCCATGACCACACAAATGTGGATCCATGCTGATACTTCATACAATATACTCCATCGCAACCCGGGGAGAAAGCTATGAGTGCTTAACAAATACCTAGGGTCTTCATTTAGTTTTCCACAAAGTACGATTCTAACCATGTGATTACAATGTTCTGAAGTCGAACATGGTAGAAACCACTTGATTACCGACCAATGATGTGAATTGTTAACAAGTGCGAGGGAGATCATCATTAATGTCAATGATTCCCAAGGTACCCTAGTACAATGTACTGAGCATGAATATATGTTTTGATGTCGAACACCCAGCAGAGTCTTCCGATCAAAGGTCAATGATGTGAACCTTTGTCGAGAGCGAGAGAATTTGTCATTGAGGCATATAGATCTCATGGTACTAAATTTGTTTCTAAGACTATTTCTTGGATGATGAGTTGATGTCGACAGGAATAATCTTGTCGAAGGAGGGCCATGATGAATCCCACATCAACGACATGAAACATAGAACAAAGTTTTGGAATGTTGTAGATAATGTAACCATATGATTGACTCAAAGGTATTGACACAAAGGTTGTTTTAACTGCAGAGGTAAACTTCTTTCTTCCTTTGAACATCAGGCAGCACGACAAAAGACTTGGCATCATGACTAGACCTGATAGAAACACAATACGACAGTGGACAATGCATTCTTTTGAAAGACTAAAAGGAGTGACATGACTCATGAAAGTGGATTGACTTGTAAATGAGCTGAATACCCAATTCACTGAATGATATGCAGACAAGTGCCATGTTCAAAGGTAATAAACAACTGCCATTTGGTTTGCAAAATGGTTCCCTTCCCTTAATTCCCCCATCATGATTGATGAGTGCCTCTTTTCATTTTTACGAGTTCAAAGAGGGTAACAAACACTTAGTTTAGCTCATCCTTAGGATGAGTCCAAACTCATATGTTTTACGAACTTGAGAAAGGAGGGATTTGTTCCCCAAAAAAGGTCTCTTAGTGTTTAGTTTAACAAGTCCAATGATAGCAAAATCAGTATCATTCCCATTTAGAGAGTCTGAACGAAGACGGAAGAAGACTCCAGAGGGTCCTTTTCCATATGATTTAGTCTCTAGGGCTTTAAAAAGTATAAAATAATACCCGAGATAACTCTTCCAGTCATGATTAGCTAGAGTGTTCCTTTTTCGTAAATAGTCTATCCAAACTGAAAAGAGATAACCTACCTATTACTACCTAAGTTGTACTTAGTGGTTTTCTATCAAGTGAGCCTAGTGAACCAAACAAAGATGTTTTGTTTGGACTTTAGAAGACCTTTGAAATTGCTTCTTATACTATATCACATGTTCATACCCCATAGGGGAGTTGCAATAAAATGTTATAGCATGATAGTGTCTGTAAAAGACTCGGTCTCTTAGACTTTATTTGTTAGTCCGATCAAACCAAGGTGTTTTTTCCCTTGGTTATTATTGGTTGTTGAATAAACGACTAATAATTTCTAATTTTTTCACTCAATACCTCCAAAGTTGGGGTGGTCGGCTTGGCATTTAGGCCTGTTGAGGTTATTAGAGTCTATGTGTCAATGTATAAACATGCTAGGCATCATGTTCGAGTCATATGAACATGTCTAAGTCCCCCTAGGTTTTTAATTTTTAAAATTTTTTAAGTTTTTAAATTTTAATTTTTCCACAAAAACTTAGGCTATTTTTTAATAGTCTAATTGGAAAATTTGGTTTTGTAATAAAAGTGGGCCAAATAATCAATTTCAGTCACGTGGGTGCTCATTTTCAAGCTAAGAGCACCATGTAAACATATAGACCCACTTTTTCCAAGTTTTGAGTGATTTTCCATCACTCAGGTCAGAAATCCCCAAAAGATCAATTATTGATTATTTTAATTGATAAATTGGTGAATAATGGAGCAAATCCAAAATCCTAGATCAATGGATTCTCAACCGATTTGATTGAAATCAGTCTCATTGGCACCATATTAACCAAAGATTGCAATTCCTTGAATGAAGGAGCTAATCAGGGAAGATCTAGAGTTGAAATTTAGCCTCCTTTATGGGGAATTGTGCCCTCTCTCTCTCCTCTACACATGTGGGCTCTTCTGGGAGCTCTGTGGTTGATGATTAAGTCAACATGTTGATGTGTCAGCTCAATCAGCCCCCCGATTGACAGTTAGAATCAGTAGAATTTTAGTTCAGCTTTAGATCAGGCATTGATGGACTCTCCTTCAGTTGTAGTTGTTTATCTCCTTGGGATTTGCGCCCCCTTTTGGGCTGGGGTTTCATTTTTTTTGTATAAATAAAGCATTGCTTCCTCCTTTCCAAGTTAGTGAAAGTTGGATTGAGGAGATATTGCTGTTGTAATACTGAGTAATATCTTTTTCTATTGGAATAAAGTGAAGCTTTAGAGGCCAAAATGGTGTAATTCTCTCATGTGTGTGGAATTAACATTGTCTTGCAGCCTTTGTTGTTATCAGTGTCTTTCTCTCAATTTCTGCATCTGAATCTTGTCTGGCTTGAATGATTCAGCTGAATCAATAGGATTATAGTTGGGAAAGTAAGATTACTTGTTTTTCAATATCTCATAGTATATATGTTTGAAGATTCAGATTATACATGTTTAAATAGGTTTATTTGCATGTAATCCCTCTCTTTTTTCATATATCTCTATCCAAATCTCATAAGGTTTTTGTGCAGGATTGTTTGTTAGTTTTCAGGTAGCAGGGGTTGGATGAACTGTGGATCTAGCTTGAGTCCACTGGGAATCTGACTATTTTGTGAAGGCATTGTCCCTCGGCATTCCACTAACTAGTCTTTTTTGCAGATCCATTCCAGCAACAAGCGCTCTTCTTTTCCTCTTCCTCCATTTTTTCTTAAAAATCAATCCCGTTACTTGTTTTGAACATTTAAAATTGTTTAGATCTATCAATTTAAGAATTCATTTTACATAGATATTGCTTCCTTAAATCTCATAAACTAGATCTCATTCCTAAAGAAATTTTACAAGCATTCTAGATCTAGTTTTAAGGAAAATTGTCATTTTTCAAGGCCGTGAAAGTAGATCTAAAGCTTGTTGAATGCATGGTTGTTTCCTTAGAATATAAAAAGTTATATTCATAAATTTAATTTCTTCATATTGGCTGCCCCAAAATCAGGCCAATATCGCAAGGAAATCTTTCTTTCCTTGGTTCTTTTTCTGCTTCTTTAAAAACTAGTTTTAACTTAGAATTTTTGGGTAAAAAGTGTGTTCATCCAAAAGTACTTTCAAAGTAATTTTGGGCATATTTAAATGTGATAATATTGCTGTTTTTTTATCAGGTATAACAGAAAATAGGAAGATGTTTTGTCCGGAAAGCATTTTTGGAGCATTTGAAACCCCCCCGGGGGTCTCCGTCTTCCCAAAATTTCAAAATTTCGCAATTTGTAAACCTTTGGTCTCATTTCGTATAAGGACCAAGTGGATTAATTTAAGTTTGGTGATATTGTAATTTCTGCTAATAAAAATAAAAATCTCTTCGAATAGGCTCTTTCAAGCCTATTCACCATCCCCCTGGGGGGATTCGCGTCCGTGTCATTTTTTACATTTTTTCATCTTTTTTCAATATAGTGTAGTTCTAATATATAGGGGTCATATATTTTGACTTATAATCATTGTCATATTCCATATCTATTGGTTTCAAGTAATTTTAATACTTACCCCACGAGCCTCCTTTTGAGCCGAAAGGTGAAGAAAGGGTCGTGGTAATCTAGTTAGAAAATTGTGGTTTGCTTATTTGTTTAGGATTCATCTACTATCATTAATTGTTTTAATAATCATAATAAAAACAACCCCTCATTTATTCCTTGATTGAGGTCTTCTTGGACCGAAAGAGGTTCTTGGAGGGTTTTCTTTTTTGATAGGTATAACTCCCGATTCAATATTATTCCAATGCCAATGCATATATTTATACAATAGATAGGACGGTTGTGTTTCACCTTCTGCCCAGCCTTTTTGGCTTCCTAGATTTATTTATTTATTTACAATAATCCCTACGGATTATATTCTAACAATCCCCCTCTTAATCCGAAGGGGTGTTCGTAAGTCCGAGCATGTTTCTGAATCTTTCAAACTTTTCTCATCCAAGCGATTTGGTGAAGATGTCTGTAATTTGATCATTTGTGGAACAATGTCGAAGATGGACTGTCTTGGCCTCTACATGATGTCGAATCAAATGATACTTTGTGTTGATGTGTTTGGTTCGATCATGGAATCTAGGATTCTTAGCCAGCTTGATTGCAGAAGTATTGTCGATCAATAATGGTGTGGAGTCCTCTTGTTTTTCTTGCAAATCTTCAAGTATCTTCCTGAGCCATACTATTTCTTTCGTTGCTTCAGCTGCAGCCACATATTCTGCTTCTGTTGTTGAATCTGTCGGAACTGACTGTTTGCGTGATCTCCATGAGACAGCTGCTAATCCAAGACTCATAGTGTATCTAGAAGTTGATACTCATGTTTCCTTATCGCCATCAAAATCTGAGTCTGAGTACCCAATAAGTTTGAAGTCATCCACTTTAGAGTACTCGAGTCCAATGTCTTGAGTCCCCTTCAAGTATCTTAGAACTCTTTTTGCAGCTGACCAGTGTCCTTCACAAGGTTTATGCATGAACCTTGAAAGTATGCCAACAACATAAGAAATATCTAGTCTAGTTGTTGTAAGGTAGATAAGGCTTCCTACAAGTTGTCGATACTTGGTCACATCCTCAAATTCTTTTCCTTCGCTTGATGTGAGCTTCATTTTCTGTTCCATTGGAGTAGATATAGGGTTGCATTCTGTCATGCAAAATTTGTGTAGTAGTTCTCCAACATATTTTTTCTGAGATAGGAAAATATACTTAGGATGTTGAGTGACTTCAATTCCTAAGTAATAGTGGAGATGTCCCATATCTGTCATTTCAAAGATATTTTTCAAGTCTTTCTTTATGGATGCTATATAGCTCTCATTGTTCCCTGTCATCAAAAGATCATCTACGTACACCACAAGATACACAATAGATCTTCCAGCTTTCTTTATAAACAGTGTTGCATCATCAAGATCAAAATGTTCGAAATTTAACTTCAAAAGATGCTCGGTTAACTTTTCATACCATGCGCAAGGCGCTTGTTTTAGGCCATACAAGGATTTGACAAGCTTGCATACCTTTTGTTGTTTTCCTTTCACAACAAAGCCTTCTAGCTGAGACATGAAGACATTCTCTTTCAAGTCTCCATTCAAGAAAGAAGTCTTCACATCCATTTGATGAACTTTCCACCCTTTCTGAGCAGCTAAAGAGAGTAAGGTATGGATGGTAGCCCATTTTGCTGTAGGAGAAAATGTTTCTTCATACTCAATTCCTTCTTTCTGTGCATAGCTTTTTGCTACAAGCCTTGCTTTGTGCTTGTCAAGTGAGCCATCTAATTTGTATTTGTTCTTGTACACCCACTTGCAGCCAGTTGGTTTGGTTCCAGCTGGAGGGTCAACCAGCTTCCAAGTTCCATTCTTTATGAGTGCATCATACTCATTCTGCATAGCTTCTTTCCACTCAGATCGAGTATAATATTCTTCAAAGGAAGTTGGTTCAAAGTTAGCAGATAAAGTAAATTCACAATCAAATGATACATCCATGTCATCACTTGAATTATCTGCTTCTTCTCCATGTATTTTCGAACTTCTCGTTCCCGTCTTTGTGGTGCTTCATCATTGATTGAGAGTCTTTCAATTCTCTTAATCACATCATCTAGTTGAACCTCTTGATCAGGTGAAGTAGTAGGAACTTCTTCATGCGGGGGAGTTGGTGCTTCATATGGAAATTCCAAAGGTTGATCCAGAATAGGAATCCCCCCTTCAAGGTTTGGAATTTCATATTCATTTTCAGAATATGTCATTGGATGAGGATAACTTTCCAAATGATCAAGCTATCTCTTAATGGACTGGTCATTTTTATTAGTTTCAAGAAAAATGACATCTATGGAAATAACAAATTTCTTGTTTACCTCATCATAAAGACGGTATGCCTTAGAGTATTCTTCGTACCCCAGGAAAATGCATTTTCTGCTTTGAGCACCAAGCTTGTTTCTTTGTTCCTTTGGAATCAAGGCATAACAGGTGGAACCAAAAACTTTGAGATGCCTGACTGAAGGGAGATGGACAAACCACATTTCATGTGGAGTCTTGTCATCAAGAGCATTTGAGGGACTTCTGTTTCTCAAACATGCTGCACATTTTACTGCATCACCCCAAAACATTAGTTTTACATTCTTGAAAAACATCATTGAGCGAACCATATTCATTATGGTTCTATTCATTCTTTCTGCTACACCGTTTTGCTGAGGATTGTAGGGAACGGTAGTCTGATGTGCAATTCCATGTTGGCGAAGATAATCTTCAAAAGCATTTGAAGTGTATTCTTTCCCATTATCAGTATGAAGTGTACCAATTTTTTATTGTGCTTGTTTTTCTATCAATGCATGAAAGTCTTTGAATGTTTGAAATGCTTCTAATTTTGTCTTTAAACAGTAAATCCAACACATTCTTGAGTAATCATCAACAAATGTCATAAAGTACTTATTCCCATTTGCTGAAGAAGTTGGCATTGGGCCACATAAATCAGAATGCACTAGTTGTAATTTCCTACTTGCTCTGAAATTATATTCATGGAATGGCAGCTTACTATGTTTCCCTAATATACATATGATCACATTTGTTCTTCTCTTTGGGAATGGTGGGAAAACCAAATACACCATTCTTTTTCAACAAGAAAAGACTGTTATAATTCAAATGACCAAATCTTGCATGCCACAATGAACTAGATGACAAATTACCTTCTCCATGCTGAGAGAGGTAGGCATAGTTATGAATTCTTGTAGATGAACCCTTTAGCCTTAGCAGCTTCCCATATTCGTATCCAGTCATGATGACTTGGTTTTCAGAGGACTTTCTTATTTCTATGATTCCATCAAACATGTGGATGGAATGGCCTCGCTGTCGAATATCCACCAAGGACAGCAGGCTTCTCTGTAACGCTGGAAGATAGAGAACATTCTTCAACAAGAAATCAGGGAATCCATGCATCTTCAGTCGAATGGTGCCCATTCCCTTTGGTTTAAGACTTGACTTATCTGCAAAGTAAACTATGCCATCTATTGTTTCATTAAGTTCTTCAAAACAGTCTTTTCTAAATGTCATGTGTGATGTTGCACCAGTATCAAGCAGCCAACAATCTTTGTAAGATGAAAGAGAAGTCATTTCATTAATTCCAAGATTACAATGTGCAACAATACAATGAGCAAAATCAGAAGATTTACCATTAGAGGAATTTTGGGGTCTAAAATGGGCATCCTAAG
>LPNX010706575.1:220013-233491 GCA_001517045.1 Pseudotsuga menziesii | reverse complement strand
ATTGAAATTCTATTGGTTCTTGAATTCCAACTCACAAAAAATTATTTTGGCACGTTTTCTTATAAGGCCCATTTTAGACCCCAAATTTCCTCTAATGAAGCATCTTGATTTTTATTATCATCTTTCTTCTAGTTGTGATTGTCTTTGATGGAGTCCCACGAAGCCCAACACTGATCTGATGTGTGCCCAGTCTTTCCACAACGCTTGCACTACAAATCTGATCTTTTGGTGAAGTTGTTTCTGCCCCCTCTGCCTCTGAAGTTTCTTCTTCCTCTGCCTCTCTTGTTGCTTTCTCCTTTGGGATGATCTTTGGATTGGTCTTTGGTGTGGTTCTTTGCTTTTTGAGCAAAGCAAAGTGATTCTCCAGTATGCTCGGTTGTCTTCTTACCAAAGTCTTTCTCTCTGTCAGCTATCTTCTCTACCAGGGTGTCAAATGTCAGTGATTTGAACTTGTCACTAGCTTGCAATGACTCAAGATAGTTGGAGTGAGTAGGATACAAAGATTTTACAAATGCTGCAAGAGGAAGATCTGGTTTCATATCAGAGGCTTGAATCTTGTGCATGATAGCTTTGATTTCAGAGGAAACTAACATGGGATCATTATCTTTTACTTCAAGACTGAATAATTTTAACATTAGTTGAATAAATTCCATTTTAGAGTGTGAATCATACAGTTCTTTTAATGCTTTAAGTGCTTCAAAACATGATTTTGCAGGAAATATGTGCTGGCTCACCTCTTCACTGACTGTGGCAGTGATTATAGCTAGAGCTTTCTTGTCTTTTGTTCTCCAAATGGCCTTCTCTTTCTCAGATTCTGGAGGTTCAGGGTCTCTGGTTATGGTCTTTCCGGTTGCTGTCTCTATTGTGGTGCCTTCACAAATGCCATCCCAAAGGTCATTGTAGATGAAGGTAGATTTGATCTTCCTCTACCATTCTGAATAGGTGTCTTTTCCAGTGAGAGTGGCACCAACTATAGATGCTATAGATTGCATCTTTTACAACTGTTAGTGTAATGAACTTAATATGACAAAGATAATGAGATAATAGAGAAAAACAAAAACCTTGCAGGTCTATAGTCTCTGCCAAGGTGAATACATTGCAAGTTTATAGCATACATAGGTAGTCTTCAAGTGGATGTTTGCAGCAATATTTAGATTCGGCCTCCATGCACTACACAAGCAGTCTTGAGGGAGAGCACCAGCTTGATTACAATATTCAGGTGGATATGAGCAGCTTCAAGAAAATGGAAGTAATTTACAACAAACACCAACAGTATTCTGCTGTATCTATCACTCAAGCTCAAAGCACAGCTTCAAATCGAAAGGAGAAAACCCAGCACTCACATACATTCTAACTCAAAGCTTTAATAAAGCAGTCATGGGAATCTTCAATACACATCAACCATATGAAAATACCAGTCACAACTCTTACAAACTCGAACCACGAGAGGCCACTCGCATGAGAAATTTTGCAGACTATTTCACTCTTCAATGCAAAAGATTAGGGCAAAAATTAGGGTTTTTGTATTTTAATGAACAAAAACGTTTTACCTCCACGCTCATAGCTCACAGAAATCGCAGCATAGTGAATGTCTTCAATGGTCTCATATATATTCAATACGCAGTCATCAACGCAGTCTCTCCACGCAGGTTCCAACGCAGGCTCTGGCTCAGTCTTCAGGCATCAGCTTCAACATATATCAGTATATGTAGGATATATCAACGCATATATCAGTCACAATCTGATAGGTCTTCAACTCAACACTTAACGCAGCATGTGGATCTCAAGTCCGTAGGGAGCAGCAACACCAGATTCAAGGAAACGATATCCTCGTAGCCTCAATCAACACATTCAACTCCATGCAGTTCTCCAACACAACCTTTAAAATAATTGCAAGAGAAATACTATTCCACAACGCCTTCAGACTTTAAGACTAATTTCAAAGGAATTACATCAACGCTTTCAAAGGAATTACATCAACGTATTCAAAGGAATGCCTTCATGCAGCATTAAAAGAGTGCCTTCAACGCAGCATATAAATTTCATAAACACAGTCAGGCAATTTGGGATAGGCGTGAATCTTCAGCCAACAATATTCAATCATCGGTCTTCAAATACAACTTCACGCAGACAGCCCCCACGACTCCTCCAATGCTGGTATTCTTTCTCAACGCAGTCTCACTGCAATCACAGGTCACAGCTTCACAAGGAATGCAGAATTAGGGTTAGGGTTAGGTATTATGCAATCCACATCTAATATGGCAAGAAATCGTTCTACCTCCACACAAGGAGAACGCCCACACACCACAAGCTGAGCACAACTCTCAATGCACAGCGCAGGCCTGGACTAGTAACACACACAATGAAGTATGCAGGATGGTAGGAGAAATGCATGCAAATGGCAGACTGACGGAGCAGGCAGTCTGGCAATGGACTGGCAAGCATAATGCCAGGACTAAAATGCAGCAGGCAGGAGTTATGGCTAATAGCCAAGCTCTGATACCACTGATAGGTATAACTCCCGATTTAATATTATTCCAATGCCAATGCATATATTTATACAATAGATAGGACGGTTGTGTTTCACCTTCTGCCCAGCCTTTTCAGCTTCCTAGATTTATTTATTTATTTACAATAATCCCTACGGATTATATTCTAACATTTTTAATAAGAACACCTCTTTTAAAATTTTCTAAAAATAACAAAGACTCCAATGTGTATGCTTTGTACTTGGCTGCGGTTCGTCCGATCAGTCAAGCTACATCAAAATCAGTTGAGTAACTAGATTAATTAGTCTTCACCTCCCAAATTGACAAACCATCAGGAAAAAATCCAACGCCTCGAACAAACTGTAAGCGGTGGAAAAATACCTAAAGGAGTGGGAACAATTGGAAAGTGACCTCGAGGCACCGATCTCTGTCACACCATGATGGGTGTGTTATGAACAACAGTCTCCAAGACTCCGTTTCAACCCACAAACACCTTGCGGGTAGCCATGAAAGTTCACTTTTGGACATACTCCAAGTACCCCTCGGGTATATTTGGAGTCCCCTTTTCGCCTAATTTAATTCATTCACATTCCACATTAATTTAAAATCTACCAAGAGACATTTGAAAAACATTCTTTCAAGTGCATGCAAGCACATTATTTTCTCTATTGACTCCATTTAAGGCAGTAGTGATTTATTTGATCATTTCTTTCGATTATATATATATTGAGTGTCATTACTGTGCTTATCTGCTTTAAATCTTGCATCTTCTTATCTTTTGTTTCCACTAGTTCATTTCAAAACTCCTAAACAACTTAATCAATATAACACCATCACACTAAGTAATTATCCTTAGTAATTTAATAGGGTCTACCCCCCTTGGCTTCGTTAGGAGTTAGCCTGAATGGAGGAGTCAAGAACAAGGTGACAGCCTTGACTTGAGACTTGCCCCCAAGGACACATACAGTGGCTTGAATATTTCTGCCACGTAACCCAGGTGTGTGAAAGGAGGCAACACTACCATCGGACGGACGACTCTTCAAATACTTTTGTGAGTACAAAGAAGACAAGCACTCGACAATCTTTTCATATTTAGGGAGTCTGAAAAGAGCTTAAAGGAGACTCCATTAGGTTTCTTTTTTGCGATGATTTTTTACAAGCCTAAAAAGAATTAGAAAAAGACTCAAAACTTTGATACTAATTTCTAAGAGCGTGACCAAAGTTTCGAAACAAACGCTCAAGGAATTTTTTCGTTTAATGGAAGTATGAAAAAGTAAAAAACAAACTCACCATAGACTTTACTGTTTCCACTTTTACTCCTGCATGGCTCAAAAATAATATTAATATCTTGGAAAATGAATTTAATGAACTATATAAATGGATTTTATAATAATAATATTTTTTTAAATATCAACATAACATTAAAAAATCCTAAACATAGATATAAAAGTCATTTGAATAGTAAAAATCAAACCATTTTACTATTTACCACTTGGTGAGAGCATTTTGGAGCAAATTTGAGCTAGATCTTCAGTCAATGATTTCGGGAGATTCTATCGTCCGATTCGAGCGCCATTAGAGCCAGGTAAATGTTTAAACCCTATCCTTTCTTTTTAAAGCATCCATTTTTTATGTTGTGGGTGTTTTGGGATGTTTTAAACAAGCCCAAAATCTTAAATATGGGCATCGCTCTTGCCCCTTACGGGACAGGCGGTGCATCGTGAGAACCGTGCAACTTCTACTGCACTTAGGTGGTTCCACCGCTCTGTGCAAACGAAGCTCAAGCAGTTTTGACCGTGAGTAGGGAAAAATGAATGGACAAGCGAGAACATAAGTTTTTAACTGATTTAAATGATTGATTATGTTTCTAATTGGACCATTGATTATTTTTGGCAGGTTCTAAGCAATAAAAAATGGTTATATGGAAAGAACGACAACACAATGAAGATGATGCCTTTATCGAGAGAAATGCAGGATGCGTAGCTGCATTGAGGAACCGTGGCCTTCTAAAATTCTTCCACATGCCTAGCATGGTCTCCCATGAGATATTGTTGGAGTATATCCTTTGTATGTGGGACCTAGAGCAGCAATATTTTCAAGGTGGGAGCCCATGTGTTGACTATTGAGGTAGATGACATATACTTCTCGACAGGTTTATCTAGACAGGGTGCTCCTATCTCATTGAGTAGTTTCCGTGGAGGGGATGTGACCACCCAGGAGTTGATCAACCGTCACTGCATTCTTGGTACTAGAACTTCTGGGAAGAAAATTCCCATTAAGGCAATGGTAGATGATCCTCTCCGTACTCTTCTTTTCACTGTGCAAAGGTTGGCTGGGAGCCAGGGACCTCATCAGGATTCTAGAGAACACATGTTATATTCCCTAGAGGCCATGGAACCTACTATCTTTAACTGGGCAGAGGCATTACTACCGGTCTTCAAGGATCAGCTGACCAAGTGTCAACAAGGAGAGCTGAAACAGTTTGGCTATGGTTCCATGTTAGCCTGTTTCTTCTTTGAGAGGATCCCTCATATGAGGCCCCAAGTGGTATTTACTGAGCTGAGGGAAAGAGACCCTCGTATGCTGAGGTGGGTTAGAATCATGGCCCACACAAGAGCAAGCAGAGGCAAAGTGAAGTTTGGGGCTCCATTTTTCTGCTGGCTGAATGATCAGATCCTCATGATTGAGGATTATGCGTATGCAGGTGCTGATTTTAGGGGTGAACCTGACTTGCCACTTCCACCTGGAACGCAATGGGGAGACATGGGTAAGAAACAAAAGCCTAAGATGGCAATTTGTATTTTTATATTTTAATGTTTTTTATTTTTTATGTAAAGTAACAAGACCTAAATATCTTCATGTATATGTTAGAGTGGCACGACCTAGAGGATCTTCTCCATTGGACAGATGAGCGGGAGCTCGGCTTGTTCAATGAGGTGATGACCCAATGGGAGAGCTAGAGGAGAACCCAAAGAGGTTAAATCTAGACATACCTAATGTATCTACCGATGATCCCTCGATGCGATATCAGAGGCACACAATGGGAGTGCCAGGCCATTTTAGCCGTCTGCTACGTAGAGTAGTGTAGGTTGTCATATGCTACCATGAGCACCACTAGATAGTTCTACATTATGTATTACTAAAAGCTGCTATAGCTTCAGGATTTTGTATGATTTTATGCTGCCTAAAATCCAGAGTGCTTCAGATGAGGTCTCGTGACCTATTTTTGCAACACACTTATATATATATATACAGAATTTTAATTCTGGTGTTTATATGCTCCAAATGGCAAATGTATTTACATGAATTTTATGTGTTTTTATTGTTTATTTATAATATGATGAACCATGTTTGATTTTCATGTTATGAATGGGAAATATACCAGTCTAGGATATAATTAGCTAATGAATCAGCAACTGCATTGTCTTCCCTAGGGATATGCCTATAAGTAATAAACTCAAATGACCTTTCTAATAGACGTACCATTCAATAGAGGTGAAGTAGTACGATATTTCTGATGGTATAGACCTAGATTAACTGAAAAACCACTAACTATGAGTCCATGAAAACTACCAAATCACAAATGTACCAAGAAGCAGCCTCAGTCAGTAGACCTATGAATGCCTCATATTCAGCGATATTGTTGGTAGCAAGACTAATACAAACCATTCCTGAAATAAATATATCGTGTGCAGGGGAATACAAAACCCAAGCAGCTGAAGCAAGGTTTAGGGTATGGCGGCAAGCACCATCAGCAAAACCATAAAAGGCCATCTGATCTGCATAACCAAAACATGGTATAAACAATCTAAACAGTAAACTCAAAACCAAATTGAAAATACTAAAACACACTGAAAAGTCAAACAATGTACATATATACAAGGTACCATACATGAATGATCTAGGCATAGTACCTCTTTAGGTACAACCCATTGCGAGGTTTCCCGAAGGGGACTCCGTCATAATCCATGAGCTCATAGGCCCCTTTCTCTAAAACCTTGTAAACGATGAAAGGACCGTACCACATTGATTCAAACTTCCCTTTTCCTAGCTTATCTTGTCTCTGATCATAAGTCAGCACTAGGTCACCTTCATTAAACACACGAGGTTGAACATATTTATCATATTGCATCTTGAAGTGTTTCTTATGTGCCTCATTGACTAAGGCAACATCTCGTCTAGTTCTGTCAAGATTGGTCAAAAATAAAAACCTTTCTTCCTTGGTGGAAGTGTTGGGGAGAAGTTCAATGGCAAGTTTCAAACATAGAATCTGACATTGAATAGGTAGGACAGCTTCTAGTCCGTACACTAATTGAAAAGGTGTAAAACTAGTTGATGTTTTGACTGAAGTTCTATAATCCCAAAGAGTGGAAAAGAGAGTTTGGTGCTAGTTGGATTTGTGGTCTCCAACCATCTGACGCAGCATATTTTTTAGGATTTAGTTAATGGCCTCAACCTGACCATTAGCTTGTGGATAATAGGGAGTTGAGTTTTCATGGTGAAAACCTAGCTATTACATGATTAAAAAGGAAGAGGGAGGTAGTCTTACCATCCTCTACATATGCAGGCATAGCCTCATCCCATTTAGTTAAATAATCCACAGTTACTATGATGTAACCATGCCCCCCGGGCGAGGTAGGATTACAATGCATGAAATCCATCCCCCATTTGGAAAAAAGGGCCAACGACAATGATAGGGTGTAATGGAGCAAGGTGGGTGCAATTTTTTGGATAAAAATGTTGACAGGGTGGGGATTTCTTAACATCCTCGTGACAATCTTTAAAGAGAGAAGGCCAGAAATAGCCAACGTGGAGGATTTTATGGGCTGTAGCCAACCCAGAGAGATGACCGCCACATGCTCCAGAGTGGTAGTCATTGAGAACCTGTTCAGCCTTGTCATGAGTGAGGCATCATCAGAGACTGGTGTCTATTCCATGCCTATATAATGTATCATTCAGGATAAGATAGTATTTTGCATGGTGACAGATACAACGACGATCGACATGAAATAGAGTGGGATGAAATATTTGTGTCTGGAGATAAATGATTAAATCTCCATACCATGGATCAGTCGTACTTATTAGGAACATAAATTCATCCAAGAACGAATCATTGGGATTAGAATCCATTAAAGCATAGGGAAAGTCACACATCAGCTCTGCAAATACCAATGATTTCTGTCATGGAGAAAACTTCTTATGGATTGGGGTGTACCACAACAGACATAGAGACCACAAAAATCAATTTCTTCCCAATATGCAAGATAAATACAATATCTAACACTAAAGGATATCGAAACATATCTTATTCCATACGGTTGTAGTAGATCCCCATTGAGATTTTCCCAATCCCACTTGCGTTAGTAATTCACTCTTAAAAACAGTAAACAAAGCAAGCATGCTATATAATATAGTGTTAGGCCTACTCTAGCATATATAATCAATGATACATAAGCAATTAAACACATCCATGGATTCAATATTCATTTAAATGCACATCATTGGATAGGAAAAGATATTTCTATTAAATAAATTAGAGATTACATAAGTGACAACCTCTGTTTGCATGTCTGTGAACCAGAGAAACTAAGTCCTCCACCTGGGCCTCCACCACTTCAATCCTCCATCTCTCTATAGCAAGATCAGAAGCAAAGGCAAGCTTGGGAAGAACACAAAGTGCTCCAAGGGACAAAGGGATGCGGACTCAAGTACAAGCAAGCTACGACAACTATGGACTATAGTTTTCTTGCTCTTCAATTTCTCTCTCTCAATGTATCCAAGGGGTTCCTTATATAGTGATTCAATGGGGTGATGGAAGGTCAAATACGAGTGATATCGAGGCATATGGAAGGCCAAGAGACAAATGAATCAGATCCACATCAAGGAAAACTCCAAAAATATTTGGACTCATGCACACATCCCGATGTACACAGGTTTAATGGTAATATCCACGTATATACATGAGAAAGGGATTAAAAGTTGCGTACAACAAATAATAGGTGGTTTTAGGGATCATCTTGGAAACATCAAAGGTAAAAAAATGGTCGATGGGGTCCAAAGAGTCTATAGAGGGACACGGAAGGCCATAAAAGTGTGATCAACCATGTGGTAAAATCAGATGTAACAGATGCCCCCTAATGTGTGAGGTCAGAGGGGTAACATGATGGCTGAAATACATTATAAATCCATCCTAGAAGTGGAGTGATGAAGAACCAGGTGGAAGAACCAGCAATCCATCAATATAGTACAATAATCAATCTCTACATATGACTGCAAATACATATAGTAGTCCTGGATACATAAGATTACAATGGACATGAATAGGCATGATATACAAAATGTGGCATGTGTGGTCATCGCCACGTACAATATATAATATATCAAAATCTTCGTGATGAAGATATACAAAGGATCAAGATCTCCATGAAATATGAATATATACAATGGATCAAGATCTCCATAATGGCTGAAGATATCTGACATACACTGGAATCAAGTCACAAGAGGTGAAATCTCATGAACACTAGCACAATCGAGGAGGTAGCATATGTGGAATTCCACCAATATGGAAATCCTTCTACACAAACCGCTATGAGTACATGTCCTTATATGTGAATAGAGGTGTCAAGGTCGAACATAGTAGTCCATCATTTGATTACCGGTCATTGATGTACACCGTTAATAGACATGAGATCACCCACTGATAATGAAAATGAGAATCAAGGTACTAGAGTGCAATATAACAAGTGTGAATAAATGTTTTGAGGTCAAAAACTTGGAAGAATCCATCGATCAAGGGACATTGATGTATTCCCAACACTGTTGATGGTGCACTAGTACAAAATGAGGAATTATCTACTACGTGACTAAAAATTCTAGTCACCACAGGTTTTTCAAGTTATTTACTACTAAATATGAGCAATTTTGATTAACCCAACTATAAGCAACTAAAATTAACGACTAATTTAGTCACCAGTTAACAAATATGACTGAATAATAAGTGACAGAGTTAAAAATGACTAACATAAGCGACTAATTTAGTCACAACATAAAAAATGACTAGCTAGAAGAATATGAATTAGTCATTTTTAATTGTGTCATGGAATATTGCAATTTTGACAATAAAGTCAAAATTTTGTAAATTGTCTACCTTCTATTAGTAATATTGGTGCCATGCACCTTATCTTCAGAGATCCAACAAAGCAATTGCACAAATTTTCTCTTGAGCATATTTATCCCTGATTCACCATTGAAGCAAACCCCATCAAGCACGTGCCAAAGGAAAATTAGGTTCCTTATACGTCAATTATGAATTATGTACTAGAACCAGTACCATATCAATACCTAGAAGCATCATATCTAGTTGTTGGTTCTTCAATGTAAGATTCCTTGCAAGACCCATACTGAGGTGCTTTTCTAACTTTAGTATAAGTATTATGATCTGTGACCATCGAACTAGTTGCACCAGTCAACGTAGCTTCACTAGGATCAGTTCCTTTAAACATCGTAGCAGTTGATCCAATTATAATTAAACTAGGGTGCTGACCCAGAACCAGTCTCAGATCCATATGTAGTAGAAAGGTAGAGGCCCGACCCCATCTCCGAGTTTCAGGTAAATATTTTGATTCCTCGACCTCTTATAGCCCTCATGACCTCTTTAGGTTAATTATTAATACAAGGGTCATATAACTTGTCCCCTTTTTAGTGACCAAAGCACAGAATCACTAAAGGAACACTTCCATGGATACAAAAATTCAACATGTCATAATGTTGATGAGAAGAAATTAACAATCATAAAAATAAAAAATAATAATTAAACTATTGATCCAAAGTATTAGCATATAAACATTGCAACAAACACACGAGGAAAGTGTGAGATAACAAGGACAATACATAAAGAAAAAGATAGATAACAAACACAGAAAAACCAAGAAGATATCAATAATATCTATACTGTGTATATGTAGAATAAAAAAGATTTTCAGTCCAAACATTTGTTACCTAATTTAAGGGTTTAAGCATCACTGTGGCAAGCTTTTGCATAACTCGAAAGTTGGGAGCTAAAAACTAGGGATATCAGAGTCACATAGCAGGATGTAAAATCTTACATTTGAAGGGACGAGATCTTTATTAAGGGAACAGGGTTCCTTCCTTACATGGTTTCTTTTGTCATTGGCACTATTCCTCTCTCTTCCTGTACATGTAGGTTTCAATTCAGTTTCTGAATGCATCTCCTTAAAAAAAAATTTAAATTATTGCTCTCCGTTTGACATTTTTACTTCGAGGGATTTCTTGTTCCATATACGGCTTATCTTTGGTCCTTGTCTTCACATTTCCTTTCATATTGTTGATAACCATGTTTATATTATTATTTTTTCATTGCTATGATTTATGGGATTACGATCTTTTCCATAGGTATAGCTTATTTTTCATGTCATTCTTATTAGTTGGATAGATCACGGTCTATGACATTGAAAAATCTCTTTGATAGTTCATAACCTTTTACATTGCCATATTTCAGTTAGAGCTCAAAATGGGTATTACGGAAAAGAAGAAGGATGGAGAAAAAGTTGGTACTAATGATTTCCTGGTATGTCCATTTTCCTTGAACCCATTTATATGAGATAACACTGGTACTAAATTTTCCTTGAACCCACTTATATGAGATAAACACAGATACTAAATTTTCCTTGGTACTGATGACTTTAATTTGAGATTTTAGGTGAAGTGGTCCGCTTTGATTGAGTATACATCACAAAATTTTGTTATTTGCTCTCTTCATGTTCTTTTCTACTCTATTTCTCTAGAGGGTTATGGTTTTGTGGAACTTGATTCTCGTGCAACTACAGAGAGATTTTTGCAGAATTTCCATGGTACACCCATGTCCATTTCTCAACAACCTTTTAGGTTGAATTGGGATACTTTTGGAGCTGGTGACAAATAGATAGAACCAGGAGCTAGGTATTCCATAATTGTTGGGGACTTGGGTCATGAGGTCACTGATATTATCTTGCAAGAGGCTTTCCAAAGCCGATATTCATCTGTTAAAGGTGCTAAAGTTGTGATAGATGCAAATACAGCTCGCACCAAATTAGGTTATGGGTTTGTCAAATTTGGTGATGAGAACGAGAAAAAACTGAGCTATGACTGAAATGAATGGTATTTATTGATCATCGATACCTATGCGTATTAATGAAGTTACACCAAAGAAGTCCTTGGGATTTCAACAACCTTATTCCATGAAAGGTATGTTTCTCAACGATGGTAGATTATACGTGTATGTTTTTATCCGTAGTTTTATGTATATATTGATAGGTCACTTTACACAGTGTCTTATAATTCAATTTTGGGAATACAATTCAACCAACCTAGCCTGTCTACACAATTCCATTTATCCCCTTCAAATATTCATAAGTTATTATTCTCTCTTTCATGGCAGTTAATTGCCAAGTGGTTCTCTTTTGTTGTTGGCTAGTCAATACTTTTATTTTAAACTTGTATGTAACCCTTTTAAGCACCATCTACAACTGATGTAGGAGCTACGGTCTCATATAGTTATAAATACTTTTATTTTTTATTTTTAAGGAGATGGTATTTATAACCATTTATAACCAATGTTTTCTGTTGTGGTATTTATAACCATTTATAACCAATGTTCTCTTTTGGTCCAAACTTGGGCATGATTGTCTCCTTAGATTGTTAAATGGCTCCTTTTGGTCTTTAAGGACAAAAAGGCTTCTATGTGGTCTTCTGGCACCAGCTGTTGTAGAACCACATTCCTACCTTTTGAAATTTTTTCTTTTGTCAATATTTCTACATCCCTACTTTGGGTGGATTTTCCTTTATTTGTTCTTTTAGGTTTCTTGTTCCTTCATGCATACTTACTGCAAGACTTGAAAATGTTCTTAGACTACCATCTCTTTCCTTTGCCTAGCTCTTCTTACATATTTTCCTTTACCCAATGAGTCCTTGTATCCTACTCCTTTGGTATAGGATAAATTTTGGTCATGTGTCCATGCTCAAGGTAAGTTCTGCATTAAAATTTGAAAAGGGATGCTTCCTAATCACCTGCTTTTCTCCAGGAATATTCCAACAAATTTAAACTCAGAAAAGCTGACAAACCATTATCTATATCTGGATCACAACTAATATCCCTGTGGCCTTTGGTATCTTCCATTTATTTGTTGCTTATGCACTTTTGATAGTTTTTCCAGAGTATTTCTGATGGGTCCAAAGTTTGTCAACTCTAAGAACTAAACTGAAAGGTTGATAGGCTAACCCACACTGCAACCATGTTGGATGTATATTACATAGGATCAAATATCCAAGTCCATTAAAATGTTTAGGCTTACTTTTCACATACACTATGCCCCCACACCATTGTAGGGTTGGAAGGCTAACCCACAATGCAGCCATGCTAAGTGTATCTTAGATAGGATCAAATGTCACAATCCATTCAAATGTTGAGACTTACTTTTGTCATGCACTCTACCCCATAAAAAAACATTCATGCAAGGAGAGTTGCCATAAAGTAACTCTTTGCACTACTACACAATATCCTTTTTACTCATTACTTACCCAAACCTTTTTTGGTTCTAAATTGACTCTTTGAGTTTTTGTCTTAAACGAGACAAAAACAGGGTTTCTAAATGGATTTCATTTATTGTAAAAAGGATTGCAAATATGATTGTTTAGTTTCGGGTTACTTTCTTCAACGACACGGCATTGCTCAAAGAATGAGAGCAGAGAACATTATTCGGGTTACTTTCTTCAACAACACAGTATTCGGCATTGCTCAAAGAATGAGAGTAGAGAACATCGTTGCAGACAAAAATTTTATGCTTGTTTGGGTGACTTAAGCTTTTCTCATCTCATTGAACATGGCAAGGCATCTACGACTCTCACCACCAAGTTTGCAGGAATGCTTAGCTAGTAAGTGCCCAGTGGGGTTACACTAGAAACACCATTATAAAGTCTAATGTTTTCATT
>LPNX010706575.1:168202-215736 GCA_001517045.1 Pseudotsuga menziesii | reverse complement strand
GATTTTCTTTTTGGCAAACAAGCTGAGAATTTGTTTCTATTAAACTGAAAACTAAAACTAAAACTAGGTTCCACTGTCCGGGGACCAATATATATTAAACTCTATTTATAAATAAAAAGCTCAATTACATAGCAAGGCACTAAGCAGGGGTAAATTCGTATTCATGATTCTCTTTGACTGGGTTTTCTGCCAAAGACTATCTAGTGCAAGCTTAATCTCAGTTTTTTGCATTTTTCCTACTTTGAATTTTGTGCGTAGTCTGGGAAGCCATTCTGGGAAGCCATTCCCTGATTCATGCATTCATTTCCTTCCTAGCATTTAGAACCTCTTGCTTCAGGCCCTCCATTCCCCTGCAGTGTTGTTTGCTTCTCTCCATATGTTTCAATCCTTTCCCTCTCATATTAGTGTCCTGATTCAATGCCTATGACTGTATCTTTAGCTGTGTAGCAAGCATTTTTGTCTTCTGGTCTTTCTACTCTAGCTCTTTATACAGAGCGTAATGGCAAGGATCCTCTTCATATTCTTAGATCATCAGGAGTTAAAGGCCCCAATAATTATCCTTGGCTTAATGTGATGACTCCAAAAACAGGTTACAGATCTTTCTATCCTGATATGATATGCGCTACAGTGCTACCACCTTCAATCCTCAAGTATCTAATTGTGCATAATACATTACATACATATGACTGAGTTTGTAGTTGCCATGAAGTTTCGAGTCTTGACTAAGATGCTGGAAACTACCCTTTGTTATCCCTCAAATGACTCGGCCTTGCTTGATATTTCTACTATAAATCTCATACTGATGGCATGCTGTTTTATGTACTGTCCTTCTGCGCTATGCTTTCTTTGGTCATATTTCTGCTTCCTGGTTTGTATGACCTGTGTACATCAAGTAAATTGGGTTCTGTACATTTACCAAGGATTTGGTTGTTCTCTTCCAAAGTTCTAATAATTCAACTCATCTTAAAATTATTTTGCTGTTTTTCTTTCCTACTAAATGTATAAATTATTTTGTCTTCCCTAAAATGTTGACTTTCCTCATCTTCAACGTTGGTCAAAATTAACCATCTTGCACATTGATTATATTTTCTATAAACTAGTTCCCAAACCACTTCCGTGTGCAAGTCATTTTTTAATGCCCCAATGATAACATGTGTTCAGAATGCCTGAAGTGCCTCCTTTAAGGCACCGAAGAAATTGTTTATACCAAGTAAATGGTACTTTCAAGTATAAAGTTGTTGAAGGTATTGGAAGTTCGATTTAGTCTTTTAGACACCAATTTTTAATCCTTATTTTTTATCTGTCAGAGAGACAAATTCCTTCTTCTTATCACCATATTTAACTGATTCTGTAAATAGTGGTTTTGCCCTTAATACCTGCCCAGTGCCCAGATTTTGTTCCCTTCTTCAGTCTCTTTTTCGCCATGCTTTCCAACAGACTATCCATGGATATAGATGCTAAGTTACTTTAATTGTTTATCTCTTTTTTAGTCCTTTAGAGTAGGATGCTAGCTCTTAACCAATCTGCCATAGGTGGAGGAGCTTAAACTGTTTAAGTAGACTGCTCTCTTTCATGATCATATTTGGTGACATGGTAGTTGACTAATATAGGTAAGTCAAGCCCTCTTTAATCTGGTTTACAGTAGATACATTCATATGAGTAATCTCATTCTAAGGTTTTTCACTATTAGGATCTTGGCTTGCATTATGAATTGTTGGAATAATAATGACAAACTTTTTTGATATTGTGAGTGGAAATGTTAATTGATTTTCTTTTTGGCAAACAAGCTGAGAATTTGTTTCTATTAAACTGAAAACTAAAACTAAAACTAGGTTCCACTGTCCAGGGACCAACATATATTAAACTCTATTTATAAATAAAAAGCTCAATTACATATCAAGGCACTAAGCAGGGGTAAATTGGTATTCATGATTCTCTTTGACTAGGTTTTCTGCCAAAGACTATCTAGTGCAAGCTTAATCTCAGATTTTTGCATATTTCCTACTACGAATTTTGTGCGTAGTCTGGGAAACCATTCCCTGATTCATGCATTCATTTCTTTCCTAGCATTTAGAACCTCTTGCTTCAGGCCCTCCATTCCCCTGCAGTGTTGTTCACTTCTTTCCATATGTTTCAATCCTTTCCCTCTCATATTAGTGTCCTGCTTCAATGCCTATGCCTGTATCTTTAGCTTTGTAGCAAGCATTGTTGTCTTCTGGTCTTTCTACTCTAGCTCTTTATACAGAGCATAATGGCAAGGATCCTCTTCATATTCTTAGATCATCAGGAGTTAAACGCCCCAATAATTATCCTTGGCTCAATGTGATGACTCCAGAAACAGGTTACAGATCTTTCTATCCTGATATGATATGCGCTGCAGTGCTACCACATTCAATCCTCAAGTATTTAATTGTGCATAATACATTACATACATATGACTGAGTTTGTAGTTGCCATGAAGTTCTGAGTCCTGACTAAGATGCTGGCAGCTACCCTTTGTTATCCCTCAAATGACTCGGCCTTGCTTGGTATTTCTACTATAAATCTCATACTGATGGCATGCTGTTTTATGTACTGTCCTTCTGCTCTCTGCTTTCTTTGGTCATATTTCTGCTTCCTGGTTTGTATGACCTGTGTACATCAAGTAAATTGGGTTCTGTACATTTACCAAGGATTTGGTTGTTCTCTTTCAAAGTTCTAATAATTCAACTCATCTTAAAATTATTTTGCTGTTTTGCTTTCCTACTAAATGTATAAATTATTTTGTCTTCCCTAAAATGTTGACTTTCCTCATCTTCAACATGGTCAAACTTAACCATCTTGCACATTGATTATATTTGCTATAAACTAGTTCCCAAAGCACTTCAGTGTGCAATTCATTTTTTAATGCCCCAATGATAACATGTGTTCAGAATGCCTGAAGTGCCTCCTTTAAGGAACCGAAGAAATTGTTTATACCAAGTAAATGTTACTTTCAAGTATAAAGTTGTTGAAGGTATTGGAAGTTCGATTTAGTCTTTTAGACACAAATTTTTAATCCTTATTTTTTGTCTGTCAGAGAGACACATTCCTTCTTCTTATCACCGTATTTAACTGATTCTGTAAATAGTGGTTTTGCCCTTAATACCTGCCCCAGTGCCCAGATTTTGTTCCCTTCTTCAGTCTCTTTTTCGCCATGCTTTCCAACAGACTATACATGGATATAGACTCTAAGTTACTTTAATTGTTTATCTCTTTTCTAGTCCTTTAGAGTAGGATGTTGGCTCTTAACCAATCTGCCATAGGTGGAGGAGCTTAAATTGTTTAAGTAGACTGCTCTCTTTCATGATCATATTTGGTGACATGGTAGTTGACTAATATAGGTAAGTCAAGGCCTCTTTAATCTGGTTTACAGTAGATACATTCATATGAGTCTCTGGAGTAATCTCATTCTAAGGTTTTTCACTGTTAGGATCTTGGCTTGCATTATGAATTGTTGGAAGAAGAATGACAAACTTTTTTTATATTGTGAGTGGAAATGTTAATAGATTTTCTTTTTGGAAAACAAGCTGAGAATTTGTTTCTATTAAACTGAAAACTAAAACTAAAACTGGGTGCCACTGTCCGAGGACCAATATATATTAAACTCTATCTATAAATAAAAAGCTCAATTACATAGAAAGGCACTAAGCTTGGGTAAATTGGTATTCATGATCCTCTTTGACTGGGTTTTCTGCCAAATACTATCTAGTGCAAGCTTAATCTCATTTTTTTGCATATTTCCTACTTCAAATTTTTTGCGTAGCCTGGGAAGCCATTCTGGGAATCCATTCCCTGATTCATGCATTCATTTCTTTCCTAGCATTTATAACCTCTTGCTTCAGGCCATCCATTCCCCTGCAGTGTTTTTCACTTCTTTCCATATGTTTCAATCCTTTCCCTCTCATATTAGTGTCCTACTTCAATGCCTATGCCTGTATCTTTAGCTGTGTAGTAAGCATTGTTGTCTTCTGGTCTCTCTACTCTAGCTCTTTATACAGAGCGTAATGGCAAGGATCCTCTTCATAAGCTTAGATCATTAGGAGTTAAATGCCCCAATAATTATCCTTGGCTCAATGTGATGACTCCAAAAACAGGTTACAGATCTTTCTATCCTGATATGATATGCGCTGCAGTGCTACCACCTTCAATCCTCAAGTATTTAATTGTGCATAATACATTACATACATATGACTGAGTTTGTAGTTGCCATGAAGTTCTGAGTCCTGACTAAGATGCTGGTAGCTAGCCTTTGTTATCCCTCAAATGACTCGGCCTTGCTTGGCATTTCTACTGTAAATCTCATACTGATGGCATGCCGTTTTATGTACTGTCCTTCTGCGCTGTGCTTTCTTTGGTCATATTTCTGCTTCTTGGTTTGTATGACCTGTGTACATCAAGTAAATTGGGTTCTGTACATTTACCAAGGATTTGGTTGTTCTCTTCCAAAATTCTAATAATTCAACTCATCTTAAAATTATTTTGCTGTTTTTCTTTCCTGCTAAATGTATAAATTATTTTGTCTTCCCTAAAATGTTGACTTTCCTCATCTTCAACATGGTCAAACTTAACCATCTTGCACATTGATTATATTTGCTATAAACTAGTTCCCAAACCACTTCCGTGTGCAAGTCATTTTTTAATGCCCCAATGATAACATGTGTTCAGAATGCCTGAAGTGCCTCCTTTAAGGCACCGAAGAAATTGTTTATACCAAGTAAATGGTACTTTCAAGTATAAAGTTGTTGAAGGTATTGGAAGTTCGATTTAGTCTTTTAGACACAAATTTTTAATCCTTGTTTTTTGTCTGTCAGAGAGACAAATTCCTTCTTCTTATCACCGTATTTAACTGATTCTGTAAATAGTGGTTTTGCCCTTAATACCTGCCCCAGTGCCCAGATTTTGTTCCCTTCTTCAGTCTCTTTTTTGCCATGCTTTCCAACAGACTATCCATGGATATAGATTCTAAGTTACTTTAATTGTTTATCTCTTTTCTAGTCCTTTAGAGTAGGATGCTGGCTCTTAACCAATCTGCCATAGGTGGAGGAGCTTAAACTGTTTAAGTAGACTGCTCTCTTTCATGATCATATTTGGTGACATGGTAGTTGACTAATATAGGTAAGTCAAGGCCTCTTTAATCTGGTTTACAGTAGATACATTCATATGAGTCTCTGGAGTAATCTCGTTCTAAGGGTTTTCACTGTTAGGATCTTGGCCTGTGGGACAAACTATAGAAATATATCTTCATTTTTGAGCTGGCTTTTCTTCTGCTAGGTTTTTCTCATTCTTAGCTTGCTTGGCTCCACCTTTTTAAGTTCTTCAAATGTTACTTTTACTGTATAGTTCAAGAACTGATACTTTCTATCTGAATAAGGAAATTATATGCTTGATCATGCTCTTTCATGATCAAGCATATAAGAGTATTTACCTTATCAGTCAGTTTAACTTACTTTTATGCTTTTGGAGTAGCTCTAGACACTCCTTCTGTTGCTTATTGTTCGAGTATACTCTTTTATTGTTTTTGATGCAGTGATGCCATTGGGCTTCGAAATCCTTTCAGGAAGATTCTTCTTTGGACTATGAGAGTGATAGTGATGGAGAATGGGAAGAGGTACTCATCACTAAATATCTTTGGTAAGAGTATTTGTAGTATTTTTATTAGCTTTAGTTACAGGGAAAATTGTACATAGCTCTCAGGAATTAGTTTATCATAAATACTAGTTACTGGTAAGTTGTAATAGTGATAATTATGTAGTTTGTAGATTGATATCTATCATAAATTTGTTTGAATATCATCATTGTCAAGCAATAACAACTTCTTAAAGGGTGCTAGCTCAATGGTAGAGAGCCTGCCTAATTATAGGCAGGAGGTTGGTGGTTCGATTCCTCCGTGCCCTATCATAAATTTGTGACTACAAAAACGACTAAATTCGCATATATACGACTATTAGTAGCTAATTTTCCGTATCTTAGTCATATTTAGATTAGTCATTAATATGTTAAATCTAGTAGTTTATTTAGTCGTATATTTGGTCATTAATGGTTGCAATCAGTGACTAAATAAATGACTCACTCAGTGACTAAATCAATGATTAAATCCGTGACTAAATCAATGACTAAATCATTAACTATCAATGACTAAAACAATGACTACATCATTGACTATCAATGACTAAATTAGTGACTAAATCAATGACTACTAAGTTAAGCTATTAATGACTAGTGAAATACGACTATCTATAAGATAGTGGTAATTTGCTACTATTAGTCACCGACTAAAAAATAGTCGTTTATAGCCTGATTTTAGTCATTTTCTTAGTCATTAATTTCTCATTTTCTACTAGTGGTGAGAGAACCTATCCTTGATGACCATAAGTCTCAAAGCACTCAAATGACTCTAGACTCATATCCCAGAATAAATGATCTAAAGTCGATGGGATGGAATCCACTGGAAGGAGGGAATTAAGGCATCGCCCATCAACCAACACGAAGTACTCATCAATGCTATATAATGTGGAAGGACTTGAATGAGATGTGCATGAACCAGTAATAGTACCAGGAATGGCCGACATGCCAAGCCAAGAAAACCGAGGAATGGCCAACTCAGGTTTCAACTTCCTTCGAACAAGAGCATAAAGGTGAATGGTGACTGAATGTAGGAAGCATAGACTTGATATACAAAACTGGGACATCTCTGCGACACAGGAAGCATCAATAGAGGTTCCATAGGGACCGGAAGCTTAACCAGTTGGTGGAGGTAAACTCAGAAAAATGAGTACAACTCCTAAATTCAAAATACTAACCCAACCAATGGATGTGATATACAGTGCTTTGTTAAAAGGAAACATGAATTGACTGCTGCCAAAGATAACATCTTTTCCTGTCCAACTTTTTGGTTTTGTGATTTTTTTGGAATCTTTCAGATATTTTGAAAAGCTTGGAAAAGAATAAAAGTGCTTTATAGTTACAAGTCTAGGAGGAGACGAGTGCCAAGGGGAAAACAAACTAGTTCCAAGAAGTGGAACATACCAATGCTCAATGCAAGGAAACATGTGCAGGATACCGACACTCGAGGGAAAGTCCCCTCCCAGTAAAAAATGGGGAATCAAGTTGCAAAATATATATAAAAAGGCTCTGCTTGGCTAGACATGAAACAAGCTTGGGCTATATGGCTGATAATCAAAGTTAGGGAAGCCGACATAAGGCTCAATAAGGCAAGCATAACTCATGATAATGCAATTACAACTTCACATATATAAGAGAGTCGCAGGGAAATGGCCAGTATAAAGTGCAAGAGGAGTATGAAGCTCTTGCTCAAGGACATGGCGGTACTATACAAAGGACTCCCACACCCTAAAGGATAAATGTCAGCATGGGAACCAAATGCAAAACATGATCTAACTAGGGTACCCATGTATGGTAAAGCTCTACCATTCACAACATGTCACTTCTAAAATCAACAAGAAGGTTTCATGACAAGATCGAATGGGTTTGTACATAAGGTTAACATGAAACGGTCATAAGGTTATGAAAAATGCAGGAGGATATGAAATCCTAACCTATATGTCAGTTCAGATGTAATATCTATGATAGGAACGAATGGGTTGAAACCTCAGAGAGAGTGTCCAAAAACTGGACCCTACATGACAACCATATTAGTACAAAACAACCCAAAATAGTCAATAAAGAATCCAAACTATAGGATATAGGGAGGAATGATCATGATAATTGCACCCAAAGGAAACAATGTGGTGAACAATGGGACATAAAAAGGAAAGTAAGGTGAAGACCCAACATTCATGTATCCACTACCACCCCCATGAGGGTGACCACTGGTGTAAATATCGAGCGAAGGGAATAAAAATCTTCCACAAATGGAGTAGAGGATGGAATATGACCATTCCCAAATCTATGAGCATGGTAAGGGGTTGTGATGCCCCCAAGTCCGACACCATGGTCTGAACTAGGACCAAGGACGGGTGATAGTATATGAGGCATGCCAAAATTAAACAGACCCAAAATCAAGACAGCATAAATATACTCAAGTAACTGCGATCCCAAAGGCCGACTAGTGCACAAAGAGCACACTCCTAAGAGAATCTACAACCAAAATAAAATCAAACCAAGGGGACTATATGTGAGCTCCCTAATGTAGTAGGTATGTCTCGCCTAGGATAGGCTCGAAACTCCCATACACTACAAGCAGAGGTATGTAACCAATTATAGTGGCCCTTAGCTTTAACACACTAAAGCCTCTGTGCTGTCCGACCCCTACCGGGCCAGGACACCTGCATAATAACCCCTACAAATACCCCCTTGATAACCTATGTAAGGAAACCAAGGTCACCTCGATATAATCAATGCTCAAGACGACAGTCGCAGGAGGGATTGACCATATGGGTAGGGTAGCAATGCACAAAACCCTCAAAAGAGACCCCAGATATGAATACAATCCTGGAAATATCTCCGGTGCTACTCAGTTACAACCAGGGGTCATCCCAATCATAACCGCTCACACTTCCTCATGCTTAACTCCCTTGTAAGAGGAGGATCCTGAGAAACACTAATTATATAAAGGATTTTAGACTCTCACCTAGACAAACACCTACTTGTTTTGTTTAGTGGTCTTGGAGAATTGATTCACAATGAACTATTCCAAGACTCTAAATCCTAATCTTGTTTATGAACCTTATAAAAGAAAAATTTGTAGTTCATTTTATTTAAGAGTTGATTTTAATTGGTTGTGATTACTCAATGGGAAATGGCCATGCAACTAATGATATGAATACTCATCAGTGAAATAAAAGTGCACACCTAAAAAGCAATGGCAAGTGAAATCTTGTAGAATGAAAAATAGGGTATACCACTACATGGGATGTATAAATATAAATTCATTTCTAAATGCCAATGCAATCCTTCCTATTGGAAAGCCTAAACACAACTCTCATCCAAGAAATCCAATGCAAGTACCTCCTTAAATACATATCTAATATGCAACTAAGAGTGTAACTATTTTGTATTTTCAATATAAAAGAATGAAAATGCAATAAAAGTCATTTAAAACTCTTAGTCTCTGCAGCAAGTATAAAACACAAGCCCAACAAGACACTGAGACAAACAACACAATGCACTAATGGAAAAACAAAAAGATAAATGACTAAAACTAATTCAAAGAAAATCAATGAAAAAGTGGTCTCTGGTCACAAAAGAAGCATCCAATAGACAACATCAGAACCTAGGAAGACCCGACCACACTCACAACCCACCCAACAACTTCCCACAACATCAAACTCAACCAAAAGGGAGGATGTACTTGACTGTTTAAAGAACAACATATGTACGTGAATTTTGGCCAAAACGATGCATGTATACGTGGATTTTGGCCAAAAACCTACATGTATACGTGACTTTTGGCCCTTTTGGCAAAAAATCTACGTATATAGAGAAGGCAGTGGTAAAAATCAGGCCAAGGGTCAAACTAATAAAGGGGACTGTCAATGGATCAACATACTATAAAATGTGACACAGAAATAGGGAGAAACAAAGAGCAAGTCAATAATATCAAGCACATTGTGCCCCCAACCCTAAAGAAAAATAAGGAACGTCCCCAGTATGGTCTCCAATTTTGTTACAGAGAAAAATTCCTATGGCTTGGGGTGTACCACAACAGACAGAGACACCGTAGAAACCAATCCCTTCCCAATATGCAAGAGAAATACAACATCTAATACTAAAGGATCTTGAAACATACCTTATTCTGGACGGTTGTAGTAGATCCCTGTTGAGCTTTTTCCAATCCTGCTTGTGTTAATAATTCACTCTCAACAGCAGTAAACAAATCAAGCATGGTGCATAATATAGTGTTAGGCCTACTCTAGCATATATAAGCAATGATACATAATAAATTAAACACATCCATGGATTCAATATTCATTTAAGTTCACATCATTGGATAGGAAAAGAAATTTCTATTAAATAAATAAGAGATTACATAAGTGACAACCTCTGTCGGCACGTCTGCAAACCAGAGAAACCGAGTCCTCCATCTGGGCCTCCACCACTTCAATCCTCCATCTCTCGATAGCAATCTCATAGGAAAAGGAAATCTTGAAAACACACAAAGTGATCCAAGGGACAAAGGGATGCAGACTCAAGTACAAGCAAGCTATGACAACAATGGACTATAGTTTTCTTGCTCTTCAATTCCTCTCCCTCAATGTATCCAAGGGGTTCCTTATATAGTGCATCAATAGGGTGATGGAAGGTCAAATCCAAGTGATCTCGAGGCATATGGAAGGCCAAGAGACAAGTGACTTGGATCCACATCAAGGAAAACTCCAAAAATATTTGGACTTATGCACACATCCCGATGTACGTGGGTTTAAGGGTAATATCCGCGTATATACGTGAGAAAGGGATTAAAAGTCGTGTACAACAAATACCAAGTGTTTTTAGGGATGATCTTGGAAACATCAAAGGTACAAAAATGACCATGGGGTCCAAAGATTCTGAAAAGGGACAGGGAAGGCCATAAAAGTGTGATCAACCATGTGTGGTAAAATTAGCTGTAACAATTTATTTGAAGTAGCTTTGGAAAACTCAAGGTCAAACTCCTGTAGGATAAAAATCCATCAGGAGTATTCTCACCCTAGAACCTGACAAGTTAGGATTTAGTACATAGGGTTTTGGTCTATGAGTACGGTGGTGGTGCGAAGCAAGATGTAATGACAAAAATTTTGGACAGCAATTACCGTATTGAGTTTCAGAATCAGTATTGGACAGCAATTTTGGACAGCTTCTCCACACATCAGTATTGAGTTTCAGAATCAATAAGATTCTTATTGGCGTAGTATATCATGTGTTCTTGGTTGTTCTGATCCTCTTGAGCTAAAACCACCTCGATGGTAGTAGTAGAGGAAAAAAAATATAAGAGAAAATCCTTTGAATAATCTGGGGGGTGTATCATGGGTGAGTGGGTCAGAGCATGCTTAATATTATCAAAGGCTCATTGGGCCTGGTCATCCCAGAAGAATGGAGTATCCTTCTTAAGGAGACGCATATAACCATGCATTTTTTCAGCAAAGTTACAAACAAAACGACGAAGAAAATTTTTCTTCCCTTGCAAACTTTGGAGTTCAAACAGGTTTGTTGGGGTAGGAAGGGAGAGTATTGCGACAATATTTAATGGATCAATATGAATAGCATCCTTAGAAACCATGAAGCCTAAGAGACCTCTCGTCTTAATGAAAAAAACACTCTTGTGTGGGTTCAACCATATTTTGTAATAATGACATCTCAGGAAAACATTTCTAAGATGTTTAGGATGATCTTATCGTTGATGTGAGTGCACAGGAATATCATGAAGGTATGACTCCATGATCATTTTAATGTGATGAAACACATAGGACATAGCGCCCTGGAATGTGGCCCCAATGTTCTTAAGACTAAAGGGTAACTTCCCGTAGGCAAATATTCCCCACGGGAATATAAATGCTCTCTTATGCTGATCGTCGGGAAATATCTCAATCTGATTATAGCCAGAAAATCCATCCATGAATGAGAAGATGACACTTCTAGAACAGTTGTCAATAATCTGATCGATGTGTGGAGTTGGAAAGTTGTCTTTAGGACAAGCTTTATTCAGATCTCGAAAATCGATACAGAATCGAACAGTTTCCTTCTTTTTATTCAAAGGAATGATATTTGATACCCATTTTGTAAGGGGTACATGATAGATCAATCCTACCTTCAGAAATTTCTCAACTTCAGGTTTGATATCCGCAGCCTTCTGTGGATGGACTTATCTCAATTTCTGCCTAACCAATTTTGCTCTGGGATAGGTTTTTATCTCATGGATCACAATGGATGGGTCTATCCTAGGAATTTGTTCATAATACCATGAAAAAATATCTCAGAATTCTTTAAAAAGTTCTCTATACTCTTCAATTTCATTTATTGAACAGTTCTTCCCTATATGAACATGTTCAATTGTTCCAGGCTTGACCAATATGTGGATTGGAGAGGTTTTGGTAATGTTGCATGAATTGCCTTCAGACTATTCCTGATAACAAATTTGGTAACTCTGGTGGGAATTATAGATGCCTGGAATAAAACCTTTGATGGAAGACTTCCAGACCTACAAAAGCACATCAAAGATACCATAAAACTATCCATAGATCAAAATCGGTGACTAAGGAATATGATTATACATATGTGAGATTAACACAATAGATATATGGGAAGGAAATCAACTTTGCATTAAAAGATGAATGAAAGAGCTTACAACCATTTTGCCTTAGTGTTGATGCACTCCTTCACAAGACTAACATCTCATCCCTGATAGCCCCAACTTATTCCTCTATAATCTCTAAAGGATTAGACCAGGATGTTAATTCAGCATCATAAGTTTACTCCTTTGTTCTCCTCCCAACCATGGATTATGAGCTTGGCTTTATAGGGCTCAAAGGGATAGGAATGGTTGAGAAATAGGTGGGTGAGGTGGCCATGAGATACTCAAAGGATGGATCTAGAGCTTAACTGACCCAAGTGAGTAGGGATAAGGCTAGACATGAGACTTTTGTTCTAGAATCCTCGCGAAACCTCCTTTTTTCACTTTTTACCAAGGGCACCACTTATATTCCCTTATGAAAGAGCGGTGAAGGATGAGAACCATGCCAAAGACAAAGGTTAAAGGTGGTGGCACCACCTGGTTTCCACATAACTTGGGTGGTGCTGCATAAGGTACTGCTTATCTGCTTAAGGGTAAGAGTGGTGTTGGAGTTTTGTATGTTAAGACCAACATCTAGAGCATGTTTAACTTCAAGTTTGGGATTTGAGGGAAAAAAAGGTGTTAGACATCTTATCACATGATGGTGACAAGATTTGGGTATAAGATGACCCAACTGTAGTGCACTTCCCAAATCATCTTGTCACGCTTGTTTTAAGGAACACAAAGGTGTCCCATGTGACATAGTAGTGCATCTTGGAGGTGAAAATTTGGAACTTGGTTTCCCTCCAAGAGTGTCTTGTATGTGTGGCTGAATTCTAGATCGCTCTTATAGAGAAGCGACAAATCAGAAGTCTTGTGCCCCCAAGAGTTGAGCACGGTGGTTATCACCACGATCGGTGGTTGGTTGAGGAAGTCTGTAACATTATCGATGCTTCCCTTCTTGTACTTGATGTTCAAATGAAACTGTTGTAGATATGTGGAACACTTCTAATGGCGATTGTTCTGTAAATTTCCTTGTGTCTGTATGAACTACAGGGGTCAGTGGTCTGTGTGGATGATCGAATCCTTCCCCAAAATGTAATGCTTCCATTATCGGTAAGCCTGTACAATGGAATACATCTCTTTTTCATAAGCGACATATTTGTGGACAGTTTCAGACAATGTCTCACTATGATATGCCACTGGATTCCCTTCTTGAGTAAATCCTGCCCCAATAGCATAGTCAGAGGCATCTGTCTCGATCTCAAATGGTTGTTGTAAGTCTGGTAATGTGAGCACTAGGGCACAACATAGGTGATGTTTCAATTTTACAAAAGCCTCCTGTTGAGTTTCCAACCAGAATAATTTTTCTTTTGCTCCTCCCTTGGTGACTTGAATCAAGGGCTAAGTGATATGAGAGAATCCCAACACGAACTTGTGGTAGAAATTAGCAAGACCCAAAAAGTTGTGAAGCTCTGTTAGAGTAGTTGGGGATGGCCAATCCTGAATTACTTGGATCTTGGTTGGATCCACATGTACCCCACACTCATCAATAATGTATCCTAGATACTGAACCTGGGTCATGCCAAAAGTGCACTTGTCCAAATTAGTACACAACTTGTGCTTCCACAGTGTTTGGAGGACCTGTTGGATGTGGTGGAGGTGCTCTTCCCAAGTCTGGCTGAATATCAAGAAGTCATCCAAGTACACTACTAGAAATGAGTTGGTGAATGGTGAATGGACACAAGATGTCATCCATCAGTCTCATGAAGGTTGTGGGAGCATTCATCAGCCTGAAAGGCATGACCAACCATTCGAAAAGGCCCTCCTTGGCTTTGAAGGTAGTATTCCACACATCGGTTGGTTCGATCGATACCTGGTGATACCTATAATTTAAGTCAATCTTGCTAAAATATTTTTCCGCTTTAAGTTGGTCTAGGAGGTCATCAATCCATGGGATTGGGTACCTATTTCGGACAGTGATCTTCTTCAACGCCCGATAGTCAATACAGAGTCTCCAAGTCCCATTCTTCTTCTGTACCAACACGCTCGGGCTCCCACAGGGTGATGAACTTGGAAAAATGTGACCCTTCTGTAGTAGCTCCTAAATTTACCTCTTAATTTCATCATTATCCATAACAGAGTGTTGACAGATCAGTCCATTGGGCAGTGATGCACCTAGGGTCAGATCGATGGGGTTCTTGACCTCATAGTGCAGAGGCACCCCTGTGGGTGAGGTGAATATGTATCGATACTCCTCCATGACCTTGTCTATTTGTTGTTGTCATGTAGAGGGGCCCTATCTGGAGGTCATGGCCATGATCTTCTTCTTTCCCTAAGGGTGGATCATCAAGAAAACAAATTTCCTGGTTTTGGAAATGAGCTTACTGCATTGTTTTGTAGTAACCAAAGAGATAGCAGCAGGAGGTGGTACCTTTTCTATCCTGTACAACTTATTTCTCAATGTAATAATAAAAGCGGGACTCTGGGACTCATACACAACATGCCACTTCCATAAGTATGGTTTACCTAATAATACATCACAAACATCAAGAGGAGCAATATCACATAAAACCTCATCGGTGAAGGGCTTGATGCTGTAGGGAAGGTGACACTATTGGCTGATGTGGAGATCCCATCCTTGGTGAAGCCAACTGATGGTGTACAGCTGCAGGTGTGATGTGGTTGAAAATCCCAAACACTTCACAACCTCTATTGAAATGAGGTTCTTTTGGCTCCCATTGTCGATAATGAACTGTAGCGGGGAACCCTTTACCCACATCCGAGAGTGGAAAAAATGCTCCTGCTCCTCTGAATCTTCTGGCTCTTCCTTTTGGATCTTCATGGTGGAAACGGTGGCGTTGGGATCTGCATCGATAATCTTCTTCCCTATGGCATTTCCCTTCTCAGGTTTTGATTTAGTTTCAGAGTATGCGTCTGATTCAAAAACCTTTATCTCGGCCACCAGTGACTGCTTGGCCCGACACTCACTGGTGTTGTGAGTGGGGATCTTATGGAACTCGCACCACTTTCCCGCTTACTTATTCGGCTTTGTAGTGTTTCTCTTTTCTTGCAGCATTGGAAAGTTGTCTTGAGTTTCCATGCCTTGGCTATGTCCTTGGTTCTGTGGTTTGGGGGCACCTTTTGCTTGATTCTGATTCGCAGATCCAAACTCTCTCTTTTTCTGTTTGAATTTTTGCTAATTTTGGTTGCATACTGGTATGCCGTACCAAGCAAGGAGATGTAGAGGAACTTCATTTACTCCTGAATGTATTTATGCAGAAAAATGTGGTACTTTAGCACAAAATGTTTCTCTGAATCTTTGATACCCAACTTGGTGTATAGGGTATAGAATAGATTCGTCAGCTCATGCACATCTTGATCTCTTTGCTGTCGCAGCATAGTCCATTGTACGTACTTGTCCTAATAGCTCCCCATGGGATAATATTGTCCCTTTATGGCATCTCAGAAATAATTCCAAGTGGGTATGGTCAAGAACATAGAGAGTTCTTCCTCATCCTTTCTCTCACAGAATGTTTCCCACCGGTCCTTGACATGGGGGGTGACTTTGAGTAGTGACAAAGTAATCTTTTCCCGGTCAGAAAAGTCATGAACCAAGAAATATCCTTCTAATAGATTCAACCATCTATCTACGACATCTGCATCTATTCAGACATCAAATATGGGAATGTCGAAGTTTACTTGTACCTTAAAAGGGGTTGCACCTCCAGAGTGGCTGCTAGATGCAGATGCATTGCCAGTGGGAAGTTGTTGAAAGATTTGGGCGAAGTTATCCATCATCATGTTTCTTTGTTTTTCAAGGGCCTCCTCGAGCAACATTTTGATAGGATATTCTGTGCCCTCATCTTTATTTTCTTCCCCCATGGGTAGTTGTTGGGATTTGCGAGGTTGTTCTTGCAAAGGTTCAACTAGATCGAGTCCTAACTCTTTATACCCTGTCCTCAATGGGGACATGCAAAGAAGGATCGAGAAAGAGCAGATTGCTCTGATACCACTGATATGGATTTATGAAGGAATGCAACAGAATACACAAATAACCGCATAAACAAATATGCAATGAAAATAACACTTCATTTCATTAATCAAAGAATTGAAACTTGTTTACATACAAAATGGAAATAAACTAGCTAGAGTGCTGGTAGCTTATCTCTGAGAAGAGATGTGGTGGCTACATGCCTCTGAACTCTATGTTAAAATGAGGCTCAAAGGCCTATATATTATTTAGAAACAATAGAAACCCTACACATCTAAAAACCTAACCCTAGGAGGTGAAATGTCAGATTGTGGGCCTCATTGGGTACCTTGGTACATCAATTTCTCGGGGTCGTAACTTTGGCATACTACCTCTGTTTGATGTGCATGATACATCGTTAGAAAGATCTATTCAAGGAATACATCCATGAATAGAAAATATCAAGCCTATAATAGACTCAAATTTCCCCAACCATTCGATTTCGAGAAAACATCGTTTAGG
This sequence comes from Pseudotsuga menziesii, assembly GCA_001517045.1. Lineage (NCBI taxonomy): Eukaryota > Viridiplantae > Streptophyta > Pinopsida > Pinales > Pinaceae > Pseudotsuga > Pseudotsuga menziesii. Next base: position 199,015 of record LPNX010706575.1, on the reverse strand, counting down.
GCCTCAAAATGGCTTCGAAAGTTTAGGACCCGAAAACTGCAAAAAATAGTAAAGTTTGCTACAATTAAGGAAACTGAAAAATTGAAAGAAACAATGGTGGGGGTCCAAGTGGAATAGGTGGGTGGTCACCAATATCCTCTTGGATCAAATGGAAGGTTCTTGGAAGGTGAGTATTCATCAAATTAAATATCATGAGCCCAAGGATTCAAATGGGTGAGTAGGAGTAACTCCCCATAGAAGAGGAAGAGTCTAGGAAGAAACTATGTGCCATGTGGAGCTATATTCTCTGCGCTTTATGAAAATAATGATGGATGATTATATGACAAGTCAGACCTCATTGCAAACCTGATTGCTAAAATATGACAAATATTACATGAAAGGGATAAAAATATCCACCAAGAGGTTGAATTTGGGAGTTAGAGGCAACCATTATAATTTGGTGGAAGATGAAGGTTTGAGGAGAAGGTCAAGTTTCACGGAGGTTACTAAACATAAAGGATGAGGGGGAGGAATCCTATGGGAATGAATTTGACCTCAAAGGAAATTTTGAGGGTTATAAAAATATTTAATGCGGAGTGTAAATGGATTTTGATCATTTGTGAATTTTCCTTTGGAATTTGGAGAGCATTAGCTTGTCCTTTGCATGACGAGTGCACACTTACCCTACTAGTGAGCCAATTTTGAGAAAGTGAGATTCTCATCCAAGTTGGAAATGGGATAGGCCACTAATACCTATCATTATGAGATTCATGGATTTTTATTATTATTTTAGATAGGAGGCTTCTTTTGTTCGTGACCCATCTCTCCTCCGATTCTATCAATTTCCACTTCTGTGTTCCCATGTTTTTTTATGAAGGCGCACTAGTATGAATGGTGGTTGTGCCCCATTGAGTTAAGTTGATTCCCAATCTATGATGTATGATGTATTTCTCTATAATATCATGTTCACATTCTCTATGAGTTGAAATCAGAATACATACATATGGAAATGTCCACATTTCCCAGCTTTCTTGTGACTAGTTTCCATGTGATGATTTTCCCTTTCAATGGAGATTATGTATCTGATGTATATTGCAAATTGGGTCAATGATATATGATGTTAGTGGTATATTGAAATTATTTCAATAGTATATATTCATATTTCTCAGTTCTAAACCATTATATGCACCATTTATGAGTCGAAGTTGAGCTTTATTATGTCATTTCCCTTAAGCAAATATCAATGAAATTGTGCATTTGAATATGAACCTTTAATACTATATTGCATAAATATTATACACATATAACAAAATTAAATTAAGTATAATTAAAGTCTCCATACTATGTTCTGAAATTTGGGAGGGTTTATTAGGAGTTGGAGAGCCATTTCTTCCCACATCCCCAGGGGAATTGCATCATAAATTGCTAGTAATTTTTCCCTTTTTCCATCATGCCCAATTCGAGTTGAATATGTCTATGAACTGCAATAAAATTATAAGAGATCCAATTTAAGAGTCCTAATACTCCCCACATCAGTCCCTACCAAATTTGAGATCCTCTTGAGCCATTCGAATCCCCCTGGGTCTAAACTAGTCAAGACAATTTTTCCCAAATTATGCTTTTATTGGGAATTTTTGAATTTGGACATTACACTTATCCACATGATTAATATTTTTTTTTTCTCAAAATGAAGAGAATGAGCCTTATTCACCATCTTTTTTTGAATATAAATTCACTTTAATATATAAATATATATATTATATTAAAAATGCTCTTGGGATTCTACACACTTAGAATGTTTTGGGAAATGATGCTCCCACTCTTGCTCTATTCCAAACTTATGTTGTAATTATATGTCCCACTGACCTACTATTCTAGTCAATAATTACACATTATTTTATATAGCACTCCAATCAATAATGTGAGGACAAACAAATTCCTAATAAAAACCTAAAATGAATCGCTAATAAAGCCAAACATTATATGAAAATATAGATAGTATAGTAGGCCATGATTTTAATATCTATATATATAATAGTTGGGGCCTATTGGTGGCATTTAAGTCATAATTCCTCCATGGAGGAGTTTGTGCTACATTTGCATATATATCTTGGCAATTTTGTTAGTAGCTCCAATAGCAAGCTCTATATGTGTAAATTTGGGAAACAATTCAAGATATGATACATCAACAATGCCTTTTCTAACGTTCTATATATTAGAAAGCAAGAATGAAGGAATTAACAAATTTCCAAGGAATTATGTTTGTCCCTTTGTCCTATGTGCAATGGTTTAGTGGTACTAATACAATCACCTCATAAATATACATCATAGCTAGAAAACTCACTCATGAACAAAGTAAACTATATAAATATTAAATAGTAATCCATAATGAGTTGTGATATATAATTTCTATTTCAAGGAATTTTTTATGAACTTTACCATGAAGTAAGTATAACCATATAAACAACTTAAATAAACTTATAGGCATAGTGGTAGCACCAACCACAACTTTTCCTCCATTATAAACTTCTTGAGTATTGTTACAGTTGATTTTACCACACATGGTTGATCACATATTTATGGCCTTCCCTATCCCTCTGCAGACTCTTTGGACCCCATGGACTGATATTATACTATAATGTTTCCAATTTCATCCTTAAAAAACCTGTTTATTCCTGTACACGACTTTTAATCCTATACTCGCATGTATACGTGGATATTGACCTCAAACCCATGTACATCGAGATGTGCGCATAAGTCCAAATATTTTTGGAGTTTTCCTTGATGTGTGTTCAAACCACTTGAATCTTGGCCTTCCATATGCCTCAATATCGCTCGGATTTGACCCTCCATTACCCCTTTGGAGTACTATATAAGGAACCCCTTGGATACATTGAAGAAGAGGAATTGAAGAGCAAGGAAACTATAGTCCATTGTTGTCGCAACTTGCTTATACTTGAGTCTGCATCCCTTTATCCCTTTGGAGAACTTTGTGTTCTTCCCAAGATTTCCTTTTCTTGTGAGACTGCTATTGAGAGATGGAGGATTGAGGTGGTGGAGGCCTAGGTGGAGGACTCAATTTCTTTGGTTCGCAGATGTGCCGACAGAGGTTGTCACTTGTGTAATCTCTGATTTGATTAATATAAATATATTTTCTTGTCCAATAATGTGAATTTGAATGCATATTGAATACATGGATACATTGTTGATTACATATGCTAGAGTAGATATAACACCATATTATATAGCATGCTTGTCTTGTTTGTTGTTGTTGAGAGCAAATTTCTAGGGCAAGCAGGATTGGAAAAAGCTCAAGAGGGATCTACTTCAACCATTCGGAATAAGGTATGATTCGAGATCCTTTAGTGTTATATGTTTGGTTTCTCTTGCATATTGGGAAGGGATTGATTTCTGCGGTTTATTTGTCTGTTGTGGTACACCCCAATCCATAGGAAGTTTCTCTCCGTAATAGAATTGATGACTCTGATTTACATGCAGCTTTTTGGCCAAAAGTTGTGTACATATGCAGCTGTTCTTTAAACAGTCACGTAAATCCTCCCTTTTGGTTGAGTTTGATGTTTTGGGAAGTTCCTGGGTGGGTTGTGAGCATGGTTGGGTCTTCCTGGGTTCTGATGTTGTATGTTGGATGCTTCTTTTGTGACCAGAGACCGCTTTTTCATTGATTTTTCTTTTGAAGTAGTTTTAGTCATTTATCCTTTTTGTTTTTCCATTAGTGAATTACTCTTTTTTTCTTGGTGTCTTGTTGGGCTTGTGTTTTATGCTGGCCGTAGATACTAAGAGTTTTAGATGAATTTTATTTGCATTTTTCATTCTTTTATATTGAAAATACAAAATAGGTGCATTCTTGCTTGCATCTTACATATGTATTTAAGAAGGTACTTGCATTGGATTGCTTGGATGAGAGTTGTGTTTAGGTTTTATTATAGGAATGATTGCATATACATTTGAAGGAAAAATATTGCACTTCATGTAGTAGCATACCGCATTTTTCATTCTACACTTTGCATTTACATTGCTTGTTAGGTGTGCATTTTACTTCTTGTTTTGTCATAAATTCATTAGTTGCACATCCATTTACCCTTTGAGTAATACAACCAATCAAAATCAACACATAATAAAATGAATTACACTCTTTTCATTTCTAGGGTGCATCAACAAGAAAAGGTTTTAGGGTCTTGGAATAGTTGATTGTGATTCAATTCTCCAAGACCAATAAAAAAAACAATTAGGTGTTTGTCCAAGTGAGAGAGTGAAACCCTTGGTATAATTAGTGTTTCTTAGGATGCTCCTATTATACGGAATTAAGCACGAGGTAGTGCATGTGATTGTGATTGGGATGACCCTTGGTCACTTTCTGTGAGTACCAGAGATATTTCTAGGATTGTATCCGTATCTGGGGTGTCTTTTGAGAGTTTCGGGCTTTGCTACCTTGCTCATATGGTCGATCCCACCTGCGACTGTCTGCTTGAGAATTGGTTATATTGGGGTGAACTTAGTTTCCTTACCTAGGTATCATAGGGGGTACTTGTAGAGGTTATTCTATAGGTGTCTTGGCCAGGTGTAGGTCGAACAACACAATCTCTTTATGCGTTGAAGCTAAGCGCCACTATAATTGGTTACATACCTATGCTTGTAGTGTATGGGATTTTCGAGCCTCTACTAGGTGAGACATACCTACTACATTTAGGAGATCACATATCCTTGTTGTATAGGAATAAACATCTTATAAATGAAGGTCCGGGGTTACCAACATACTCATGAAACTTGCAGGAAAACGACTCTAGAGTACAAAAAAGGAAATAGGAGGATAGAAAAGACTCACCCTATATACGACGATTGATCCTATATTTTTCCTCTTCTGCTCTGCTTCTCATCCAAATCCTTCAGGGATGCTTCTCCTTCACTTGTAAAGAGAAAATCCTCCAAATTCCAAATGATGCATGTATATAAACAGGTTTGATAAATCATATATAGAGTGCTTAATCATAAGAATTCATCAAACCATGATACATGAAAGACATTCAAGACACATATGGAAGAAGGATTCTCTTTATTAACAATAATGAATGAGTTCAGATTACAACCCAATGCCTGAGACAAGGACTCCTCTGCAACCAAAGGATTCTGAGTTCCACTGCTCCAAAGACTTCTGAATAGACTCCACCAGCATAACTTTGCTTTCCAAGTGTATCTGATTAATACCCTCCCCAAGGCCTTTATTTATACTTGGTGAAATAATGAAGTTTCGAGGGTTGAGGAGGTTGAGACAGTTAAGGTGATTATGGTTAAGGGCTTAACAAATCTTAGATAATCGTGATTTATTATTTTTAATGTCGAACGAAGGTGTACATGGGTATTAATACTGGAAACTTGCGTATGACACGCGAGTTGCTCTAAGGGTAACCCGCGTACAAATCTGTATGTGAGATGCAATAACCAATACTCGCGTACAATGCGTGAGTTTCATATATAGAGAGTTGTGTACAAGACTTGACATATCCTAAGGTAAAATAACCAGGTGGATGGATGGTAAATGTAGTTCATAATATGCCCATCTATAGTGTTTTAGGAAACCTTCAATCCATAAATTTCCTTTTGTGTGCCAACATGAGGAATGTCGTCACTCGGACGAAGAAGTGCTATTCAGGTGGATAACAGATGCCCCCCAATGTGTGAGGTCAGAGGGAAACGATGGCCGAAATACATTATAATCTTTATCTTTGGAGAACTCAGAAATCCAATGGAGAAGAGGTAGTACCTGAAACAAATACATACGAATGTCATAGACAAAGTCATATCTGAGGAGGCTATGTTCAATATACTAGAACACTAGCTTCTTTACAAAGTGTTGTTGCTCCAATAGGGTGGTTTTGTCATTTCCAATACATTTTTGGCATCTATATTCAATCCACATTAACCTTAGCAATCAACATTGTTCCACGAACTATGGTATTATAAACCATTAGTTCCTTGTTTTACCATTGTTCTTCCATGGATAGGACCCTTTTTCATGAGTATCCTTCTTCTAAGCCTATGTTGTTCTTTGGTACTCATGCCGCAACTGTTTTAGGTACAGGGGTATCCTTTTATCTATTTTTCATGCCAAATAGAGCTTCCTTTGAATCTCTTTTTACAAGCTATCCCTTTATAGGACTCCCTGCCCTTATGGATTTTCTTTAGGCCTAGGTCTGACTCCTTCAAAACAGACTTGACTACCGAGTTAACTTGTCTATTCAAGCTCATTAAGAATATGTGAATGGGCATCTACATTGGTGGTAGGTTCTCTCTTTCTCGGACCATGCGGAATAATATGAGAAAGGATTGCTCTCTTTTCTATTTTGAATTGAGAAGAGTATTCTCAAGCATAGGTTTATCACTTTTCCGGACCCGAGGGACTAAATTTACGGAAAAGGAATTCCCGGTTTGATCTTAGTTTTCTATTTTTTGTGCTCTAGACCTAAACATGAAAAAGATTCCGAGTGTACTTTGTGTCTTTGTCATGCTCGTTAAACACTTAAGAACAAAGCAACGAGTTTATTGTTGTAAGTTCCATTTCTCGTAATCAAATGGATCTTTCTGAGTGATCTTGCTTTCCTTCACACTCGTAAAACTCAAGCTATTTTATGTTGTTTTGGAAGGAGCATTGGGTAGGTGGTAATTTAACCTTTTTCGGACCTCCTTGACTAAATACGAAAAAGGTTCACCTTTTCTTCTATGGAAGTTAAGAGAGTTCTTCTGTGGTATGTTTTATACTTTTTTGGCCTCAGGAGACTAAATTGGACGAAAAAGGACCCCTCTAGAGTCTTCTTTGGAGTTTTCAGACTCTCTTAATGTGAAAACACCTACTGAGCATGTACTAGTTCGGGGTCATTAAATCCACGAATCAGTGACACTATCAAGCATTATTTTCTCTTCTCTTCAAGCTTGTTAAAAAATGAAGAGGGATCCAAGTTGACTTTCCTGGACTCGTTAAAATTTAACAGGGAAGGTGAGGAAGAAGTTTCTCTTGTTTTCAGTAGTGGTAGCATGTCCTCCTTGAACATAGCACTCTTTGTTTTTTTCGATACCCATGTTTCAGTGATCTCTTTTTCGTTCAGCTATTACTTCAAGTTTCCTACTCCTCCTCTTGTCTGTTATACCTGGGGAATCTGATCATGTCTCCTACATGACAGATAAGTCTAGTTGTTCTATATATAAGTTATAAGCTGCTTTGGGTCATCTCTGTGTTGTGCTCATTGTTCAAGGACTTCACCCAATGTTTGATATATATCCTGATCCTATCATTGTTATATCTGTTATCTATTGTGTCTCCCTTCTTTTGCCCAGTTCCTAGTCACTCTTGTGATCCGTTGGAGGATCTATTTCCTTCCTTATCACAGCATGGTTCCATTTCAGTATTTCCTGATGACGAAGACCTAGAGTTTTGACGATCATACCTCAGGATTCACTTTCATCATTGGTGAATTCCTTTGCTTCTGTTGTTAATTATCACCTATTAATTGACAAACTGTTGAAACCTTTCCATGTTCGAATTTAGCTTACCTTTATTCACATGGCTTGGATTGTACTGGTTCTTTGGGATCATTTATGAAGACCTTAGTTCCTCATCTATGGACTAAGTTGCACAAGATTATGTTCTATTCATGTATACAGCTTCCAGATCTTTGAAGACTCATCATTATTGTATATTGTGGCTTTGGTCCACCTTTGTAATATGCGTGGTTTCATACTCGTATCATATGATGTACTCAAATATTGTAAAGAAGCTAGTGTTCCAGTATATTGAACATAGCCTCCTCAGATGTGACTTTGTCTATGACATTCGTATGTATTTGTTTCAGGTACTACCTCTGCTCCATTGGATTTCTGAGTTCTCCAAAGATAAAGATTATAATGTATTTCGGCCATCATTTCCTTCTGACCTCACACATTAGGGGGCATCTGTTATCCACTTGAATGGCACTTCTCCGTCTGAGTGACGACATTCCTCATGTTGGAACACAAAAGGACATTTATGGATTGAAGGTTGCCTAAAACACTATAGATGGGCATATTATGAGCTACATTTATCATCCATCCAGCTAGTTATTTTACCTTAGGATATGTTAGGTCATGTACGTGACTCTCTATATATGCAACTCGCGTGTTGTACGCGAGTATCAGTTATTGCATCTCGCGTAAATATTTGTACGCGGGTTACCCTAAGAGCAACTCGCGTGTCATACGCGAGTTGCCAGTATTAATACCCACGTACACCTTCATTCAACATTAAAAATAATAAATCATGATTATCTGAGATTTGTTAAGGTGATTATGGTTAAGGGCTTAACAAATCTTAGATAATTATGATTTATTATTTTTAATGTCGAAGGAAGGTGTATGCAGGTATTAATACTGGCAACTCGCGTATGACACACGAGTTGCTCTAAGGGTAACATGCGTACAAATCTGTGTGCGAGATACAATAACCGATACTCGCATACAACACGTGAGTTGCATATATAGAGATTCGCGTACAGGACTTGACATATCCTATGGTAAAATAACCAGTTGGATGGATGATAAATGTAGTTCATAATATTCCCATCTATAGTGTTTTAGGCAACCTTCAATCCATAAATGTCCTTTTGTGTGCCAACATGAGGAATGTCATCACTCGGATGGAGAAGTGCCATTCAGGTGGATAACAATCCTCCCCTTGGTTTTTTTGTATTTTGGCTATAGATTTTCTTAGGAGTGTGCTCTTTGTGCTCTAGTTGGACTTTGTAATCACGGGTTACTTGAGTATATTTATGCTATCTTGAGTTTGGGTCCTTTTATTTTCAGCATGCTTGGTATCCTATCACCCGTCCTTGGTCCTAGTACGGAACCTGGTGTCAGACTTGGGGGAATCATATCCCCTTACCATGATCATAGATTTGGGAGTGGCCACATTCCTCCCTATACTCCATTTGTGGAGGATGTTGAATCCCTTCTCTCGGTATTTACAACAGTGGTTACCCTCATGGGGGTGGTAGTGGATGCATGAATGTTGGGTCTACACCTTAGATTATTTTTTATATCCCATCGTTCACCGAATTGTTTCCTTTGGGTGTAGTTGTCATGATCATTTCTCCCTATATCCTATAGTTTGGATTCTTTATTGACTATTTTGGGTTTTTTTGGACTAATATGGTTGTCATGTAGGGTCCAGTTTTTGTACACTCTCTTTGAGGTTTCGACCCATTCGTTCCTATCAAAGGTATTATGTCTGAACTAGGATATAGGTTAGGATTTCATATCCTCCTGTATTTTGCATAACCTTATGACTGTTTCATTTTAACCTTAGGTATGAACCCATTCCATGGTATCACGAAACCTTCATGATGTTGTTAGAAGTGGTACTATGTGAATGGTATAGCTTTCCTATACATGGGTGTCCTAGTTAGCTCCCTTTTGAATTTGGTACCCATGATGTGAGTCCTCTCTTAGGTCTGGGAGTCCCTTTTATTCCCTCCATGTCCTTAAGCAAGAGCTTCATTCTCATCTTGAACTTTATGTTGGCCATTCCCTCAGGACTCGCTTGTATATGTCAAGCTGTAATTGCATTATCATGAGTTTTGCTTGCCTTATTGAGTCTTATGTCGGCTTCCCTGACCTTGATTTTCATCCATATAGCCCGAGCTTGTCTCATTTCTATCCAAGCAAAGCCTTTTTACATATCTTTTGTAGCTTGATCCCCCATTTTTTACCAAGAGGGGACCTTCCCCCAACTGTCGTTATCCTGCACATGTTTTGTTGCATTGAGAATAGGTATGTTCCATTGCTTGGAACCAGTTTGCTTGTCCCTTGATACTCTTCTCCTACTAGATTTGTAACTATAAAGCACTTTTATTTTTTTTCAAGCTTTTTAAAATATCTGAAAAAGTCCCAAAAAAAAAAAACCAAAAATCTAGACATGAAAAGATGTTATCTTTGGTAGCAGTTGAGTCGTGTTTCCTTCGAACAGAGCATGGTATATCACATCTGTTGGTTGGTTTATTAGTTTGACTTCAAGAGCTGTACTCATTACTTTGATTTTATCTCCACTGATTGGTTACGCTTCCAGTACCTATGGAGCGTTTGTTGATTCCTCATGTGTCATAGAGATGTCCCAGTTTGCATATCGAGTCTATGTTGCTTATCTTCAGTCACCATTTGCCTTTAATCTCTTGTTCAAAGGAAGTTGAAGCCTGAGTCGGCCATTCCTCAGTTATCTTGACATTGCATGTTGACCATTCCCAATACGTTTACTGGTTCATGTACATATTTTTCGAGTTCTTCCACTTATACAATGTTGCTAAGTACCTCATGTTGGTTGATGGGGGATGCCTAATGCCCTCCTTCCAGCAAATTCCATCCCATCGACTTCAGATCATTTATCATGGGATAGGATTCTAGATTTATTTGAGTACCTTGAGACTTACAATCATCAATGGTAGGTTCTCTCACCATCGACAATTTTGGGAATACATCAATGTCCCTTGATCGATGAATTCTTCCAATTTTTCGACCTCGACACATATATTCACACTTGTTAGATTGCACTCTAGTACCTTGATTCCCATTTTCATTATCGGTGGGTGATCTTGCGTCTATGAATAGTATACATTAATGACCGATAATCAGATGATGGACTACTATGTTTGACCTCGACACCTCTATTCACATAGTAGGACATGTACTCGTAGTGGTTTGTGTATAAGACTTTCTAGCTTTTTGGCATTCCACATATGCTACCTCCTTCATCATGCCGATGTTCATGAGATTTCAGCTCTCGTGATTTGATTCTAGTGTATGTTAGATATCTTCAGCCATTATGGAGATATTGATCCATTGTATATATTCAACTTCTATGGAGATCTTGATCCATTGTATATATTCATCATGGAGATTCTGATCTATTATATATTGTACATGGTGATGACCACACATGTCACATTTTGTATATCATGCCTATTCATTTCCATTTTACTCTTATGTATCTAGGATTGCTATATGTATTTGCAGTCATATGCAGAGATTGATTATTGTATTATACTGATGGATGGCTGGTTCTTCCACCTGGTTCTTCATCACTCCACTTTTGGGATGGATTTTATAATGTATTTCGGCCATCATGTTACCCCTCTGACCTCACACATTAGGGGGAATCTATTACAACTTATTTTACCACACATGGTTGATCACATATTTATGTCCTTCCCTGTCCCTCTACAGACTCTTTGGACCCCATGGATTGATATTATACTTTGATGTTTCCAAGATCATCCCTAAAAACAACTGTTTATTGATGTACACGACTTTTAATCCTATACTCACGTGTATACACGGATATTCACCTCAAACCCGTGTACATCGAGATGTGTGCATAAGTCCAAATATTTTTGGAGTTTTCCTTGATGTGTTTCTGAACCATTTGACTCTTGGCCTTCCATATGCCTCGAGATCATTCAAATTTGTCCCTCCATTACCCCTTTGGAGTACTGTATAAGGAACCCCTTAGATACATTGAAGAAGAGGAATTGAAGAGCAAGGAAACTATAGTCCATTGCTGTTGTAGCTTGCTTATACTTGAGTCCGCATCCCTTTGTCCCTTTGGAGCATTTTTTGTTCTTCCTAAGCTTTCCTTTTCTTGTGATATTTCTATCGAGAGATGGAGGATTGAGGTGGTGGAGGCCCAGGTGGAGGACTCAGTTTCTCTGGTTCGCAGACGTGGCGACAGAGGTTGTCACTTGTGTAATATCTAATTTGATTAAGAGAAATGTCTTTTCCTGTCCAATAATGTGCATTTGAATGAATATTGAATCCATGGATACATTGTTGATTATATATGCTAGAGTATATCTAACACCATATTATATAGCATGCTTGTCTTGTTTGTTGTTGTTAAGAACAAATTGCTAGTGCAAGCGGGATTGGAAAATGCTGAACGGGGATCTACTTCAACCATCTAAAATAAGGTATGATTCGAGATCCTTTAGTGTTAGATGTTTGGTTTCTTTTGCATATTGAGAAGGGATTGATTTCTATGGTTTATCTGTCTGTTGTGGTACACCCCAAGCCATAATAAGTTTCTCTCTGTAACAAGTATGACCAAAAACATCATTTGGACTAGCATGTGGTGAACAGATCAGAGACACAGAATGCATAGAAATCTATGGAGATTGAGTAGATGCTTGGTTTGAAAGTGCATTTTCACCGAGTGTGATCTGGGTCGGCCAAGAGAGAAGGAGGTCACAAACTGGAAAAATAAATGGATTCAAATTTAGTGAAGAATGTAATATAAGTGCTAAAAGATACCATGTTGCAACGAAAAACAAAGAGAACTCACCTATAACAACTACTTTGTTTTGCATAAAGTAAAGATAAATTTGTATTGTAAAGGATGACAATGGAGGAGTTCTCAAACCCCATACACTAGTAACAGTAGGCACATTAATAGTTTGGGTAAGTAGATTCCTGTTCATCACAGCCTTAGCTAGCAAGAATATGTTGAATAAAGCACATGTGATGCAGGTATTGGTTGAGGATGGTGAGAATACGATTCATAAGGAAACTATTATGAATGTGATGATAAAGGATGCTAAGGATGAGGTGGATAATACACTTGTGATTACGAATATATAGGAGTATGCCGAGGTAAGGGAACATAAATCACTTGTGAAGAAGGATGTTGTGGATGTTTCCCTTGCATAAGAGGAAACTGTTGGACTTGTGGAGTATATTGTGCAAGATGTGGTTGAATTGATGGATACATGCCCATAGTTGTCTATAGTGTACATTTCCTATTGGAATTTTTTTGGGGGTGAATCTATCGGTTTGCTGGAGGCATATATTTCTACCCTGAATATGGTGAAAATCTAGGATTAGGTTGCAAAATGTCAAAGTTACACCACATGAATGTATTCATATTTTTTTGTGTATTCAAGGAAGACAACAAGTAAAGGAAATAGACATATAGTAAAAAAATACATTTATATTATACATGCAATGGTTGTGCAGCCCTAAAGCTCTGATGCAATTCATTAAAATCCAAATTAGAAGGAAAATGTAGCTATACATTCATAAACTATGTAGTATATAATTAGATATATATGAGTCATGACAGATAAAATCATGAATGAATTATGCCAATAAATCATGAAGAATCTTATTAGATGCATAAAACTTCAAAACCATGCATACTAGTGATCATGATGCAAGAGGGATTTCATCCAGGTGAGCTTGTGGAGTAGGAAGCTTCCCAAAGTCACATATATAGGAATAAAATAACATTCAAGGAAGTTTTTGAACAATAAAATATCTAATATAAATGGCATGGAAACTCAAAACTAAGTTACTAACTTTACAAAAATTGTTTGACCGTTTTTAGGATTTTAAGTGTTTTCTATTTAGAGTTTGATGCAATGAGTGTCTTCTCGATTAAAGTGAGTGTGAATTTTGAGTTTTGTTGATTTGTGTTATGTGTGGCTATGGTTATTTGCATTCGATTTGGAATTTCTGAAGTGATTTATGCAAATGAATGAATTTCTGAATGAGTAACTATTTTGTCCATGCATGTGTCCATTCTAGTTGAGAGGAATGAATACAGTCTTCCCATTTGGGAAATGCCAAATACACACAAGAAAAAATATGTATTAGACTTGGATCCACTTGAAAATAATGCAACTACATGAATTTCATCTATATTTTTTTTTTATATTTAATGAATTTCATGGTTAAAAATGTAGCAGATTTCAATTTTCCCAATAAGTTTTTATCCGCCGATATTTGTAGAGAAACACAGAAAAAATGATATTTGATGCCATTATGCCTCTGTGTATGGGGATGGCATGGTGTTCAAATAGGTTTTTAAGAAAAATATTATTAGGTGGTGTGTGAACAATAGGATTTTCCCATTTTCCTAGAATTTGTTTATCATTATTATGAACTATACTACAGTATGTAATTTACATTTAATTTTATTTTAATTTGCTCCAATGTTTTATACCTGCTATCAATTTCTTTGGCCCAGTGTTCATGGCCTTTCAAGTGTTTGGTTATTTCACATATCCTCAACCATTAGCATGTATTTTGTATATTGATGTATGCTCGATCTATTATGAATGGAAACCAACAAACATGTAAGCTCTTTCCTATGTTGGAAGGGAAACTCACTCCTCTAATTCATCCCAATAATGTATCTTTTTGTGAGAATGAATGAAATACCAGGTCATTTTTTTTAAAGAGGTGAAAAATATATTGCATTCTAATAGTAGTTTTGGGTCTTGTTAAGTCTCATCATCAATATACAAATGGCAATGGGTTGATAATTTTTAATTATATAACTGGAATATGGTGGTTGTGCACATTCAATCCAGTGATACAAAAAATAGAACCTCAAAAACAATGAAAGAAACTACTATGATCAAACCTAATAATACTCAGTCATAGTTATTCCCTTTCAGGAAGAAAAATGCTCTACCATTTCGTAATAGGTTGTTAGGGAGGAAGAAATTTTATAAATACTTTGGTCACTTGTGGAAATCTTGATATGTGTTGATATACATCTGTTAGAGTAGTATATTTATCCAAAAAAAACATGAATATTAAGACTATTGCAAACAATAATCTGAACTCGTGGTGCCCAACTTAAATGCACACAGAATCTTGCGGTGAGTTCACAACTTTTCCTTTGACATCGGGAATTCTAGCTCTCTCCATCCTTATGATGTGACTGGCATCAAATGCATTCTAGAGACTATAGAAATACAAGAATTTTTATATTTTAGATTTGAAATTATCAAGAACATAATACTTTGGAAAGTAACATGAAACTCCAACAAGAAATGAAAGAAACTAAATAAATATATGAATATCATAAACTAAACAGGGAAGATTCTATAACTCAGTTAGATGAATTTAAGTATTTGTATAAATTAAAAAAACATAAAGAAGAATTAACATTAGAAATATACACAATAACAACAATATCTTGGTGAATATGAAATGTTGTTCACATTAAAGTAAAAGCACCTATATCTGGGAAAACAGTTTTTTTAAAAAGGATCTCTGTGTTACCCGAGGAATGAGCTTACTCCAGTTCTACATTTAAAAGCCAATTTGGTTATGAATCAAACTATGCCCGTACCTAAAGATGATAGAGAATGGTATTCATCAATTCCAACTCATGAAGTATTTGTGTGTTAAATCATTTGTTTCATGTTGGGTGGCATTATCCTTCCAATCGAACCAATGGTTATATTGGTCCTTGCCAGTTGGTGATTTATCTTTAGATTAATTCTATTGAATGTGTTCAATTGGAGGTTGATACCATGAAGGAAATGAAAATTTTTTTAAACCATAAATTCAAATTGATATGTTGTAGAACTTATATAAAAGGTATATTAGAATGTATGTTTGTTTGAGAAGTTTTGATAATGTTGACCTCTTTCTACAAAATATGGTAAAGACAAAATAAACCTACCTCATCACTCCAAATATGTTGAGTAGTGTTATATTTGTCACATGGATGGCTGAGATTAAGTATCCCACCTATGGTTTTAGCTAATGTTCCCTATTTTCCACCCATTGGGTTAAGAAGAATCCCAACACTCCTTTTTATTTATTCATATAGAGGGCCTATGCAACAAAAAGTATATGATGGTAACCTACCTGACATATCTGATTAAGTTATATGACGTTTATATTAACAGGTTGCAATGGAATGACTCTTTTAAGATTATAACAATTGTATACCTAAATAGTTAGCTTAGTAAGCCAATTATCTAAATCTAACTAAGGAATACCTAACCTTATGCTCATTAACACATCTCTATTCCCTATATTCAATCCCGAAATTTTCACGCGAGATGCCAATGTGAGGAAGTAAGACGTAAGGATGGAGGAATGTGTAAATCATATGTTTATACAAGATAAGGCATTGATAAGTAAGGTATTTTGTTTACAACCAATGGGGAGATGTTACCCACCAAAAGGTCTAACACACAAGGCCCACTCTATCAGATCTATCAAATGGAATGTGGTGTTGAATCCTTTTATCAAATACCTTGGAAAATCAGTTAGATTTTGTAGAGATTTAGCCTTAACTATGAAAATATAATATCACCTAAGTGTTAACAAAATATTTTAAATCCATTTGTTTGTATGTGGAATATAATTTATTTATTTCCTACACCAGATCTGGTCTCATGAAGAAACAATACTCAGTGCGAATATAAACAATTACCTTTTAAGGATAATCTAGACATCATCTTGTGTGAAGATCAGAGGGTTTTACACATTTTGTTGGTCAAGAGAGGAGCACCAATTTATGAAGGGTCCAAGAATCTGTTCAAGGGGATTTTCGATTCCTCAACCATTATCTTAGAAGCATCCTCAGTCGGTACAAAAGGACACATTTCATCAGCCTTTGATCAGGGAATTGTGCAAATGAAAAAAACTAGCAGATTCAATGCTTAAATGTAACTAGGTAATGATAGAGGCTATGAGGGTTAGATATCAAGGTTTTTACGTAAACAGTCATATGTTTCTTTGTATATTTTTTCAATAGGAATATATTTACTTACAAAAATGAAACCAAAATCACAAACCTTGGGAATTTTAGCTAACCTTGTAGTTCCATTGCTTTGCAAAATTTTATTCATAGTTTCTAATAGCATCTGAAGATATGAGTCTTTCAGATTGAGGAAAGAATCCAGTTCCTTAAGCCTTTCATCTGGAGATACATAAACATTCCTACATGAAATCAATTTCCTCTTCAATAACAAACTTATGTGTCCCCATTTATGTAGCAGCGCAATACATGCTCTAATTGCATATACACAGAGGGATTTGATTGGTTAGGAGAAATGCATTTGACCTTTTATCTTGATCATGCCTCTCTTATGGTGAGAAGGGCTATCAATATTTGAAGGTCCTTAGGGTTTGGTCCCATCAGGCCCTAAACGATAAAATGGATCCCAACCATCTATGTTAGCGTGGATATGAAAATGATTTGCAGTACTTGAATCCGACAACTGAGATGTGTGTTAATGGAAACTGGCCACTACCACCTCACTTGAAATCCTGGTAAAATACTACCCTGAAATCATTTTTAAACCTATAAATTGCTTCCACAACTACACATACAATATTAAAATCCGATTGAGGCTAATCCATAGATGAAAAGTAAAACCCTATTTTTTGAGGTTTCTTAGACCAGAATCTGTGACAATCAATGAGGAAATAAACCCTTGCTTTTTGAGGTTGCGCAGAATGAAAACGATGATGTGATGAGATAGAAAATTTATGATGAAGATGCTTCGATAAATATCTAATGTTTATGCTTATCCTTGGGATAAATGTGACCATGAAACTTAGCTAACTAAAAAGTATATTTGTTGTTGAATTCACCATGAGAGTTTTTGTCAAGATAAAATCGACTCCATTTTAATGAGTGGAGTATCCATTAGGAATTAAAAAAAAATCTTCTTCATATATTAATTCTTCAAAATAAATCTTAAAAAACAATATACTCAAATACCTTACAAATAGAAAACCACTTTAAACTTGTTTCTAAACTTAACTTTCTTCCATGGAATCTAGTTTAAGATATATTTTATGAAATTAATAACTTAAATAGTTGAAAATTTTCTTTTTCTAAATGCTTAAGACATGGTAAAAAACACATATTTTCAAGATTATCATGGTAAATGACATTAGTGAGTTTGTTAAATACATATATATGACAGGGTAAAAACAACATTTTCAATATTGTTATGGTAAATGAAAATAATGAGTTTGTGGGAATCAAGGGATCTTACTTAGCCCCCCATATTGGAATCTGGTTCAATATTCCCACCATTTTCATCGGTGTGCTATTTTGAGCAGATGATGAACAAGTTATTTGGTACAAGGGTTAACATCATACTTGATAGTTCCTACTAAACTAAATATGGGCTACATTTACAGAGAAAAATAGTAGTCCTTTATTTTATTTTGTCTAGCAAAATGAAGGGATAAAACCCATGACACATTTGTTGCAACCGCCTCTTCACTATTTCACAATCTCTCTCACTCAGTCACAATGACAATTCACAATACAAAACCACAATACAATTCCCTCATAATAAAAGAGTGTTTCCTTCTAGAGAATAAACCCTAAACGTATCTTCTACAATCAGATCTGTGACCTAATGATGAACGATCCATATTGATTACAAATTTTACAATATTTTACAAGGAGTTTTTCTTAAAAAATTATTTAGGGACTCTGCCCCTTAGACACCCGATGAGTGGGGGGAGAGGGGATCTCATCCCCCTTACCCCACCTTCAGAATTGGGATTCAAACATGACTGAAACATGCTCTTGTTGGGGTGCATACTCCATGTTGGGGTAACTCCGCGGTTAATTAGAAAATTTGTAAGAGGAGTTGCGGGTCAAAATAGTCTTAGGGGTATCAGGGAAAGTTAAAACACCTTTTCTGTAATAAAAGCCGTGGTTGAAATCCAGGGTTTAGGGTTTTGGGTGCCCATGGTTTAAGACCATGGTTTTGTAAAAATGCGCAGTATAAATAAGCGCTTGTGTAAAGAAGATAGGTTAGGTTTTGTGATGAAAGAAAGATTAAGGAGAAGCTAAGATTGGTTTTGTAAGAAAAGGTTAAGTCCCAGCTGTGTGCGTGGACGACCTCTGCAGCTGTGTGCACAGAAGGTTTTTGTAAGGAAGATTAAGGAACAACCTGCAGCTGTGTGCACAGGGGCCTGCTGCTGTGTGCGCGGCTTTTGAGGACTGAAAGGATCTGCAGCTGAGTGCGCAGATCAAACTGTGGTTTTGTAGCAAGTTGAATAGAACACAGTTTGTGGACGTAGCCCCTACACTGGGGGTGAACCACGTTATATCTGGTGTTGTGGTTTCTTGTGTTGTTTATGTTCTGTTCTTTTATGCATTAATAATTGTATACATCTGATAAGTTAGATCGCTGCTTATATTTAGCTTCGCTGTGAATTCCCTGTAGTGGGTTGAGCAAGTAACGACTGTTTATTTATCCGCGAAGTTGTATATGAATGAATGGTAAAGATTTTATAGTATTGATTAATAATATTATTAAGGTTAAGGTACAGTAATCCCCCTCTCGTCTTGTAGAAACCTGATTCTGCGGCACCCCATAGCTGTTTCGGGTGAGACTGCAACCTGCGCGCAGGTTGTTGCCAAAAGGGCCAACACTGTGGGTCTTTTGTTGGTGCGACATAAAAGGTTTAAACCCGGGTCTGCCCTATTGCCCAACAAATTGGTTCCATTGCCGGTTGAACTCAGTACCTGCTCAAGAGGGGTTTCCATTGTACCTCAGGGGCTATGATCTGGAGGCCCTTTGTGAAAGAAATCAGTGACTGGTTTGCTGAGATCTGTTTGAAATTTGCGCAGCAAGAGAACGCCAATCCGCAGTGTAGTGCAAGTGAATTTTTACAAAGGTATGTTTTTTGTGATGCTTATGAAATTTTTTTTTGTAGTATCCACATAGAGTTGCACCAGTGGTTGTCTAGGTTAACAGAGAGGAGGACGAACTTTCAAGCTCGACGGATTCCTGTGTGGACCCCCGCAAGGGTCAATCTTGTGCAACACATGAACAACGAGATATCCCGCGTTGTTGACTTCTGGACGACGCGAACGTTGGAATCCTTTGTAACAGAGTTTTCCATTGACACGAGCACCTCTTTCAGCGAAGCCGAATGGCAGTTTTTCAAAGGTCCCCGTGGTAAGTTTTTGAATTTATTAAGCTTAAGTATTAAAATACTATTGGCCGAAAAGGGTATATTGTTGTTTGAATCAGACTATTAGTTTAGTTGTACTAACATATGTTTGCAAGTGACACTCCCTTAGACGAGCAAAGCGGGTTGCTGCGAAACGGAAAAAGGTATAAGCAAGATTTTGACCCCTCTTCCTTAGGTCAAGTTACCGCGTCCACCCCTGTAAACCTTGAAGAGTCAAATTCCGAAGACGACCCTTCGGTTAGAAACCCTCCAGTCACCCCGCAACGCCACTCCGCGACCCCTGGAATTCCATCGCAGTCTGAGAGTCAACCAGGCTCGAGTATTCTGGCCACAGGCCAGTCTGCCCCCGTATATCCCCCCCCATCCACATCCTGTCCCCCTCCCAACCCCCCCAGAAACTCCATGGCCCACCTCGTTGATGACATTAAACTCCCCATCTTTAAAGGCACGGGATCCGAAGACCCAGAACAGTTCTGGTTTCTCTGTGAAGCGGTATGGAACGCGAAGAAAATTACAGATCCGGATGTGCGAGATGTGCAGCTCATTACTTCTTTTCGGGACTGGGTTCTGACATGGTTCATGAAATTTTCCAGCACTCAGATCCCTACTTTAGGCGAGATCAAGGCGGCCATAATCAAAGAATTTAAGAAGCCGAAATCGGAGTCGCAGAGCATCACTGAACTCAAGGAGATTCAACAGCGGCGCGGTGAATCTGTCTGGGAATTTGATCAGAGATTCAAAATTCTACTGGACCAAGTCAGCTTTACCATTAGTCTTGCACAGCACAAGGAGTGGTTTATTGCAGCATTGTTACCACATATCCGAACTCCACTCATGCAACAGAAGGTTGCTGACCAGCAAGAGGCTCTGGAAATCACAATGAAACTGGAGACTGCCCCTGTCGGAGATGACTCTAGGATTGCTCAAATCCAAGCGCAGCTAGCTACGATGGCCCTAGAAATTCGCAAAATGAAAAAGGGAAAACCTGATCGTGAAGAGGTTTGGTGTACGCAATGTCGGACCGAAGGTCACGACAAGGAACGGTGCCCTCTGGTAAACAAGTACCTGCAGACCGGTGCGCCGAACCCCTTTCCACCACAAGTTCTCTATTGTGAGCTCTGCAGAATGACAGGTCAACACCGACCTGAGAACTGTTACCTACTGCAAAGGTATGGGCAGGGACCTAAGAACTCCTACTGTAAATTTTGCAAATCTGTAGGTCATAATGAGGATGAGTGCTGCACCTATGATGCCTACCGGGTGCACACTGAAGGCCCACATAACGATAGTTATGGTTACCAGGGGGGTGCCTCTGGACGAGGTACTTCTGGAGGCCGTGGAGGCATGGCCGGGCGAGGCCGAAGCCAATTTGTGTGTTACAATTGTAACCAAGCTGGGAATTTGGCTCGCGACTGTCGGAACCCCACTACGACGTGTCGGTATTGCCGCGCCGTAGATCATGTGATTGAGCATTGCCCACAGTTGATCACTAAGATTTAGGCACGACAGAATACCCCTACTCAGAGCCTCCAGATGATTTCTATGAAGCCCCACCCTATGGCAACCATCAATATCGTTACATGAAGTGGAGTCACGACACACATCCAAAAGACGCCAAACCGATCTGTCGAAGCTCTAGTTCGTAAGGCTCCTGAGAAAATCCCTGCATTTGATATCATCAGAGAAAAAGAGACATTCATGGAGACCAAGAAATATTTTGCTGGCCCTAGCCCACCCAGTGTGCCTGCGCAGCCTCAGTCGCCACCCTGCGACGCATCGCTGGATAAAGTAAGTATACTATCTACCTTTTTGCAAAGTTGCCTCAAACTCTTAAGAAATCAAGCTGCTCTGAATGAGATGCAGAATTTCATCGCTTCCTGTGAATCTCTGCAAAGTTGTGGCCAGGATAAAACTGTTCATCGAGTCAGCAGGACCGGTAGGGAAATGCGATTAAATGCTCAGATAGGGGCATATGATATGACCGATGTTATTCTGGACTTAGGGTCTGATGTAAATGTTTTAACCAAACAAACCAGGGAACAAATGGGGAAACATACCCTTGCCTGGTCCCCTATACAGTTGAGGCTATCCAACTAGCAAACGATTGTACCTTTAGGAAGATTCCTGGATCTCCAAATAGATATTGACGGAGTCAGTACCTTCGCGGACTTCGAAGTAATTGAGATCATTGATGACAGCAACCCTTACCCGGACCTGTTAGGAATTGAATGGGCAATGGCAAATGCCGCAGTCATCAACCTGAAAAAGAGAAAGATGGTCTTCGAAGGGAAAGACTTCAGGTCATCCTACCCCTGGATCCTTCACAAGGGGAACGGTACACCGAGCCACTCTCCCATGAGGATCAAGCTGATGTGGAACCTACATGTACTATCACGACGCAGGAAGAAGGTTATGCGGATCCTCCGGCCGCAGGGTGGGAGTCGGGTAGCTCCTGTATGACGGACTCTGAAGATGAATTAGAAACTTGGCAACACCGATTATCTGAGCACCATAGGGGCAGCAATGTCGGCCTTACCAAGTCTCTTAGATGGGTCGACTCCCAAACCCGCAATATACCTGTGTATGATGGTTCGATAGATCCTGAACCGTTTATTGCACAATTCTTGGATCAGATACCTGAACTACAGAAAATGGAGGCCCTAGAGTCAGCATTTAGAGCCACAGCAGTCAGATGGTGGACGAGCCATAAGAAGCACATCCCTACCTGGGAAGCATGTCAGAAGCTCCTTCGCCTACGGTTCTCAGACCAGTTGGCAACGGTACGAAGTAAGTTTGATGGGAAAACTAGCCCCCAAGACCACTTAAGCCAATGCTACGAGGCATGGAAGTATGTCCCTCAGGATGAGTGGGTACATAGATTTGTACACACGCTGGGACCATTGGCAAAGAACTGGTACGCGGAGGCTGAACTTCTCCAAGATACTGTAAGTTGGGATTGTCTTGTTCATAGCTTTGTCCATACCTTTTCTACTAATGATGTCTGTCCAGCCCTAGACACAGCTATCCGGATCATCAATACTAAGGTATTTAATGATCAAGAAGTGACAGAAAATCACCCTGATTGGGCCACACAAGAAGGCTTCGCAGTTGAATGTTATAAATTCACAGTCGACGAAGAAGAGGATCTGCGCCGTCTTGATATCCCTGAGTCAGAAGGATATTGTGATGTGCATGGACCGGCAGTCGATGTTCCCGAAGTGACGCAGGCCTTGAAGATGCGCACAGTTAACATTGGATCTGAAGCATAGCCTAATTTTGCTACCATTGGCGACTATTGGGATGACGAGATGGTAAGCAAGGTAACTCAACTGCTCCATGAATACCAAGATCTGTTTCCGACAAAGTTCTCCGAAATGAAAGGTATCTTGGGAGATATCGGAGTAATGAAGATCCCCCTGAAGCCTGATGCCAAGCCTGTGAAGCAGCGCCCTTATAGATTGAATCCGAAATACAAGGAAAAGGTTAAGCTAGAGTTGGAAAAGATGCTTGCTGCAGGAATAATCGAACCTTTTGAAGAATCTGAGTGGGTCAGTCCTATGGTCGTCCAGGAGAAGAAGACTAAGGGTGAAATCTGAATCTGTGTCAATCTAAGGAAACTCAATGATGCCTATTTGCACGACCCTTTCCCCACTCCCTTTACAGATGAAGTGCTCGAAAATGTCGGAGGTCAAGAAATATACTCTTTTATCGATGGTTTTTCGGGCTACCATCAGATTCGAATTGCTCTAGAGGACCGACACAAGACAACCTTTGCTACCGAAATGGGATCCTTCCAGTATACTGTCATGCCCTTCGGGTTGAAGAATGCACCTGCCATATTTTCCCACGTAGTCATCTCCGCCTTTAAAGAATACATACATAAATTTTTAGAAGTCTACTTTGATGACTGGACTATTTTTGGGCTAGTAAAAGACCATATAACTAGTTTGAGACTTATGTTGGACAAATGCATACAACACCAAATCTCCTTGAATTTAAAAAAGTGCATCTTCTGTGCGCCTTTTGGCATTCTACTTGGTCATGTGGTATGCAAGCAGGGCTTGATGATGGACCCCACAAAGATCGCTATTATTGTGAACCTGCCACCTCCAAAATCCATCAAACAACTTCGAACAACGCTTGGTCACACCGGCTACTATAGAAAATTTATCCAAGGATATGCCAATATTACCGCCCCAATGGAAAGGCAGCTAAAGAAAGATATTAAGTTCGAATGGACCCCAGAATGCCAAGCAAACCTCGACATTCTGAAATAAAAAATGGTCACTGCCCCTATCCTAGTATTCCCTGACTGGAACAAGGAATTTCATGTGCATGTGGATGCATCCTCTATTGCTTTAGGTACTGTGCTCACTCAGCCAGGCGCAGGTAATATCGATCACCCTATCTCTTTTGCCAGCAGGAAGTTGTCTACAGCGGAGAAAAATTATACTACGACAGAACGCGAAGGTCTTGCTATGGTATATGCATTACAAAAATTTCGGCATTATCTTCTAGGATCTCATTTTAAGATGTTTACTGACCATTCTGATTTGAAGTACTTAGTTAACAAACCTGTGCTAGGAGGAAGAATATGCAGATGGTTAATTCTATTTCAAGAATATGATTTTGAGATCATTGTTAAGCCTGGACGACTTAACCTAGGACCTGACCACTTGTCGAGGCTCGAATCAGGCGAAGAACCTACCAATATGGACGAAGGCCTCCCCGATGCACAATTATTTGCTATACAGATAGTTGACGAATATTTCCAGGATATTGCTCAGTATTTGTCTACAGGTATCCCCCCTTCAGAGATGACCACACAGTAGAAGAAGCAGTTGGTGGTTCGAGCCGCGGACTTCACTTTAATAGTAGGACATCTGTATAAGATGGGACCAGATGAGATACTGTGCAGATGTGTTTTGGAACACGAAAAACCTCTAATATTGGAAGAGGCACACTCTGGTGCAGCAGGAGGTCACTATGCAGGAAAAGCAATAGCGCAGAAGATTTTGACAGCCAGCTTATGGTGGCTCACACTTCATAAAGATGCAAGAGAATACTGCCACAGCTGCAACATCTGTCAGAGGACAGGTAAACCATCTAGGAGGGATGAAATGCCCCTAGCTCCGCAAGTAACATTACAGGCCTTTGAAAAATGGGCCATTGACTTTATTGGTCCTATCAACCCCCCTGCGAAAAAGTCAGGAGCCAGATACATCATTACAACAACTGATTATCTTACCCGTTGGGCCGAAGCTCAACCTGTCAAGACCTGTAGCACTGCTACTGCTGCGAAGTTCATCTTCGACAACATCTTATCCATATTTGGGTGTCCCAAAGTTCTTATGAGTGATCAAGGGTCACATTTCCTGAACAGGACTATTGAACTATTGACTGAAGAATTTCAGGTGTATCATCAAAAGAGTATCGCATATCACCCACAAGCAAATGGGACTGTCGAAGCTTTTAACAAAATCCTTGAGCATGCATTGACAAAGGTTTGTAATGCTAACATGAATGATTGGGATCTTCGATTTCCAGCTGTGCTATGGGCTTACAGAACTACATGCAAAAAGTTGACAGGCCATACACCCTTTCGACTGGTTTATGGGCAAGAAGCTGTCATGCCCATGGAATACATTGTTCCTAGCCTCCGGATATCTGCTTTCACTGAGATGGATGACCCATCCATAATCACAGAGAGACTGAAACAGATATTAGCACTTGAAGAGGATAGATTTGTCGCAGGATTCCAACAACAGGTGCAGAAAGCTCGAGAAAAAGCGTGGCATGACAGACACATCAAGAGGAAACATTTTCAGCAGGGTGATCTCGTGCTCCTTTATGATAGCAAATTCATGAAGTTCCCTGGAAAGTTTAAGACACATTGGAAAGGACCGTATGTAGTATAGAAAGTTACTGACGGGGGCGCAGTCCAGCTAGCCAAGTTAAATGGTGAGCTTTTTCCCTCTATGATAAATGGGAGCCGTTTAAAAAAGTACACAGACAGGCCAGATATTCAGAATAGGAGGTAGCACTAAGCAAATAAGTGAAGATGCTTATCGCATTATGGATTATCGTAGTCTGTATTGACTACAGGATGCGAAACTACAAGTGATCGTAGGTCGCAGGGTCAGATTGTGTCGAAGTCGAAGGTTGTCAAGGTGTGTCGCAGCCCAAAATGTGACGGATGGGACATACTAAAATCGGCGGCGCTGGCACAAGAGCCGCTCTCATTACTGGTCATAATGAGATTTTGGGAAAATCCGGTGCTGTGTGGAGAAGATTTCTGGAACTCCGCCAGATTTGGCGATATCACTGCACCATGATGACAAATTTCGCCTCGGGATTCTATAAGGAGCCATCTCGACCTGTGTCTTCTGCCTTAAGCATCTGTGAGAGATTTAGCTCGAACTATGTCGAACAAATGTAACATTCAGGAGCTAGTACGCAAAGTAAGGGATAGAGGCCTACAGCACCTGCTGAGTACTCCGCCAGTACAGCCTTACCTGGCCAAGTACATCAACAGGCAGGAGTTTGCTCTAAATTTGCAGAGACGGACAGGAGTTTTCTCTAACGTAGAGCAACAAAGGGCATGAGGCCTCGCAGGAAGACTTTAGGGAATCCCGCCCTGCAATCTTCCAACGTAGCAGAACCATGGCAGCTATATTCCTTCTGCAATGGGACATGCGATCCCAGGGGACCCCCAAGTTGTCGATGGTCAGGCATCGGCAATTGGAGTAAAGGTTGGCGTTGCAGGTGGGTCGCGACGGTTTTCAAAGAACAGAAGTCGGCAGCCGGAAGCAGCATGGAGAGCTTCAGCAAGCAGTACACTATGCTTCGTCAGCGGAAGTCTGCCACCAAGGAAGCTGAAGAGTGTCCCGGGACGGGCCACTAGTGAGTCTTAGGGGCCTGTTGGGGTGCATACTCCATGTTGGGGTAACTCCGCGGTTAATTAGAAAATTTGTAAGAGGAGTTGTGGGTCAAAACAGTCTTAGGGGTATCAGGGAAAGTTAAAACACCTTTTTTGTAATAAAACCCGTGGTTGAAATCCAGGGTTTAGGGTTTTGGGTGCCCATGGTTTAAGACCATGGTTTTGTAAAAATGAGTAGTATAAATAAGCGCTTGTGTAAAGAAGATAGGTTAGGTTTTGTGATGAAATAAAGATTAAGGCGAAGCTAAGATTGGTTTTGTAAGAAAAGGTTAAGTCCCAGCTGTGTGCGTAGAGGGTTTTTGTAAGGAAGATTAAGGAACGACCTGCAGCTGTGTGCGCAGGGGCCTGCTGCTGTGTGCGTGGCTTTTGAGGACTAAAAGGATCTGCAGCTGAGTGCGCAGATCAAACTGTGGTTTTGTAGCAAGTTGAATAGAACACAGTTTGTGGACGTAGCCCCTACACTGGGGGTGAATCACGTTATATCTGGTGTTGTGGTTTCTTGTGTTGTTTCTGTTCTATTCTTTTATGCATTAATAATTGTATACATCTGATAAGTTAGATCGCTGCTTATATTTAGCTTCGCTGTGAATTCCCTGTAGTGGGTTGAGCAAGTAACGACTGTTTATTTATCCGCGAAGCTGTATATGAATGAATGGTAAAGCTTTTATAGTATTGATTAATAATATTATTAAGGTTAAGGTACAGTAATCCCCCTCTCGTCTTGTAGAAACCTGATTCTGCGGCACCCCATAGCTGTTTCGGGTGAGACTGCAACCTGCGCGCAGGTTGTTGCCGAAAGGGCCAACACTGTGGGTCTTTTGTTGGTGCGACACAAAAGGTTTAAACCCGGGTCTGCCCTATTTCCCAACAGCTCTAAATTAGGAATATAATTAGGCTCAACAACCAACAATGGGAATCATTTCAATAATGATCTCGTAGAATGTGTCTCATCCTTTTGGTTCATTTTTGGCCATCCATGCTATTCCAAAATAACCTATGGTGTGATTGTCCACAAGTTTTCCAACATTGATATAGTATTACTAGCTCATTGATTGTTAATAATTTTCCATGTCATAGGGCAATCCTTTCTCTCACTACAACAAATTTGACTTTTAAAGGGGGTTGTCTTCCACCTCCAAAAGTCACTTTTGGGGTGGTTTTAGCTTTGGAGTAAACCTTTAAAAAACCACCCCTAATAGCACTGCCACTATTTTTTTTGAATTTTAGGGGTATTTTTGGAAGAGATAAAAAATTCCCCTAAAAGTGACTTTTGGGGGCAGTTCTAACCCCCCCCCCCCAAAAAAAAAAAGTGACTTTAAGGGAAATCATAAGACCCACTCATAGACACCTATGGGGACAGTTCCAAAATTCCTTATTACAAACCTTTGGGGGTGGTTACAATCCCTCCTCGTAGGTAACTATGGGGGCAGTTACAAGCCCCCCTCGTAGGTACCTACGGAGGTGGTTACAAACCCCCCTCATAGGTACCTTTGGGGGAGGTTTCAAACCCTCCCCATAGGTTCCTACAAGGGTGGTTCTAAACCCCCCCTAAAAATACATCTTACTAACCTCTGGGGACAGTCTTAACACCCCCCCCCCAATAGTATTGACGCTAAAAGTTTGGAATTTTAAGGGTGGTTCTAGAAGAGATCAAAATCGACCCTAAAAGTGACTTTTGGGGGCAGTTGAACCGGGCCCCTAAAAGTATTTATTACAAAAAAATTGGGACGTTTATAAACCCCCCTCGTATGTACCTATGGAGGCGGTTCAACCTGCCCCCTAAAAGTATTCATTACAAAATTTGTGAGGCGGTTATAAACCCCCCTTGTAGGTACCTATGGAGGTGGCTTGAAACCCTCACCTAAAACATTTTACAAAACTTTGGGGGAGTTTATGAACCCCACTTGTAGGTACCTATAGAGGCGGTTCGAAACTACCCCTAAAACTCTTTACAAAACTTTGGGGGTGGTTATGAAACCCCCTCATATAAAATTACAAGGGGGGTTTTGAACCCCCCCTTGTTGTAACATATAAGGGCAGTTTTGAACCCCCCTCATAGTGACATATGAAGTCAGTTTAGAACCCGCATCATAGCCATAATAAATCATAATAAAATATATTTTATTAAAAATATCAATGTTGCAATATCATTAGGGCACAAAGGAATCAAACCTTCAACCTCCTGCTTTACAAGCAGGCACTCTTCCATTGAGCTAGAACCCTTTAAGAATTAGGGACAGGGGAAATATTAATACCAATATTGTATCATTTGTAATTTTAAGAGAATACTAATAATCCCAACATTGTTTTTGACTCGAGATACTCAAGGAAGTGGTTTGAGTGAAGGAGCAAAGATCCAAATAAGGATGCCTCTTGTGACTTGTATCTAAGTCAACAAAGGATAGACCCTTTGCTTAAAGGAGGAAATCCTCAAAATACACTATAGACACAAGAGATGAGTTTCAAATACAACCCAAACAATGCAATGGGGAATGATTCACATGAAATGGATCATAGTTCTAGAGCATAGAATAGTCTAGCCCCACGAAAGAAAAAGTGCCAAAGTAAAAAATTTTGAAATAGGAAGATAAGTTGAACTATGATTATAGTTTCATTGAATAGTATTCCCTTGTGAAAGTAGGGGTGTAATAATACAAAATTTCAAGCCGAACATGCACTTGTAAATTAATTTCTTTTAAGAATATGTTGCGTAAATAATATCCATTCTAGATATAAAATAACTACAAGACACATACAATGTAGAAATAAACAAAGACATGTTTAAATGAGTTGGGCCCTTTTCCATTAATTAGAAAATTATAAATAATTTTATTTATGAATAAAAACAATATTGAAAGATAAATTATCTCGGTGGGATAGCTCAAGTGGTTGAGTGCTTTGAGCTTCTAGTAGGAGGTCTTAGGGTCGATCCCCTTGGTAGATTTTGAAGTTATTCAACTTCACACTATCTACTGATAAGGATTGTCCTTCTATATATTCATTCAAAAAAACCATGCATTAACACATTCAAAGTTCAAAAATAGATCCAATTTTTTTTCCATCACTGCAACATATTGCTAAACTAATTTACCAATTCTCTTACCTAGATCAACAATTATCTTATGTGCCTCTGTACCTAGGTAGGATGTCTATACTTATCAAGATGTACAGGAGAATACCAAAAAAACAATGGTCATATTGATACATACGGTGTGAAACATATGACATCTTTGAGAATGACCATGTTTAAGTGCAAATTGACCTGGAGAAGAGTAGGCAGAGGGTGCATCCATGGAGATGTGTTACACTTTTTAGTAAGGCACTTTTAGAAAAAACACAAAAACGTACCTCGATCAATAAATTTTTAAACCCTCGATCGAGGTCCTAACACCTCGATCGAGGGTTTAACAAGTTCTTGATCAAGGTTTTCTTAAACCCTCGATCGAGGTGTTAAAACCATGATCAAGGATTTATCAAAACCTTGATCTAGGTTTTAAGAAATCCTCAATCTAGGTTTTAAGACCTCGATCTAGGTTTTAAAAAAAACTCGATATAGGTTTTAAGGAAACCTTGATCTAGGTTTTAAGCCCACAATCGAGGTCTTTGTGTAAAAAAATGATAAAAATAGGTTTTAACAGTAGCTCGATCGAGCTACATACATCGATCGAGGGCTTGCAAATCAGAGAATTAGCCCTCTTACAGGAAAATCAATATTTCTATGTGTCTTCTAGTGGTGTAAACCTTGCAATTCATGGCACATAACTGAGAAGAGTTTATACCGATAGATTCATCACTGAATTCTCTATCCATTGAGGTATCATGCATGCGTTTTAGCATTCATATGTTTTTTTTTAATTACTTCTAAAATTTACATTTAGAAAACATGACAACAACTTCGAAGCAGCTTAAAGAAAAATCCATAGGGTAAAAAATGCACATCCAAAAATTTCTTAAAAATGCATAGCCCACACATCGATGCATCCTCTTCAAAAGGGTATGTTTTGTTTTTCAATTTTTGAAAATAGTGAAAAAAAAGATGGGATGGACACACATGTATAAAATGATGCTGAAATTAGATGTGGTCACTTTCGAAAAATAATAAA